>MU182520.1:90132-150852 GCA_016904865.1 Pissodes strobi | reverse complement strand
GTTTCAAACCGTTTGAGATTTCATGCTAGAACAAACCTATTATTATAGCTCATTTACCGGCAAACCCAAACGACAAGCTCGAAATGCAAAGACAGAAACTGAGTGCTGCGCGAGAATTGCTGGGTCTAGAAGAACTGGTATCAGAAGTGCCTGTTAGGCCAAATAATAGTGTTCGACGTTGTTCCATTTGCCCAAGAAATTAGAACAAATCTACAAGAATAACATGTGTCAAATGTAATCGCCAAGTGTGTAAAGAAACTATAGAGAAGTCTGTGTTAGCTACCTGACCGATTAAAACTTTGTACCTTTTTTGCTACTTTGTATTTCATTTTTCGTGCAGTATAGGTTATGTTTTTGTTGCAGTTTATATTTAGGTATCTGTTTTTTATATTATTTTATCATACATTTTGTTATGTTTTTATTTATAAATAAAGTAATGTTGTTTTTTAGTAGATTAAAAAATATATGCGTTGAACCAACTTTTTTTTTATATTTTGTTTTCTAAGGCCCAAAGATCAATATTTCTTTTTAATGTTGTATTTCCTGTATTAATATAAAATATTTAACTTGTCCAAAACAAAATTTGTATTATTTTATTTTTAAATGTAAGACTAGTCTAAATTAAAATGGGCTACTATTGTAGCCCACGCGACCAACCTAGTGACAAAACACCACGCGCCTAACGTAGGGTTAAATAATAACCAATTTGTTCCTAAATTAGTGATTTTTAGAAATGCAGTCACAAATTGAGTGATAAATACAAATTGTAGTTTAATAAATCTTGGGTTGTTGCCGCTTATTTTGTTGTCTGTTTGTATTTTATCTATGTTGCTATGACAACACTTTTACCTCCGCCGGCGGAAAAGTGAAAAGTAAAGCTCCGGCGGAGGAGAAACGAAACTTCACGGCCGCCTACACAGTCGAGTAATGACGGATATACTGACGTTTGAAGAAAAAATCATTTTCAGTATACAAAGTATCGTAAAATGGGACGCATAAGATTATTTTCGAGTTTTGAGAAGCTATAAGTTTCCAGGGCTAAGTGCTAACAATTTTCCGTTTGTGTAAAATTTTGAGTTAAGACTGGTACTATCACCGTACTACGCCAAACTTTGTACAGAGTGATTTCCTTAGCTTATATATATATTTTTTGTTGACTCATCCTATTCTCCCCACACATGGGGTCAATAGAATCAGCCATATTATTTTCACTCTGATCGCATTCACCTGACTACTGGGGTCAATAGGATCAATATTTATTTAAAATAAATATTTTAGGTATCTAGCGGGCTAAATATCTACGTGTAATGTACAGGGTGTCCAATTTTCAATGGTTTTACGGGGTATCTCCTTTGTTATTATAGATAGAGAGTTGCGGTTTTCGCATTATTCGTTACTTTTTTGTGAAACAAAAGATACCGTGAACAGAATTTTCATAGCCTGTTTTGTTTTTCAGATACAGGGTGATTTTGAAAATATTGCAGTTTTGAGCATGCCTCGTATCTCAGCTATCTGATAAGTTATAATAACCAAAAACTGTTCTTTTGTTCCTTATATAACTTTTTCCGTAGAATCCAGTGCCGCCTTTAAAAAGAGTATACGGGGTATGGTCAAAAAGTTATCGGGCCCTACTTTTTTTTTGAAATGGGACCCCCTATATATTTTTAGATGATTTGGTTAATCTTTTTACACGCGTTTCAAAAATATATAATATTATATATTTATATTTAATATAGCGTCCAATATATATGCATTTTTTATTTAAAACATACATTTTTTGCTAGTAGGCCATGGCAGAGATCTTTAGAACAATACTTTTCTAACTTTTCAACAATTTTAATTAATGACTAAATGCGACTTATACAAATCAAACACAAAACCTGGTTTTACTAAGAAATATAAAAATAATAATAATTATTGTAATAATTGTAACGCGGCCTCCAAACGCCTTGTTACCTCTTCGACAGCCCACACGGCTGCGCGACCCGGCAACTCTGGCAGCGCATTTTTAATCTTAAGTCTTAAACCTGTGACCTGAGCCTGTGTCTTAACCTTTCATATAAGAACAGAAACAGAGACAATGTCTCTGATAAGACGTACCTAGTACCTACCTAACTCTTGGTTTTTGACATTCTTCTAAGATGTTAAGAAGTGCAACCGCATGTTATGAAATTCACAATAAAATCAAGTTAAGAAAAATCCTTTTTTCTTCAAACGTCAGTAAATCCATCATTACTCGACTGTGTAGGCGGCCGTGAAGTTTCGTTTTTCCTCCGCCGGAGCTTTACTTTTCACTTTTCCGCCGGCGGAGGTAAAAGTGTTGTCATAGCAACATAGCAAATTTGTATTTATCATTCAATTTGTGCACTGCATTTCTAAAAATCACTAATTTAGGACCAAATTGGTTATTATTTAATCGAACTTACCCAATAACTGCTTATCAATCCGGAATTAAAACGCAATCGGAGACGCTTAAAAAAATAATTATTGTTGACAGTGTCCACTGACAGCTTTATGTTACATTACTATAGCAACAACCTGTGCCTATTCACCGACACCGGTCTAAGCCCCTTTGCGAACCCACTTATCTTTAATAATAATAATTATTATTATTACTATTAAAAAGAGATGTTTTTGCATTCATTTGTCGACATTTGAAGAAAAAACAGCATATTTTATTTGGAGGAAAAGTTACTTTTATACTATTTTGTAATGTTTATAAATACTTTTCAAATTGTTCTCCATTATATCTCACACACGTTTCACACATAGTGCGTATGCGCCTTAAAGCATTCAAAATAATAAACGGTCGCGCTTGTAAGTAAAGTCCGTAGCATGGTTCTAGAGCTACGACGACTGGGGAGGCAGAGGAGAAAATTCGCTATTGCGGCGTTGTCATTATTAACAATATTAATATATAAAAATTGCAATAAAATCGCCTTTCACTTTGAAATAATATAGAGAATAGTATTCTTTAAATCCAATAATATTCTAACAATAACATAAAAATATAATGATAACATAATTAGCATTTTTTAGCATCAAATATTAACATTTTATCCATTTAATAAATCATATATCATTAAAAATCCATTTTATTTCCGAAATCTGTCAACACTCAGATCACTCAAAGGTCAGTAATGTGGAACGTTTCGAACCGAGCCATACTTCCCGTATGTATTAAAATAGCGAAAATGACTGGTCGATTGGAATCCCACCAACAACGCGACGGCGACGGTCACGTTGCTCGGCAACGGCAACCGTCGCGTTGCTTGGCAACGTTTCTTTATTTGTATGCAAAACGTTTCTTTGTTCGTTGAAGGTTTTATTCAGCGGCGTAGCAAAAAGGTGCTAAATATGAATAAATTTACGCAGGGAAAAACTCTTCATAGCCAAACAAGAGAAGTTATAGCCAATATACATAAGGTTTGCGATCAAGAGGGAACAAATAATTTTTGTAGGCTATCTCTAAAAAGAAAATTGGAGAGAGCAGCGCTTTACGCTGAGGTAAGTACGGAAACGTAGAAGGAATCACCGTAAAATAGTTATTTGTGTATTTAGAGCGCAAAATAACGGATTGCCGCTTGAGAAGTAGTCTTTCGAAAACGGCAATCTTACTTTGCGTTCGAAAAACGCACAGAACTTTTTCTACAGCCGCATTTTTGAAAATTAAATGCACATTTTTCTCTATGCTTATTCTGAAATTTGCAAATATGTCAGTTTTGTCATATTAATCGGGTATATTTAGAACAGGAGTGCCAGCAACAAACTGTAAACGCACGACTGTCATTTATTTATCTTTGGTTTCCATGACCATTCATAGCAGACTCGACGGAAAAAGTGAGAATTTTCTTTTCCATGTTCGCTCTAGCGCGAAAATAAGGATCCACGGCAACCGTCGATTTTGCGCTTTCATTTGAATTTAGTAATTAGTTATTTTGCACGCGGCTGTAGAAAAAATACTTTTGTCTGGAAATTCCATGTTATATATTAAAATTATTGTAATAACGTTTTGAAGAAATTACTTGAAATAACCCTGACTTATTATGCATATACTGTGTGACAAAAAAAAACGTCTCTAAATCAAAACATACCTAACTAAATATTGAAGTGAAAACTTCTTTAGGCGCGTTTTGCGTTTTTCCTGGATATTGAATTAAGTTGAGCCGTCACGTGTCACGCTCGGAGCCGTCACGTTCTGATATGTATGTAACGCTTTCATAATATTAATTATTTTGCGGGTGTTGAATGAGATTGAACCGTCACGCGTTACGCTAGAAGCCGTCACGCTCGAATATGTATGTAACGCTTTCATAATATTATTGAAGTTTTCACTTCTATATAGCGTGTGTTCTTAAGCACACACAAGTTCTTTCTTGAAGTGAAAACTTCTTTAGGCGCGTTTTGCGTTTCTTTATGGGTATTGAATTCAGTAAAGCCGTCACGAGTTACGCGTCATGCTCGGAGCCGTCACGCTAGGATATGTATGTCATGTTCCCGTATAGGTAGAGGGTCGAAATTTTCAGGGGATGCAGCCGGGGTAAGAAAAGATCCTGATCGAAGACGAGACCCCGTAACCCCCCCCCCCCCCCCGGTTTGACCAGGGGAGGGGGAGAAGGAAAACTTAAATAATTAATTTCTGGAGAACGGTAAGAGGTACGGGGTCGAAATTTTTGTGGTAGGTGCGCCCCGTACGGGTGAGGTGGCTCTAATTTTGGGGTAAAATCGTTTTTCGCCCGTATCTCTGCAACGAAGGCTCAGATCGAAATTCCGACAAACGAAGACCCCGCGTGTTGAAGTTTTCACTTCTATCGTGTGGTCTTAAGCACCCACAATTTTTCTTATTTGTTAAAAAATTAGGCTTTACCATTCTCATTTTCGTGTCGTCATTTAGGTTCGTGAATGCCATTATTGTTTACTAAATTAATTCACCTATTTTTAGTTCTTTTTTTTCAATCCGACATTTTTTAATAGATTAGGTGGTAAAAAAGCATTTTCCTACACACCTTACCACAGTAAAAATGCTTTATTGGCCATCCAAGCAGTGCCATATACTCAATTTTAAGAAATATCACGTTATATTTATTATCACCCAGGACATCCCTCACAGTTTCCTTATAATTTAAAGGTTCCTTATATTTTAATTAATAACTTTTTAAAAATTAATTCCTCAGAATTTAATTTTTTCAATCTCAAATGTTTAAATATATGGTCAACACATATGCTATAAAAAAGAGATTTTAATAATACAATAAAAAATGTAAGGGTAAAATTTCTTGCCGACGTCACTGGTGAAATTAAAGTCCAATTCGTACAATTAAAACATGTACCATTAGATATTTATTTAGGTCACCAAATTTTATAAATAAAATTTATTGCGTTAAGAAGCTTTTTAAAAATTATAATTTTTTCACCAACATTAAACCACACTGAACCACCCCCATAGTGAGCAAATTTCGAAGCTTTTTTATGAAAAATATACACGCAAAATCAAACGCAATTCACAAGCATAGAAAATAATTTTTAATCGTATATATAAAAATAACCACTACGCCCGCTTATGATATCAGGCGTTAGCAAAGTTGTTATGCGCAATTCTCCCCTCTGCCTCTCCAGACGTCATAGCTTTAGAACCATGAAACGGACTGTATCTGAAAGTCTGATATTTTTAACTCTTGCACTGTTCGATATTGCATTTTATAAATTTTATTTTGTAGACATCCCCATAAAAAATCCAAAACGGATAGATCCCGTGACCTTGGTGCCCATTTTGAAGGTCCATTTGTTCCAATCCAGTGCTCTGGAATGTTATTATCAAGATACGTGTTGACAATTTGGGCATTATGAGCAGGGGCTCCGTCTTGCTGCAAAAACAAGTTATTAAGACGCGCCAAAGGAACATCTTCTGTTATTTCCGGTACAACGTTTCTCAGAATGTCGAGGTAATTATTCCCAGTAAGGCAGTGGCGGCAATTCAGCGGAAGTAGGGAAAGTGCCACTTCCTCAAGAAAATGTAATTTAAAGAAATACAATTAATTCATTCATCAGTAAAATAATATATTTTAAGATTCAATGATAAAATGTTCTTAGTTTAGGAATAATCTGTTTCCCGTTACCCCTCTAATAACTAATAATTCAATTATTTTCAAATATTAAAATCAAGGCTTCATAAGAATCTCGCCACCTGCACATTGCCCGTTAAGTCCACTATGGAATAGAACAGAGGGGAACGCACATGAAAATGTTTATTTCTTTTCGCGTACACGCCAACAGCAGTGTCAATTTTATTATCATTTATGTAGACCTTTATGGAAGAGGTATTGCTCGAGAGCCGTCGAGTCATCAAAAGTATAAGCGCAACTAGTTGGTTGCCATGACAACGATGACGTCGTAATGGTCGTACACAAAGACATTTAACCTGAAGAGACGGGACAAATGGTTCTTTGTTTTCCCCTAACATTGAGGCACATTCTATGGTCGATAGATGTAGCGTTGCCAAATTTTAAGTTTACGAGTTACTGTACATACTTTTTTCATATTAAATTATAATAGTAAATACTTATTTTCCCCATTTTTGATTCATCAAAAACCGGTTCTGAAGTTCTTACATGTCAATCTGGCAATGCCGCTTCCCTTGGTTCCGCCTTGTTTTACCCCCAAAATATTTATAGTATGCACGTAGTAAAGTAACTGCACCAATAGATTGAGAGCATTGGAGGTCGACGACCGACGGTTCTTCCCCATTCGAAGTATGCTAACTTGGTAACGTTTCAAAACCAGTGAAGGCACTGCTGTAAATATGTTTATCTACTTTAATTATATTATATACCTACCTAATACGGGTACTTATTAATACAATAGCTTTATAGAAATACCCTAACAATTTACTGGTTTAGCAAATCTAAATAAACCAATTACAATTGCCAATACTCTAGATTTAATCTTTTTTTCTAGATATACCAGTTTATTTAGGAGATTCAGCATTTATAATGAAATGAAAATATATTTTTAATAGGTATTTAATAGAAGAAAATAGTTATTAAGCTGTTTTTTGAATATGTCATTAACCAGATATTTGTCATATTTATGTGTTTTTAAATAAAATTTGTATGCTTCAGTTCCTTTTTATTTGTCTCAAAAATAATGATAAGCAATTTATTTTTAGGCTAGCAGTGGTATGATTTAATTTTTCGTTTAACCATTGAGAGCAGAAAAACCCTATGTGTCACAAAAACGTTTAAATCGGGATAAAATTGCGTATTTTTGGTACCTCATAAATTTCGTGTTCAAATTTGAAATTATTCAGGAAATAAGTTTTCGGAAATTTTATTTCATTATTAGCTGCTGAATAGTATATTATGCAATGACCATTCATTGCTAATGTAAGTTGAATATACTTTTTTCTACGACTGCCCTGAAAATAGACAAAAACGCACTAACAACTGCTCTGGAAAACTGGACATTTCAAACATCGTGTGAAAAGTATACTTTGCACACGGCGGCGTGCGCTTATTCGGGTATTTAGATTAAAGGGCTTCGTCTCCGTTTTAGAGCTTCGCCCTCTAAGGTCCCATTACCAGATCTCTAAAAAAGGGGGCTTCACCCCCCGGAAACTCCTTTTTGCAAAACTTTAGAAAATGGAACTCTTATACCAGGGGCCACTTTTTAAGACTTGGGGCCCCATTTTAGGGCTTCGCCCCCTGGAGATACATTGCTAAATCTATAAAAAATGGGGCTCCCGTACCATAGGCCCCATTCTAGGGTTTCGCCCCTCTGGGGCCCCATTTTAGGGCTTCGCCCTCGGAGCCTCTTTTTCAAAATATTTGGACGGAGACCCCACTCCGGTGGCCCCATTTTAGGACTGTGCCCCTAGTTATAGTTTAGCGAGAATCTCTTACTCACGCAGCTTCTTTCATTGGGAATAAAATTTTCTGATAAATCAATAATAAAAATGTTTCCCATATAACATGTAATTTTCTACCACACTCCCAGTGGGGCACCCTCCCTGTATGTAGCAGTCGTAGATAGTGTGCTACACGTGCTGAAAAGACTTTTTACACTTTATGACACTCGCTTACGGCTCGTGTCACCAAACTGTCTCATTCGTGTGAAAAGTCTTATTTTCAGCACTTGTTGCACAATATACTATTTCTATTTTGGTATCATAAAGAAGTCTTTTCGATGACTGGTTGCTATGATATTAACAAAATTGTGCAATGTCAAAGCTCACTAGCAAAAATTCCGACACCGTTTTGAATGGGATTCCTAATAATACAGACGTCAAAAGTGACAAGATGGCCGTCCAACTTTTGATCGAGACTTGAATAAATTAATGTTTTTCATTAAAAAACGTGCAAAATAGCACTCTTCGCCCAGTTTTGTTTGGTTTCAAATGGACGTTTTAAAGCCTGAATTTGTGCGACGCGACGCGACGTGTAGCTTTTTTGTATTTCGTGAGTGATTTCCTATAAATATTTTTTATAAACTTTATATCAAAGTAACGATGGTCTTGGGGTGTGAGGTATGCAAAATCTCCAGCTATTATCATCCGAACCTGAGTTTCCACAAGTAAGTAAAAGTAAATGAAACACAGTAGTACAGTGGGCAGCATTTTGTGATGTGACTAATTAATATTTTATAATACTTACCTATGTATGTGATATTAATGGATAATCTGATGTTTGCAGTCATTTACCAACCTCTATTAAATCATTTTTGAAGTGAATACTTCTTTGGTTTCATGGCAGTGGTTTTGCAAGGACACGGAAAATTTCGTGACACAGCAAAATAACTATTTTGTGTTAACTGACCTTCAGAACCCATATCTAACCCAAACTAACTCAATCTAACCCACATACTATAAATAAAACATAAATATATTTTAAATAATGCACCCGAATAAATACCATCATTTCAAATTAAACGTATTTACTTTATTGAAATTATTATTATGATGGACTCACATTTTCAAAGTCTACGTCTATGAACTGTCCTTGCTTTCGTCCAGGCGGGGGCGGGCAATACTACATTTAGTAGTGGGGACGAAGTTTGACAAAAGTTTGTACACGATTCATAAAAATATAAGGAGGCGGGACAATCGTTTTGTTGATATTTTTGCAAGATTTCGGATTTTTATGAATGAGTTGTCGGGTCTCTTTAGGTTAAATGTTTTTGGTCGTACATTTGTTTGGTTTGTAATGATTGGAAGAGCTGGCGTATAGCACTGCCATTCTCAGATCAACGCGAAAGCACGTTGTTTCGTTTATTGCGAGTTTATTAGGGGACATTCCGCCGTGAATTCTTGGAATTATTTTTTATTTTCATTCAACGGTTGATCCATTATAGTATTATACAAGAGATATTTTCCATATATTCTAGTTTTAGTGTGTTATTCGTAGACATTTGTATTAGCAACAAAATGATTTGTTGCTAATACATTATGAACATATTTTATTTTTTGATGATGTACCTAAAATACCGGTAATAATTATTAATAAATTGGCGTGGACTCCAAACATTTTTCGCCTGCGGCGCTGTTCTCTCTATCGACGTCGGCAGCTCTTCCCCACTTTTCAAAGCCGCGAGCCGCCACTGCAGTAAGGCTGTCTTCAAATATGTGGTATTAGATTTTACTTCCCAGAATAAAACAGGAAACATTCAAGCCAAACCTGCCTTGCCGTTCACGTGGAAATGCAACATGGTTATTTTCCTGTGACCAAAATCTAGCATTATGCCTGTTAAATATACCAGCACTGGTAAAATGCGCCTCATCCGACCATATCACGGTCCTTTCGAAATTATTTTGCGTGTTCAACATTTGTAAATACCAATTACAAAACTCTATTCGACGTTGTGCGTCACCAGGATGTAAATTTTGTAGCAAATGATATTTAGGTATATTATATGGTTTAAATTTATGCTTTTTTAATATTGTTTGAACCCTTGATTTAACAACTTTAACAGAATTTTCTACGTGTCTACACGAACTAGTTGGATTTGATTCAACAGAAGCCACAACGTTTATTTCATCAACCTCATGGTTTTTCTTGTCGTAGCTTTTAGAACGAAGTTTAACAAACGATCCGTGTTCGATTAAATTTGATTTTAGTTTTGTAAAAATTATTTTATCTGGTTGCCTTCCTTTTGGATATCTGGAAGGATATGATTACATGATTTAAGTAAAATGGGAAAGAGTTATCATTTATTTAATTACCTGTTAAAATATAATTCCAGAGCCTCATCTGCGTTTTCATTACATTGAATGTAAGTTACGAGCATTTCGTACTTTTCATAATTTTCGAAAACCGCGTTGTCACCCATGATGAAAAAAGTTGTTTATAATAACATAAAACTATAAATAATAACTAATAATAATAACAACAACTATGTATGACTATAAATAATAATAATACTAATTCACTATTCTGACATAAACCACATAAAACTCACAAAGTGACATTTGCTTCAATTATTTGCATTGATTATTTTTAATCCGCCATGGCCTACTATAGCAAAAAAATTATATTTTAAATAAAAAATGTAAATATTGGACCTATATTAAATATAAATATATAGTGTTATATATTTTTGAAAAGCGTGTAAAAAGCTTAACCAAACCATCTAAAAATATATAGGGGGTCCCATTTAAAAAAATAAAGTAGGGCCCGATAACTTTTTGACCAGACCCCGTATACTCATTTTGATGGCGGCACTGGATTCTACGGAAAAAGTTATATCAGGGAACAATTTTTTACTTTTTCGATAACTTATCAGATGCTAAAAAATGCAATATTTTCAAAATCACCCTGTATTTTAAAAACAAAACGGGCTATGAAAATTCTGTTCACGGTATCTTTTGTTTCACAAAAAAGTAAAAAAGTAATGCGAAAACTGCAACTCTCTATCTACAATAATAATGGAGATACCCCCGTAAAACCATCGAAAATTGGACACCCTGTGCTCGCATAATGTTTATTCAAGTTTTTTAAGAATTTTTAATAAACATGTATAGCAGGTATTAAAGTATTTTTTAGAGATTATTAGTTATTATTTTTTTTAATAAACGACAATGGCTACATAACCTGTATTAAAGATTTTATAACCCTATTAAAAGTTTCATTGCCGTTATTCAAAAGTGTTATACTTGTTATACAAGCTCTTATTAAATGTTATGTAAATGGAATATTAGGCGCATCCACCATATTATAAAGGACCCTGCACCATCCTTATGGAGAAATTTTTTGTTGGTGATATAACTGATATAATAACTTGTTTAAGAGAACTACATCATATTACATTTTCAAACAATTTAACCGAAACCACTTTTCCATAAGGATGGTACTGGGTACATTATTGACTGGAATATACAGGGCGTTGCAATTTTTCGGGTGTTTCAGATTCAATGCAAGAATTAATAGCTTATCTATTTTAACAGTTATGTTGAGGGATAGGGCTAAGAACAATTGCAGTTTAGATAATCAATATTGGAATGTATAATATACAAAGTACAGCATCAAAGTAGAGAAATATCTGTGAAGAAAACAATTGAAATAACAGTTGTTTGATCACTGGTAGTGAATCCTGTAAAGTGACTTAAAAGATTTATATCTAATATAATTTAAGGTTAAAAAGTAAAAAAAAAACAGTAAAAACAAGGATCAATTTAATAAAATCATTTATTACAAAAATAGAAACATAGGTACACAAACACAGCAAAACGCTGTTAAGAAAATGGCGTCGTTAATAAAAGGAAAGTATTTATCTAAAATGTTACTTCTGTACCTTGTTCCAAGTAAAAAGGGCACTTAATAAAACCACTATCACTAATGCAAACGGAGACCGAGAAAGGAATTCAATATTCATTGGATGGATTGAAAATTGAAAAATTTATAGATGCGGCGTTATCCGGTTATGCGTCATCCTTATCGATTGCTACTAAAAATAAAAATAAAAATCTATAATGGCTATCGAATGTTATCCGAAAGTGTCCGAACTATACGTCGAGAAAAGCCGAATCCCTCGTTTTATGTGTTTTTTATGTTAATAACCGGTAAGCAACTGTCGAATAACGTGGATTAGGTGTACTTTTTAAGTCTGGTCTATTAAGCCACTTTCTAATGATTATGCAATTCTTGAATAGAGGTGAAATAATACTTGTATACGAGATAAAAATATCCTGCATAGGCATAGAAAAAGGACTAAATTAAGGAAAAGGAACCGGGATCGAGCTATTCTAAATTATTTTACCCGGAATCCCATAAATTCGATTTCTGATGCAGTCCGAGACTTACGGTATGGTCCTGCAAGAAGAAGAGTAACCTTTGCGACTATTCAGAGAACATTGAAATATTTTCAGTATGCCCCATATCGTATTCTTCCAGAGCAGCATTTAGCCCTTGAACAAAACGCTACGCTTCCAATTTGTTTCTCAAATTTTAATCCGAGAACATGATAATGATCCTGCACTATTTCAAAGAAGGGCATGTTTAACCGACACAATACGCATTATTGGGCAGCAGAAAATCAAAGGATATTTCAAGCTATTAAATACCAAGGAAGGTCTTCTCTTAATGTCCGGTGTGGTATATTTAACAACAGAATTGTCGGGCCAATATTCTACGAAGGATCCTTAACTGACGGAAGATATCTCGATCTTGTTGAAAACGATATTGAGAACATTTTAGAAGAATTGCCACTCGAAACTTATCGCAATATAATTTGGCAACAAGATGGGGCGCCGCCTCATGTTGCTCTCTAAGTTTTGTAATTTCTTAACCAACGTTACAATGAGTGGATCGGACGTTATGGAACTATTAGGTGGCCACCTAATAGCCCCGATATTACAATTTTGGACACCTTTCTATGGGGCCACTTGAAGAATGTTGTTTACGAAAACAGGAATGCAAACACGGAAGAAATTAGAGGAAAAATTGTAAATGAAATCGATCGTCTTAATCAAGAACCTTAAATAATATTGACAAGTTTAGAAAGGTTAAGGAGGGGATACCGATCATGTTTCGAAAATACTGGGGGCCATATAGAACATTTAAATTATTAACATTATTTTTATCGTTGTCAAATAGTTAGTATGTGTTGTTACTGTTACGTTTTACTTTGGATTTTATGTTAATAATTAATAATTAAAGTTTTAAGATGTTGTTTTTTGATGTTTGACTTTGACAAATAAACAGCTATGATACCTATCTAGCTTTTTCAGGTAAAACTATCCTTTAAAAATGATGTTGACTGTTTTTAATTAATTGTAAGAAAACCGCTGGAAATAAACCCAGTAACCCCTATATCAGTGAATTACTTGTAAAGAGCTCTATCCATTGGTATAAAAATATATAGGGTATTCCATTTAAAAAACATGACAACCACGCTGTAAGCCTTTTGTTTTTAATTCAAATGTTTTTTGGTGAGATTTTTGAATTCTACGGAAAAAATACCTCAAATGGCTATTTTCGTTTTATACAAAAATACAGGGAAGTTAAAAAAAAGACCATTTTTACTTTAAAATTAATAACCCTGTACACGTAAAGAAGGGGCTCATTTTAATCCGTACCGGCAAAAAAGGGCTCATTCGTCACGCGCGCTGTAACCAGCAGAGGTGGTAGACAACTTTGAATTAGTATTGCATCCACGATACACATATTGCATCAGCTGATGCCTCGAACACGTGCTTTTGCTTGTTATTGTTATAGTAAAAAAAGTCTTACGGAAGGATGTCAGAGGTGAGAAAAAAAAATTAAATTGCAAGTCCACGAAATGGGCCCTGATTGTCGCTGTTTGAAAAAACGTTTTGAGAAAGCCCCACGATTCAAGAATTAATATTCTACATCACTTCAACATGCTCAGCTCTAATGTTGCACAAAATTCTTATTTATGTGGATTAATATCTGTACTACCCGTTCACCGTCCGACAACAAAAGATGATACAGACACTATAAAGCTTCATATAAATTCAGAGTTCGCACAGTTACTGATAATGCGTGCAAGGATATTGAAATATGTCGTAAAGCGATTATAGTGTTTATACATTGGATAACAAAAAAAAACTGAAGTATCTACAACGCTATCGCAGCTTAAAATCTGCAGGATACGCACCTAAAGATAAAGAGGTAAGCACAAGAACCATTCAAATCAACTGCCGGTAGAAACACTCAGTCTTATAAGACAACACATAAACTCATTTAAGGGACGAGGAAGTCACTATAGTGGCACGGCTAACAACCGTCCGAACGTTTTTGTGCTACCCTATAGAACTACCCGCCGCCGTGCCGCTCGCTTCTATGTCTATGAATCATCGCCCGGCCGGCCGCGAAGCTTCAGAATCTCTGGAATTATCTCGATAGCCTCGTCGAGATCATATAGAGTGGCCTCGGAATACTTCCCGAATATTCGTGATAGATTTAAGATTATATATAAGCAGACCTAAGGCGAACGTTAGTCAGTCGGTTAGTTAGTTCAGTTAATCATTGAGTGTTAAAGTGGTAAGAGATATTAGTTGGAAAGTTATAAGACTAGTTTAGTGAGTTCAATTGTATACAGTGGTAGATAAAGAGTTTATTAGTTGAAAATAGTAATGTTTTAATTCTGTTAAGAACCCACGGGAAAAACGTAACATTTGGTGTCAGAAGTCGGATTGTGAAGGGACCGGACCTGAGAAGTATTTTTCGAGGAAAGAAGAAGTACAAGTACGTCAACGAGACCGTTTGATTGGGGGATTCTGGTAAAATTTTATAACATTCTATGGTCAATACAAGGCAACAAACGGCAGAAATGGAGCAAATAAATAAAATGTTGGCCGATTTCATGGATAATTTAAATGCTGAGTGGCGAGCGGATCGGGAAGACGATGAACGTAGAAGGCAAGTGGATCGGGAAGAGGAGGAACGTAAAAGGCAAGCAGAACAGGACCGGCTTCAGAAAATTTTTCAAGATCAGAAAGTTAAAAGGCAATCAGAACAGGACCGGCTTCAGAAAATCTTACAAGACCAGGAAGATAAAAGGAAAGAAGAACAAGACCGGCTTCAGAAAATTTTACAAGATAAAGAAGATAAAAGGCAAGCGGAACGGGAAGAGGATGATCGTAGAAGGCAAGCAGAACAGGACCAGCTTCAGAAATGGATGCTTGATGTGATTGTAGGCGAGCAAGGAAAATTACATAAAATATTGGACGGGCAAAATGAGAAATTTGAAAAAGAAGTAGGTAATATACAAAAAGAAGTTGGAAATGTACAAAAAAAAGTTGGGAGTGTACAAAAAGAAGTAGGAAACGTACAGCAAGAAATGAGGAATCTACAAGCAGAATTTATCAGACTAAAAAATCAAGGACCCACCGAGAGGGTATTCGCCACAGGGCATAATATCAAACCTCCAACGTATGACGGTCAAACCTCCTGGACAATGTACAGAAGGCAATTTGAAGCCGCTGCTGTTGCCAACCGTTGGAATAATGAAGAAATGGCAACATCACTAGTGGTAGCGCTTCGTGGATCTGCCCTGGACCAATCCCATCAACCAACAAGGGAAATATGACATACTTGCAGCTGCCCTGGAGAGACGATTTGGAGACCAACATAGAAGACAACTGTATCAGGCACAAGTTAAGTACTGACATCAGAAGCTTGGTGAAAACCTGCAAGAGTTTGAGGCAGACGTCAGACGTCTCGTTCAGTTGGCCTATCCGGGAGCAACAGAAGAATTTCAAGAGGAACTTGTTGCTGAATATTTCGTGGACGGTGTCAGAGATCCAGAAACTCAGAAGATGTTACGTCTAGCCAAATTTGATAGCAGCCGTGAAGTTTTGGGTAGAGCTCTGGAAATCGAGGCGGCCTGTAACATCTCTAAGCCAGCAATAAGGGAAGTATCCTTCAAGGAAGAAAATTTGGTGAACAATTGTGAACTAACTGAAATGGGTGGTATTTTGAAGAAATTAACCGAAGTTCTTCAGGTCACGGGGAGATTCCGGGAGTCACCAGAACTTAGGCCATACAACCGTAATCAGTGTTATAGATGTGGCAAGACTGGACACTTCAAAAGGGACTGTCGAGTACAAAGATTCCAGGAGCCAATAGAAGATAGGCCACATAGCCGAAATACATCAAATAAGTGCTATAGATGTGGAAAGACTGGATATTTCAGAAGGGACTGTCGAGTACGGATATTCCGGGAGCCAACAGAAGTTAGAACATGTAATCAAAAGGTGCTATAGATGCGGCAGGACTGGGCATTTCAAAAGGGACTGTCAAGTACAAAGATTCCGGGAGCCATTAGAAGATAGGCCACGTAACCGAAATGTTTCAAATCAGTGCTATATATGTGGCAACATTGGGCATTTTAAGAGAGACTGTCGAGTACAACTACGACCTACAGCTCCATCCAGAGACAACAGCAGTTCAAAGCCAAGTCAGGAAGAGTTGAAACAATATAACTTTAAGGCTACGCACAGGGAAGGAAGATGGCATAGTAATACAGATGCTTTATCCAGAAGGTCATGTGAGGATAATCGCCAAAGAATTGACCAACGAGAAGGAATCACTCCCATTAGGCGAATCAAGTTTAAGGTTGATCAGCAGTGGACCACAGAGCAACTAAAGAAAGATCAGCTTGAGGATAATGAAATAGCACTACTACAAAAAGCTAAGGAAGAACGTCAACCAAGACCAAGCTGGAGAGATATTTCAACTAAGGGATCTACTTTTAAATCTCTGTGGGCTCAGTGGGACTCCCTGGTAGTTGAAAATGGACTCCTTAAACGAGCCTGGGAAAGCCACGATGGCAAAGTAGTGAAGACGCAGTTAGTGGTACCAAGGAAGAGGGTATCGGAAGTTCTGGACGAAGTACATAATAGAAAGTTTGGTGCTCATCTCGGAGTTAACGGAATGATTGACAAGATCCGCGACAGATTTTACTGGGTCAACTACTGCCAGGATGTGAAATCATGTTGCCAGCAGTGTTCTACCTGTGCCTCAAGTCAAGGACCCCAGACAAGATCCAGTGGGAAGATGAAACAGAATGATGTGGGATTACCGTTTGAACGTCTCGCCAGTGACCGAATGAAGGCTCGATATGATCTCCAAGCTAACTCTACGGGATTTCGGATGAACGATAAAGTCTGGTTATATAACCCGCAAAGGAAGACAGGAAGATCTCCCAAGCTAACACCAGTATGGGAAGGACCCTATACGGTCATCAACAGAATTAATGACGTTGTGTATAGAATTTCTGTGTAGCCCCAGAAGCAAACTGAAAGTAGTCCACCTCGACAGGCTGAAAACATATCACGGACATGAAGTATCTGATCGGGACGATCAGGTTTAAGAGGGAGGCAATGTCACGACTAACAACCGTCCGAACGTTTTTGTGCTACCCTATAGAACTAGCCGCCGCCGTGCCGCTCGCTTCTATGTCTATGAATCATCGCCCGGCCGGCCGCGAAGCTTCAGGATCGCTGGAATTATCTCGATGGCCTCGTCGATATCATATAGAGTGGCCTCGGAATACTTCCCGAATATTCGTGATAGATTTAAGATTATATATAAGCAGACCTAAGGCGAACGTTAGTCAGTCGGTTAGTTAGTTCAGTTAATCATTGAGTGTTAAAGTGGTAAGAGATATTAGTTGGAAAGTTATAAGACTAGTTTAGTGAGTTCAATTGTATACAGTGGTAGATAATAAAGAGTTTATTAGTTGAAAATAGTAAAGTTGTAATTCTGTTAAGAACCCACGGAAAAAACGTAACAATAGTTTTAAAGACTCCGCAAAAATGTATTTGTCCGAAGAATTAAACGTTTCCAAGAAGCGCACTATGTTCTTGGAACTACATCCCAGGAGAAAGGTGTCTTATGAAATATATAGCAAAATATTTAACAGCGATTTTAATATTTCGTTTGGGTATCCACGCACAGATACTTGCAGTACCTGTGACGAGTTTACCATAAAGTAAAAAAAAATTGAATCAGAAAAAGAATCGAAGAAATCAGGTAAAGAGAAATCCCTGATAGATATAGAGAAAATGAGACTTGAAACTGAAAATATGGTTCCCAAAAAAGGGCAGAAACATTTTATAGTCGGAATCTAGCAGCCAAGTTTAATAGTAGGACAAATGATAGCATTGTGGCAATTTGTATGGACTACACAAAAAACTTACTAGTACCAAACACTCCTACCAACGATATTTATTACAGAAGGCAGCTATCTGTCTATGCCTTCAATATTCATGTGTTAGCCAATAATATTAATTGTTTGATCCATGTTTATTCAAAAACCGAAGAACAAAAAGGATCGGTCAACGTATGCTCTTTACTACATCATTTCGCTTGTAACTATTTGAGTCCACAAGTATATTCTGCGACTCCTGCAGTGGTCACCAGAAGAATTTCACTTTTTTCCGATTTCTTCATATTTTAGTGAATGTGATAAAAACCCCAAGGATTTGATTAAAGTATTTAAAGAAGCTAGAGACCATCCATCTCCGCTTACAGTCCATTAATTCACTCTTCCGCTCTTCGACAAAGTTCCTTGACATCGCCTATGCCAAAAAGTAAAGTAAGTAATTAAAAATAACCGGGCAGCCTTAGTGCAATGTCACACTTCTTGTTATGGAGTCTGGGAATCTGCTGCCATATATGCAAGAAAAGGTGGAAGGGCTTCAACTAAGCAGTTTCCTCACCTTTTCGAGAATTAATTTTTATTTCTTGAATATAGCTATGAAGGGAAAAATTCTAGAACTGTTGTACCCTTCATTTAGGGTACACGGGAAAAAGGGGCTAATCGACATTTTTTTTTTGCAGGAGAGCAATTTAACATTTATTTTCTATGTCGCCTGCGTTTTCACTGCTTTTGGATTTGCACAATGGAATATAAGAACTCCAAACCAACATGTAAAGGTTAAACGACTTTCCATGTTTAATAAGAACATTGCTCTCACAACCAGGCAATTTTATGTTTGATTTTCCGTGTTCGGTTGGCGAATCATCGGAAACCTCATCATTTTCTGCATCGGGTGACGAAAACTCAATATCTTCATAAGTTTCTGAGTTATACTTTCAGACTCAGAAGTTTTTTCATTAAACACACTTTTTCCTGCTTGAACCTTCAATTTATTCCCAGATATGAAAGGTATGAAATTTTGACATTAAAACCAAGGTCGAAAAGAATTTTTTAAATGTTTGTTAGGATAATAATATAATATATAATAGATGTTAGATCATGTGATTCTCCGCCACTGGTTCTCCCAATGCGACGCTGGCTTAGAATAACAATGTCAGCACCTGGCCTGTGAATATTATAAGATTAAGAATTTGTTAACGTTGCAGTTATTGGATAAAGCAGAGTATGATTTGATATCTCGGCAGAGAAGCTTGTATGTAATCGTAATAAATCGAGTTTGAAGCTAATTTCTACATTATTTCTAGTTTAATTAAAATAAAAGTACATAAAAGCAAACATAGATATTTTCTAGGGCTTAGGGTGGGGCAACTGCACTTTTGGGTAGATCCCCCAGTTTTTCGCACATACTATTACTATGCTTTTTTTGTAGGTGTTGATTCCATGTTAGCTACTTAGTTTTACCTCGTGTAAATGGCCCCTTTACTCCACTGAATCAGTACTGGTACCCTGAGTTCCTCCAGTATGCCTCTTATTTTTTTGGTGAATTTTACTGTTGTGGTTCACTGTCAGTCCCTCCTCCTTATATCCAGGGCTAGGTCAGGGGTCTTGTCTGGCTGATACGCATATTGGCGCTCGTTGACCGATCGGCGTCTACCTTACGGAATTTTGAGCTTTCACGCATGTGCACGTGCTAATTCATATATTATTTACATAGTTCTTTTTTCTTGGTTTTGGACATTGTCTTGTGTTAGTATTGTCAGGTTGTACCCTCAGGAGCGAGCGGACGGCCACGCATGAAGTGAAATTTTAGAACGGCAACACCAGACTGCTGCCAAATGCGCAGGTCCGTAGGTCGAAAATTTGTTGTAAGTAAACGCGAGTCGTTGAACGGGCTTGCCTGTAGTGCCTCAATCTCTTGTATATCAGCCTCTCCAGCGATTTTAGCAAGAACGACATTACAATTTAGGTGTATTGTCATCTACCCTTCCTATCTTAGAGAGGTAAATGACTTTTACCGTAGTGTTATACACGCCTTGCATATGACCAAAGACAATACTATCCGTAGTAGTATTGTCTTTGATATCACACAGGTTCGGAATTATTGCTTCCTGCCTCTGCGATAATTTTATTTCTTCCTGGGTTATTATTTAAATTAGTCTCATCATAATTTATGATGTGACTTGTCGGAACGTTTGCTAAAGAGACTTCCAAAGTTATCAAAATATTCGCTGATGGCTTCAGGAGAGACTCCAGCCCTAACGCGTTTTATATTTTGACATAAATGAACAGCAAGTTTAGTCTTATGCCTTTTAATAAATACATAACTAAAGTCCTTACCTGGCATATTGTCTTTGAATTTGGGTACTGTTTTGCCTAGTCGATCTAGATATAATTTTATTATTATGCGCAATCCATAGAAATCCAATGGATATCCCCATTGTGCGCACAACTGTAATTTACGCATGATCGCATCTTCTTCAATTTTGTTAAGCACAGTTTGTCCACCATGCTTTTTCACACTTGTAGGATGTTTTATTCTTCTTTGCAGCGCCGCTGTAGGGGAATTTAAACTCACGTGCAGCATTTCTAATACTTAAGCCACAGTTTATACCGAAACCGAATCAGTTAAACAACTCTCCTCGTGTGATAACCAAAGTTATCCGGTGCACCCTGCTAGACAACTAACGAGGACCTGACGACCGAGTCACGGCGGTACAACCGTTCCAACGGGTACGGCGGCAATGCAGAACCACACGGACCCTCCACCAACCCGCAATGGCCAGCGAGGTGGAGTACGGCTAAAATCCCCGCATGGTTGTACAAGTAAAGTCCCCAGCAGCGAGCTGGTCCTTGGTCAAAGTAACGACCGAGAAAGACGGCAAGCAGAGGGTGCGAAGAATCCCCGGGTTAGACCAGGCTACTATGCATTACGACAAATGCATATCGCCACATATAGCGTAAGAACATTGTCATCGGAGGAAAAGTTAGTGGAACTGGAAGAGGAATTGAAACACATAAAGTGGGACATTGTGGGTCTCAGCGAAGTAAGACGGAAAGGAGAAGAACATCTAACTCTAAAGTCGGATCACCAACTGTTCTACAAGGGTAATTACGAAAAGGAAGGAGGTGTTGGTTTTCTTATACATAGAAAACATACCGAAAATATCCAACAACTAGAGGGTATAAACTCAAGAATAGCATTTTGCACTTTGAAATTGAACACCAAACATAGCATTAAAATAATACAAGTTTACGCACCAACAACTGCTCATCCAGACGAAGAAGTCGAAACCTTTTATGAAGACCTATACAGTGCAATTGGGCAATCCCCCTCAAAATACAACGTAATAATTGGCGATTTTAATTCCAAGCTGGGACGCAAAGCAAATGAAACAGCATTAGGTCTTCACGGGTATGGACAACGCAACGAACGAGGTGGAATGCTTCTGAACTCTTTATTGCAAAATGGTTTCTTCGCATTGAACAGCTTCTTCAAGAAGAGCCCTCAAAGAAAGTGGACAAGGGCTCTAGTTCAGATGGTGTAACTAGGAACGAAATAGACTTCATAATTACAAACAACAGAAATATGGTACACGATGTATCGGTCCTTAACAACTGTTCAATAGGAAGTGATCATAAACTAGTCAGAGCTAAGATCACAATAAATCTTAAGAAAGAAAGAATTAAAATGATAAACAAAAAACATCAAATAGGATGGACTCCTATAGAAAATACCAAGGCCTGTGAGGAGGCTGTTCGAAATAGTCTTGAAGAAGCAGACTTGGAGGAAATGGACGTAGAAACAATAAACAATCGCCTGTTGGAGGCCGTGAAGAGTGCAGAGGAAAAGTATAGGACGAGGGGCAGAGGAAAGGAAGATAAAATCAGCACAGACACAAAGAAACTTATGGAGAAACGAAGAGAGCTGAAGAACAAGAACGACACAAACAGGGACGAACTAGGACAGTTAAATAGAGATATCAGCAAGGCGGTAAGAAGAGACGTAAGTCAATATAACACCAATCAAGTAACAACTGTCATTGAAGAACACAAAAGTTTAAGGGTGCTAAGAAGAAGTCTCGCTACGAGTAAAAAAAATATATCCAAACTTGCAGACCATCAAGGATGAGATTATCAAGATTGTAGAAGAGTTTTACAGAGAGCTGTACAGAGAAGAGGACAAAAACGTAAGCTATTAGGATCAGGAAAGTGGAAAATATAGGGTCAGAGGACATTCCAGAGATAACAACAGCGGGAATCTCAAAATCACTGAATGAGATGAAGAACAATAAAGCAGCTGGGGATGACCAAATTGTTATGGAGGCAATTAAGGCAGGGGTCATGTTGTTTAACGCGTGCCTCTTAAATGGAGCAACACCGTCCAAATGGGACAAAGCAGTAATAATAATAATGCACACAAAAGGGGATATGACTCAGTTGAGCAACTATAGACCGATTAGCCTGTTATGCCCACCTCTACAAACTGTTTATGAAAATAATCGCTAAAAGGCTAACATCAAAATCAGACTTCTGAACAAGCCGAACTTAGAGCTAAGTATGGAACAAATAACCCCTACAAGCCATCAAAACGCTGATTGAAAAGACTATTGAATACAATAAAACTTTGGTCCTGGTCTTCGTTGACTTTGAGAAAGCATTTGATTCTGTCAACCAAAAAGCAATGCTTAGTGCTCTGGCTGAATGTAGAATAGACTATAGGTACACCTCACACGTCCCTCATTGAACATGCTACAGCTTGTGTAAGGCTTCATGAGGACACGGAGACCTTTCGTATTGAAAGAGGAGTTCGTTAGGGAAACGCAATTTCTCCAAAGCTATTCACAGACCTGTTGGAGTATGCATGTAAAACCGTCGATTGGAATAGAATGGGTATTAATATAGACGGATAGTTTTTAAATAACCTCGTTTGCGGATGACATCCTACTTATCGCTGACAGCTTTGACCAGGCACAGACAATGCTGCAAGGACTCTTCACTACTTCAAAAGTGGTTGGCCTCAAGATAAACTTTTTTAAAACCCAATTCTTGACCAACCTGGTTCACGCCAAGAACATCTCCGTGGACGGCAAGGACATCGAGCCAGTAACCTCCTACAAATATTTGGGCCATGAGATAAGAATAGGTAGGGATAACCAAACATGCGAGCTAGTAAGAAGAATAAGCCTATAACCTGGGCTGCATTTGGGAAGCTTAAATACCTTCTCAGATCAAGTATCCCACTGAGTCTGAAAAGAAAAGTGTTTGATCAGTGTATTCTGCCTGCAATGACGTATGGTGCAGAGACTCTAACGTTAACAAAAACAACGGTGTCCAAATTGCAAGTCACCCAAAGAGCGATGGAGAGAATAATGTTAGGGGTATCATTACGTGATAGGATTCCTAATGCCACCATCCACAAGCGATCAGGAGTTGTTGTAAGGATAACCACCCTAAAGTGGAACTGGGCTGGCCATGTAGCGTGAACAAACGATGACCGATGGACAAGGCGAATTTTGGAGTGGAGACCCCGAATACAAGCACATAGAAACCGAGGACGGCCTCCAACAAGATGGACCGATGACATAAAGAGAATGGTATCGAACTGGTGGCGCAAGACAGGACGTTTGGACATACATGCGAGAGGCCTACGTTCAACAGTGGGCAACAAGGGTTATGTGATGATGATGATGGACGGACCATGACTGAAGTATTGCAAAGTGGCAACGAGTAAACAGCTTTTCAGGAGGGCAAATTTTAAAGTTTTGAATTAAAATTTTTACAATAAAAATTATAAATAAACGAATAGTTTGATATTTAATTTTTTATTAATCATCTAAAATAACCTGATTATGAAGTTTAGATAATAGTGCAAAAGACTATTTTCTAAATTACAAAATTTTACAAGGAATTTCTTGTCCCAGAAAAAAGGTGTCCGTCCAGTATAAGGTATTATATTTTTGAATAAATGAAAATTTTTTTTCCCGTTTTAGTTTTTGGGACCTGGACCCTGAGATAAGCTCCACCTTCGCATTTAACATAATCTAATCATATCTATTTCCATCTGTGGAATAGTTTTGGCGCCAATTAGGTTAAATTGCGAATATCTATGAGGTCTTTAATTAACGTTACAATATATGCGTTTTAGGGGAACTTAGTTCGGCTTTGTGACTAAGTAAACTGAAAAGTAAAGAAAAATATATTACTCTATATTTTCTAAAATATAATCTTGAATCGTCTTCTGCCAATATCAGAACTACGAGTTATATAGACTCTCGTAAATGGCTATAACAAGTGAAATTTTCCAAATAAATTTAGTACCTATAGCGTTCAAAATCAATTGAAACATATTGATGGTTTAATATTGAAATTACGATAGATCGGTCAAGTTTTCTCGGCAGATGTCCATGTGTATACAGGGTGTCTCACGGTGGATGGTACCTTAGACGTTTCTGGAGAACCACTCAACGGATCATTCTGAAAATTTGGCCGTTTACATAAATGGATATGCTCTACCTTGCTAAAATATGTTCGACAATGCAGTGTTGCCGCTTCTACTAAAAAGTAGAAGCAACTGTAAAATTTTAAATGGAACACCCTTTATATTATTGCATATTTGAATTTTGCGGAGAATTCTAGACATATTTCATGAATAATGTCCTATACCTAGCTCCAACTGTTTTTGAAATATTGACAGTTGCAAATTGACGATTTACCAAGTTTGATAGCCTGTAAAATCTAAACGGCTAAAGATAGAGCAAAATGGTTTGCACTTTCCTATCTTTGTTTTTCATAAGCTATCGTTTGACACTAATTTTTTATTTAACCAGAGGTTAAAAAATTCCGGTTAAATTTAACCTCTGGTTAAATCTAAAGTTAGTGTTAGGATAGCTTATGAAACACCTAGATAGGAAAGTGCAAACCATTTTGCTCTATCTTTAGCCGTTTAGATTTTACAGGCTATCAAACTTGGTAAATGGTCGATTTTCAACTGTCAATATTTCAAAAACAGTTGGAGATGGGCATAGGACATTAGTCATGAAATATGTCTAGAATTCTCCGCAAAATCCAAATATCCAATAATATACAGGGTGTTCAGTTTAAAATTTTACAGTTGCTTCTACTTTTTAGTAGAAGCGCATTGTCGAAAACATTTTAGCAAGATAGAGCATATCCGTTCATGTAAACCACCAAATTTTCAGAATGATCCGTTGGGTGGTTCTCAAAAAACGTCTAAGGTACCATCCACAGTGAGACACCCTGTATATACTACATAAAAATGAAACAACAAATTGTAAAACAAACTATATTAAATAATCATAAACAATAATATATTACAAAAAAATAAATAAATAGTATACTTTACTTTGGCCCTAACATATCTTCTGGTTTTACCCATTCATTAAATTGTTGTTCAGTAAGAAAACCTAATTTAATCGCGGTTGCCTTGAGAGTGGACTTTTCTTTATGTGCGGTTTTAGCAATCTGAGCTGCTTTATCATACCCAATATGGGGATTCAAAGCTGTAACCAACATCAAGCTCTCATGTAACAATTTCCCAATTCGTTCTCTGTCCGCTTGAATGCCATCTACACAATTCAAAGTAAAGCTCTTGCAACTGTCACCAATCAGCCTGATGGAACGCAGTACGTTTGCGGTCATCATAGGTTTAAATACGTTTAACTCGAAATGACCGTTTGATCCTCCAATCGTTGTCGCTACGTGGTTGCCCATAACTTGTGCTGCTACCATGGTAACAGCCTCACATTGGGTTGGGTTGACTTTTCCAGGCATGATGGAACTGCCAGGCTCGTTTTCGGGGAGAATAAGTTCACCAAGGCCACATCGGGGTCCAGAAGCTAAAAATCTGAAAATAATGGAGAATTAAGCCTTTTACATTTATATCTTACTATATGAGGCTAGCAGAAATAATTCCATAATATCTAATAAATTCAAGACAATAAGTAGAATCGGAATTAAAAATCTTCCTATATGTGCCACTTGTATAATTAAAGCAATGAAACTGGGAATTATATTGATACTAGGAAAATCGTTAGACTGCAAAAGCTCAAAAATATAAAGTTTCCAAATATAAATTGTCACAAATTAACATAGAATATTTTTATGGAAACGGATGTTAAAGTACTTAATCGTCGGCCTTGAATATGGACTGATGAATCACTATCAAAATTAACATAACTGTACCTTGAGACGGAAATAATAGTCAGTGACGTCAGTCACCAGTTCGAAAACAGACCAACGTGAGCGGCTTAAAGTAATATTTAACAATAAATCTGGTTTAAAATGCTCGCAAAATGCCGCTTATTCTAAATGCGGACACAGCGTTCCGGCACAAAACGTGCACCGCTGCCAAATTCATTGTGGCCCGTATACGCGCGTTACGCGGAGCATTTGAAGCAACTGTATTTTAACAGAGGTTCGCGATCGACGGACGTAAATGTACTGATATTTTACGACCGTCGGGCGGAGGTCGCAACGTTGCAACAGTAAACGAGCATGTACCTTGTGAGAGATCTCTTGCATAGTCGCGCTTGCGGGTTTAGGTTATCGTTTTGTTTTAACATTGAAAATGTTTCTATTTTCCTAAATAGCGCCTGAAAAAGTGCATGCTACATTTGCCACACATAACGTCGTACGCGTGAGAGATCGTGTTAGCTTGTTTATTTAAACTTAAATTAATTATAACGTATCGGCATCAGTTCTAATGACTAAATTAAATTGGAACTAACTGAAACTAACCGAAAGTGTATTGAACGATTTTCCAAGGCTAACGAAATGCACCAAAACGCGCTAAAACATATCGAAAGATGATTGAATGTCTAATCAAAACTAACCAAAAGTAACTAAGCGCACCAAAACGGGTAAAACATATCGAAATAGATTAAAAATATTGAGGTAAGTTAAAACTAATCCAAATTAACCGAATTTTGGCGACTAACTAAAACTAACCAAAACATTAAAATTGCTTATAACGTACCGGAACCGGTTCAAATGACTAAGATATATTAAAACTAACTGAACTTTTCTGAGACTTGACTGAACGACTAACCAATAGTAACTAAAAGCATTAAAAGTGCTAAAACGCATCGAAATAGATTTAAAATATTGAAGTGAGTTAAAACTAGCTTAAATTAACCGAATTTTGGTGACTAACCAAAAACCCTAAAATTCGTTATAGTGTAACGGAACTGGTTCAAATGATTAAAATAAATTAAAATTAACTGAAATTAACCGAAAGTTGATTGAACGACTAACCAATATGGACCAAAGGTAACCAAAGGCATCGAAAGAGGCTAAAACAAGTTGAAACTAACAATTAACCGAATTTTGGCGACTAACTAAAGTTAACCAAAAACATCAAAATTGGATGACGTATCGGATCTGGTTCAAATGACTAAAATAAATTAAAACTAACTAAACTTAACCAAAAGATGTTTAACCAAAACTAATCAAGATTAACCAAAATGGGCTAAGACGTATCGGAACAGATTATGAATAAAATAAGTAACTAACCCAAATTAACCAAATTTTTGCGACGACCTAAATTATTAACCAAAAACGTTTAAATTGTTTTAACGTATCGGAACCGGTTCAAATGACTTAAATAAATTGGAGCTCACTGAAAGTAACCGAAAATTGATTGAATAACCAACCAAAGCTAACCAAAAGTATCTAAAAGCACCAAAACGGGCTAAAACGTATCGAAAAAATTAAAAATCATGAAGTAAGTTGAAACTAATTCAAATTAACCTTATTTTGGTGACTAACCATAAACACTAAAATTGGTTAGAACGTTTTGGAACCGGTTCAAATAACTAAAATAATAAAAATAACTAAAAAAATAAAACTAACTGAAATTAGCCGAAAGTTGAGTGAACGACTAACCAAAAGTAACCAAAAGCACCAAAATGGGCTAAAACATATTAGAACAGATTAAAAATATTAAGGTAAGGTGAAACGAACCTGAATTAACCGAATTTTGCCGACTAACTAAAATTAACCATAACGTATCGGAACCGGTTCAAATTACTAAAATAATTTAAAACACGCTCAAGCCGACCGAAAGCTGATTGAATGACTAACCAAAACTAGTGACAAGTAACCAAAAGCACCAAAACGGGCTAAACCGTATCGGAATAGATTGCAAAAATTAAAGTAAGTTAAAACTAACCAAAACGAATCGAATTTTTGCGGCTAACCAAAACTAACAAAAAAAGATTAAATTTGATTATAACGTATCGGAGTCAGTTCAAATGACTAAAAAAAATTGAACGAGTCTGGTAGTAGTCGAGACACTGATGTGTAAACATATCCTATAACGACATCGATTGTAAAAAATCAACAGCAGCACGTTGTGTTCCCAAGCGGTCACCCATCCAAGTACTAACCCCGCCCGACGTTGCTTAACTTCAGTGATAGGACGAGAACTGGCATTTTTAACATGCTATGGGCATCGCCCGCACGTTTTAGCTTGGTCATAGAATAAAAATTAGGTTTAATAATCATGTTTAAAATAATAAAAAATCAACGCGAACGAAGACCCGGTTAAAAGCTAAAAGTGTCCTATGTTCTTTACTATACTCTTGAAAATATCTGTAAAAAATTTCATGATGAGCGGAACAGTTTATGCGTGAAAGCGTAAGAAACAAACAAACACATTGGCATCTATAATATTAGTTAGGATTATTTAATAATACTTGCAGCTTCGGAGTGGCTTAATTCACTGCACAAATTCGACACGATAATCTAATGCCAACAGGAATAACATCAATATATGGACACGGCTTATTTACCTAGTAATCTTGGGCCGACATCCCTAGATTTGGGAAAGTCAATATCCAAATTTTGCAAATTTTAGAAGAGGGCTATGACTCAATATTGTTTTAAACGTCTGGGCATCTGAATAATACTTTTGACAGTTCGTTTAATTTAAAATAATAATATGCTCTTTTATCATCTAAAATCCGTTTAAAAATGATTTTAAATGACAAAATAAAAACCCGAAAATTCGGCTTCTGACGAATTTGTCGTGGATTTTGAAGCGAAAATTCATTTTAAATTAAACCGTCCATAAAAATAAGCTATGCTACGGATCCAAATACACTGCGAACATAATAATAAATAAATAATACTTTTGACTGTTCGTTTAATTTAAAATATGCTTTTTATCATCTAAAATCCATTTAAAATTATTTTAAATGGCAAATTGTATATAATACCGCCCTAGCGGCTAGAATCGGCTTACACATTTTCGACCCATTTGCCGAGATTACCCTCATACTGCCGCGTAAGATGTTTACACATCAATAAGTTGGAACTAACGGAAAGTTCTTTGAACGACTAACCAAAAGTGACTAGAAATAGCCAAAACGGGCTAAACAGAATCAGAACAGGTTAAAAATATTACAGTAACGTTATGGCTAATTATATATTAATAGATTTGCCCTATTTTTTTCGGTTTTCGTATCTGCATGTGTAAACATCTTACGCGTCAGTATGAGGGTAAATCTGAGCAAATGGGACGGAAATGTGTAAACCGGTTGTGACATTATAAGCCGTCGCATTGAGGAGCAAGCTAATCCAGGACGTCCGTGAAGGATTTTTATACAATTTTGCCATTTTAAATCGGTTTTAAACGGATTTTAGACGATATAAAAGCACATTTTAAATTAAACGATCCGTCAAAAGTATTATTCAGATGCCCAGACTTTTAAATCAATATTCAGTCATGGCCCTCTTCTATAATTTTTCTTCTATAAGTTTGGTTTTTTTAATGGACGGTTGAATTTAAAATGAATTTTCGCTTCAAAATCCACGACAAATTCGTTCTAAGCCTAAAAGTCCGAATTTTCGGATTTTTATACAATTGTGTCATTAAAAATCTTTTTTAAACCGATTTTAGATGATAAAAAAGCATATTATTATGTTAAATTAAACGAACTGTCAAAAGTATTATTTAGATGTCCAGACGTTTAAAATAATATTGAGTCATAGCCCTCTTCTAAAATTTGCAAAATTTGATTATTGACTTTCCCAAATCAAAGGATGTCGGCCCAAGATGAGTAGCTGGTAAAAAAAATAAGCTTTGTACATTTTCGTGTCGAAAGTATGCAGTGAATTAATCCACAGTAGAGTGCTTTAGACGGCCTCATTTCTCCCCCCTCCAATTTTTTGCCCCCTCACCCCCTCCGATGACTGAGATAGACCCCGCGCACTTGGTCTTAAGTGTATTCGACCTTGAATGACATTGACCTAATTTCACCTTGAATATCCTTGATATTTGACCTTGAATGTCCTTGAGTTTTGTTGAAGGTCGCGCATATGACTGGGGTTGCTCCAAGCGTGTATGACCTCAAACGTCCTTGGGTGTCTTTTACCTTGAATGACATTGAGATAATTTGATCTTGAACACCCTTGAGTTTTTGATGTGTAAACATCTTACGCGGCGGTATGAGGGTAAATCTCGGCAAATGGGACGGATATGTGCAAACCTATTCTAGCCGCTAGGACAGTACTAAATAAAATTTTGCCATTTAAAATTGTTTTAAACGGATTTTAGCCGATAAAAAAGCATATTTAAAATTAAACGAAAGTATTATTTTTATTACATTATATTCGCAGTGTATTCGGATCCATATCACAGCTTATTTTTAATAGACGGTTGAATTTAAATTGATTTTCCCTTCAAAATCCACGACAAATTCGTCCTAAAAAAGTCCGAATTTTCGGATTTTAATACAATTTTGCCATTTAAAATCGTTTTTAAACGGATTTTAGACGATAAAAAAGCATATTATTATTTTAAATTAAACGAACTGTCAAAAGTATTATTCAGATGCCTAGACGTTTAAAACAGTAAAATGTTAAAAAACTGATTGACTGTCCCAAATCAAAGGATGTCGGCCCAAGATTATAAGGTAAATATGCTGTGTCCATATGTTGATGTTATTCCTGGCGGCATTTGATATTCGTGTCGAATTTGTGCAGTGAATTAATCCGCTCCGAAGCTGCCCGTGCGTATTATTAAAGAGTCCTAACTAACATTATAAATGCGAATGTTTTTGCTTTTATTCTATGAACAAGCTAAAATGTACAGGTAACGGCCATTGCACGTTGAAAATGCCAGTTCTCGTCCGATCACTGAAGTTAAGCAACGTCGGGCGTGATTAGTACTTGGATGGGTTACCGCTTGGGAACATAACTTGCTGCTGTCATTTTTTGTACAACCGATATCGTTATAGGATATGTTTACACATCAGTCTCGAGTACTAACAGACTCGCTCAATTTTTTTTATTTATTTTTATTTTAATTATGATAATATTTAATATTATTGCTAAAAATGCCTTTCTTTAATTATATACCTATATTATAAACACTCGTGTCTTTGTGTTTTTACTTTTTTAAACTCTGCTTTTGGAAACGATATGAATTTCAACGCAAATCACATTTTTGCGTTTTTATTCATCATTTTCAATGTCTCCCCGGTTGCATCTTTGCGAGGCACTGTGAATTAATTCAAAATATTAATTTGTAAAATGGAAAGAGCGAAGCTTCAACAAGTCTTGGCCCCCCCTGCGAAAAAAGTGAAAATACATTTAACTGTGGGCGAACATGCATTGGTAAAAACCGTGTATGTTTGTTTGTTAAACGAAGCTATTGATAACGTTACAGCTGATAATTGGCAGAAGTATATCGAACATGTCATAAAACAAAAAATGATACTACGGTCGAAGTTATAGCTGAACCTCTTATTATCAATGTTGGTTCCGAAAGTAGTGATAGTAATAATTCTGAATCAAATTCTGATCAAACCTCCGATAACGGGTAGGAAACTTAAAATTTTATTGATTTTTGATGTAAACTTTCGATGCAACTTTCAATATGGTATTTTATGATAAGAAAAACCCCCTTATCATCCATGACTCTTTTTTTCCTGGCCTTAATGAATACATAGTACTATTTGTTTGTAGTGCAATTTTGTTGCTAATTACTAGACTTAGGAATAATTTTGATATACGTTTTGTTGCCTATTTTAGACTAAAATCATGCATATTTATGTGCATAAACTATATTTTTTTAAGTGGATATTTGTCTAAGTCTACTTATTACTATTTCATTATATAGTTATTATAACATATTAATTTACAAAGCAATTGTATCCGCCACTGGAATTTCCTTCTCTCTTCCCTTTCCCCTCGAGGCGCGCCTTAAAACTAAAAATGAGTCACTGACTATTATTTCCGGCTTGAACTATAGTCATGATCGGGTTGAATTATAATTGGATCAACGAGCTTAATGATACTAACATAACAAAAGTAAGGAGGCCACACTGAATGAAAAATTCAATAAAATAAATTTATTTAGCCAAAGGACTGGTAAAATATTGTTACGTTTTTCCCGTGGGTTCTTAACAGAATTACAACTTTGCTATATTCAACTAATACTCTCTTTATTCACTACCACTGTATACAATTTAACTCACTAAACTAGTCTTATAACTTTACCACTAATATCTATTCAACACTCAATGATTAACTGAACTGAACTAACTAACCGACTGACTAACATTCGCCTTAGGTCTGCTTATATATAATATTAAATCTATCACGAATATTCGGGAAGTATTCCGACGCCACTCTATATGATCTCGACGAGACCATCGAGACAATTCCAGCTATCCTGAAACTTCGCGACCGGCCGGGCGATGAGTCATACAGCGGGAAGCGAGCGGCACGGCGGCGGCTAGTTTTATAGGGTAGCACAAAAACGTTCGGATGGTTGTGTAGGCTAGCCGTAACATTGCGTCCCTCTTAATTCTGATCGTCCCGATCAGCTACTTCATGTCCGTGATATGCTTTCAACCTGTCGAGGTGGACAACTTTCAGTTTGCTTCTGGGGCTACGCTGAATTCTATACACAACGTCATTAATTCTTTTGATGACCGTATAGGGTCCTTCCCATACTGGTGTTAGCTTGGGATATCTTCCTGTCTTCCTTTGCGGGTTATATAACCAGACTTTATCGTTCATTCGAAATCCCCTAGAGTTAGCTTGGAGATCATATCGAGCCTTCATTCGGTCACTGGCGAGACGTTCAAACGGTAGTCCCACATCATTCGGTTTCATCTTCCCACTGGATCTTGTCTGGGGTCCTTGACTTGAGGCACAGGTTGAACACTGCTGGCACCATGATTTCACATCCTTGCAGTAGTTGACCCAGTAAAATCTGTCGCGAATCTTGTCAATCATTCCGTTAACTCCGAGATGAGCACCAAACTTTCTATTATGTACTTCGTCCAGAATTTTCGATACCCTCTTCCTTGGTACCACTATCTGCGTCTTCACTACTCTGCCATCGGCGCTTTCCCAGGCTCGTTTAAGAAGTCCATTTTCAACTACCAGGGAGTCCCACTGAGCCCACAGAGATTTAAAAGTAGATCCCTTAGTTGAAATATCTCTCCAGCTTGGTCTTGGTTGACGTTCTTCCTTAGCTTTTAGTAGCAGTGCTATTTCATTATCCTCAAGCTTATCCTTCTTCAGTTGTTCTGTGGTCCACTGCTGATCAACCTTAAACTTGATTCGCCTAATGGGAGTGATTCCTTCTCGTTGGTCAGTTCTTTGGCGATGTTTATAATTATCCTCACATGACCTTCTGGATAAAGCATCTGTATTACTATGCCATCTTCCTTCCCTGTGCTTAGCCTTAAAGTTATATTGTTTCAACTCTTCCTGACTTGGCTTTGAACTGCTGTTGTCTCTCGATGGAGCTGTAGGTCGTAGTTGTACTCGACAGTCTCTCTTAAAATGCCCAATGTTGCCACATATATAGCACTGATTTGAAACATTTCGGTTACGTGGCATATCTTCTAGTGGCTCCCGGAATCTTTGTACTTGACAGTCTCTTTTGAAATGCACAGTCCTGCCGCATCTATAGCACTGATTTATAGCCTTTTGATTACATGGTCTAACTTCTGTTGGCTCCCGGAATATCCGTATTTGACAGTCCCTTCTGAAATGTCCAGTCTTTCCACATCTATAGCACTGATTTGATGTATTTCGGCTATGTGGCTTATCTTCTATTGGCTCCTGGAATCTTTGTACTCGACAGGCTCTTTTGAAGTGTCCAGTCTTGCCACATCTATAACACTGATTACGGTTGTATGGCCTAACTTCTAGTGACTCCCTGAATCTCCCCGTGGCCTGAAGAACTTCGGTTAATTTCTTCAAAATACCGCCCATTTCAGTTAGTTCACAATTGTTCGTTAAATTTTCTTCCTTGATGGATACTTCCCTGATTGCTGGCTGAGAGATGTTACAGGCCGCCTCGATTTCCAGAGCTCTACCCAAAACTTCACGGCTGCTATCAAATTTGGCTAGACGTAACATCTTTTGAATTTCTGGATCTCTGACACCGTCCACGAAATATTCAGCAACAAGTTCCTCTTGAAATTCTTCCGTTGCTCCCGGATAGGCCAACTGAATGAGACGTCTGACGTCTGCCTCAAACTCTTGCAGGTTTTCACCAGGCTTCTGATGTCGGGACTTAACTTGTGCCTGATACAGTTGTCTTCTATGTTGGTCTCCAAATCGTATCTCTAGGGCAGCTGCAAGTATGTCATATTTCCCCTGCTGGCTGATGGGAATGGTCTGCAATACTTCCAGGGCAGATCCACGAAGCGCTACCACTAGTGATGTAGCCATTTCTTCATTATTCCAACCGTTGGCAACAGCAGCGGCTTCAAATTGTCTTTTGCACATTGTCCAGGATGTTTGACCGTCGTACGTTGGAGGTTTGATGTTTTGTCCTGAGGTGAATGCCCTCTCGGTGGGTGCTTGATGTTAGTCTGGTAAATTCTGCTTGTAAATTCTTCACTTCTTTCTGTACGTCTCCTACTTCTTTTTGTACATTTCCAACTTCTTTTTGTACATTTCCAACTTCTTTTTGAATATTGTTTACTTCTTTTTCAAATTTCTCATTTTGTCCGTCTAATATTTTCTGTAATTTTCCTTGCTCGCCTACAATTACATCCAGCATCCATTTCTGAAGCTGGTCCTGCTCTGCTTGCCTTTTCTCTTCCTGGTCTTGTAAAATTTTCTGAAGCTGGTCCTGTTCTGCTCGCCTTTTATCGTCTTGATCTTGTTAAATTTTCTGAAGCCGGTCGTCCTGTTCTTTTTGCCTTTTGTCTTCCTGGTCTTTTAAAATTTTCTGAAGACGGTCCTGTTCTGCTTGCCTTTTATCTTCCTGGTCTTGTAAAATTTTCTGAAGCCGGTCCTGTTCTGCTTGCCTTTTGTCTTCTTGATCTTGAAAAATTTTCTGAAGCCGGTCCTGTTCTATCTGCTTTTTACGTTCTTCCTCTTCCCGATCGGCTCGCCTCTCAGCATTTAAATTATCCATAAAATCGGCCAACATTTTATTTATTTGCTCCATTTCCGCCGTTTGTTGCCTTGTATTGACCATAGAATGGTATAAAATTTTACCAGAATCCACCAATGAAACGGTCTCGTTGACGTACTTGTACTTCTTTCCTCGAAAAATACTTCGCCAGTCCGGTCCCTTCACAATCCAACTTCTGACAAATGTTACGTTTTTCCCGTGGGTTCTTAACAGAATTACAACTTTGCTATATTCAACTAATACTCTCTTTATTCACTACCACTGTATACAATTTAACTCACTAAACTAGTCTTATAACTTTACCACTAATATCTATTCAACACTCAATGATTAACTGAACTGAACTAACTAACCGACTGACTAACATTCGCCTTAGGTCTGCTTATATATAATCTTAAATCTATCACGAATATTCGGGAAGTATTCCGACGCCACTCTATATGATCTCGACGAGGCCATCGAGACAATTCCAGCTATCCTGAAACTTCGCGACCGGCCGGGCGATGAGTCATACAGACAGGGAAGCGAGCGGCACGGCGGCGGCTAGTTTTATAGGGTAGCACAAAAACGTTCGGATGGTTGTGTAGGCTAGCCGTAACAATATCTACAGGCCATAATTTTGGGAAGGTCAGATTACATCAGGGTAAAGCGGCTGGTGGAAATGTCTTTCAAAGTTCTTAGTTCCTCTTTTAAAGTGTAACTCAAAATCAGATTTTTAGTATAAGCTACCTCTGCAGTCAGTATAACATTTATGGTTAGCATGTGAGGCGACTATTCCACTTACAATAATGTGAGTGAGTGCGCGCGCGTGCGCGGAATTCTAGTGTTATAATAATAGTTTTTATCTCTCTCGATTCCCGCTTTGAATGTGGGTTTCAAGGGTCATCGGCGGGTAGCAAGATGACTCTCTCTATTGTAGGTTAAGGATCTTCCTGACTATATTGCAGGCAGATAGGATGACAGATTTCTGCATGGTAAATATAACGTTTGGTTGAAGCCCAAGTGATTTTAACATTTTTGGCACAATCCCCGTGGACGATAATACCAGTGGGACAATAATAACATTCTGTTAGCGCCATTCCTGTTTTATTTCATGGGCCAGATCTGCATATTTTGTAAGTTTACTCGCAATTGTGTTTTGTAAGTTGTTAGTGTTAGGATTGGCAAAATCAACCAGCCAAGTTGTTTGTTTAAGCTTGTCTATCCAAACGACGTCCGGTCGATTCGCAGTTATAGTCCTGTCCGTAATAATGCTCCTGTCCCAGTAAAGACGATGGCTTTCATTTTCCAGCACCACCTCAGGGTTATACTGATACTATGGCGTAACGCTATCAATTAGCTTATGTTTATGTGCCAGCTCTTAATGGATAACACTAGTTTACAATGTATCTGTTGCCAGGAAAATTCTAACTGTTGTTGGCTATACACGACATGCTGAATTCAAATATATAAGTGGAATTTATCGATCCGCTCCTTTTTGAGTTTCAGATATTTACTATTGGAAAAAATTGTTAAATTAATTAAGAAAAATTTTATTAAAAAATTACACATATACATCATATCATTTAACATTTATTAAACATTTATTTCTAAAAAACTTTCGTTTATACAACTTTTTTTTTTAAATACTCATATTGCAGAAACTTTAGAAATTAATGTTAACAAAATGAAACACGTACGTTATTAACAAATAAAAACACTTAAATGATGAAAATTAAGAATAAACTCACTTGAGCTGCACAAAAGTTTTTGAGGTTAGATTCGAAAATAATACGTCACGAGTAAACAAAAACGATCATAAAATTCGCGGCAACAGACAAAAATTAAAATTTTGTAAACTAGTGTAATCTTAGCCACACAGTTATGGCGATGCGATGGAGGTATTCTGTGTGGGCAAGTGTTATTATTATTATTTTAGATATTGACCTATCTATAACTTTAAAAAAATAAATAATACAAAATAATAAACTATTAGTACATGAAAGGTAGATAATATATCATATACTTCATCTAAAATCTGATTACGTTTTATAGAGTCTAATATGTATATGTAGAATCTAATATAAAAGTGATTTTTTTAATAAGCTACTAGTAGTACCTTTTGATTATCCACACGATTTACACAATAATTCATCCAAGGGAATTAAACGATAAAAACATAGGATTTCGATGCATAGGCATCCTCCAAAAAAAAACTGCCAAGAGTAGCCAAAAGCGCATTGTCATTAAGCCACTTCAATTAATAGAATTCCCAATTATGCAGACAATTAAAAATAAATGCGTGCGACGCTTAATCCCATCAACCAATCCCAAAACAGTATGCTACGGAGCCGGAAACAGGGCTTTTTACCATCGACTTTATCTTCACGTGCTAAATTAAATTTTTTGAAAATCGAATCGTTTCGCCGCGCGGATTTATTTAATGTCTCGATCGAGAGAACGTCGAAGCTAGGTCAGCCGGAATATCTACGAGGGTTATAGTATCGCTGGCTTTCAACATATTTTACTGACGTTCTTTTTATTAATGCTTTGAGCTATCGCCATTAATTACAACTAATTATTTCGGAATTTGCTTAGATTAAGCGCGTGAATTATTTCACCAAGTAAAGCCTACCTTTTTTGTTTAAGAATACAGGGTAACCATAAGAATTGATTTACTGAAAATTTCTCCAATTTAATCCTTCTTTGCTGTGATATTTTCTGATTAGGTAATAAAATCAATACCTGTTTGTTTATTCACCTGTTTTATTTAATTAGAACTTAAGCGAATAATTGAAACGTTCTTGATTATTTTTGAAAATTTACTTTAGTCGTTTTTGATTAATTTTTCAATATTTGTCCGCATGGACTTTAGTTGTTTTCTTTGGTTAATTTGGGTACTTGCTTTATACAGACTTTGATTTTGATTAATTTTCGGTTATTTTTTTTCCATTATTAATACTGATAAAGTGCCGGTATATCCATTTAATCTAATTTTCTAACTCATTTTTGTTGTTTTATTGACATACAATATTTCATTCAATATCTAATTTTTAAATTCTCTAAATGATTTTTTTTCTTCGATTTGAGATTATTCACTCCCAGTTCCGTCTAAGCTGGAGTGAAAGTTTGCGCCCATTAGAAGGGCAGAAAGGGCGTAATAAATTTTTGGCGCCCAACGTGGGGCTTTTCGCATTGATATACGCTAGACAAAACGGCTCGTGACACGCTTTATAACAATTTCGAATTTGACTATATCAAGAAAAATAATTAGAATGTTTCCCAGGTATAAAATTACATTGAATTTAAATTAGTAGTAATAGATTTGACGTCCCAATTTGTAGCTTCAAAGAATCCATGACGTTTCGCCCGTGCCCCGTGCGCCACGCGACTTTGGATCCCGGGAAATACCTAACTGAGATCGAGATTCGAGCGGCAGCGACAGATATTATTTTGACTTGTCTCGGGGTATATCATTTTTACAACTTGGCAACCCTAGACCTTAGCACCTAGTCACCAGTCACTTCACTTACCATAAGAAAATCTCATCTTTACTTGCATTCACAATAGATGTTATGTATCTACTGTATACATCTATTTTTCAGTACATACATTGCACTTAATTTTTTAATAATCGTGTTATGATATGTTACTGCGTTTAAAATAGAAACATTCGGTAATTACCTAGAATCGTTTCTTTCGGATCCACTATCCATCCATTAACTTAAACTTCCAGAGACACAGATCAGTAATCAGTTGGCAGTTGCAATTGTTTTGTTATTTGTAACGTTTAATACCAGGTTTCTATCTAACCTACCTATATTATATACTTATTTTATTTAAAATTAGATTTATGTGGAATAGATTAAAATTGACTCCAAGTGATAGACCGAGAGCCACGAGTCAAGAGGCCTCAACAAGTTTTATTAACACGCGGTATTTAATTTTTAGGCCTGTGGCCCATCTGTAGTTTGTAGCAGTAGGGGCTCCATGATACCCCAGTAAGAGGCCCCTCGGGAAATTTCCCGTTTTCCCGGCCCCCCATCCGCCGCTGATACAGGCTCTGATACAGAGAGCCCGCGATGTTAACTATGACGTCTTTAGATGCTTGATTGATTTTTAAAAAGCATTCGATAATGTTCGACATGGGAAACTTATGGAAACCTTTCAAGACGCAGGTATAGACGGTAAAGATCTGCGCTTAATAACACACCTGTACAGAGACCAACGAGCAGTCATCCGCGTGGAAGATCAACTTACTCCCGAGTTCCCCGTTAAAAGAGGAGTCCATCAGGGCTGTATAATGTCTCCATTGCTCTTTAACGCATACTCAGAAAACCTTTTTAAGAAGGTATTGCATGAAGTGTTAATGTTAATGTTAACGGAAAGCTAATAAACAACCACAGGTAGGCGGACGATACAGTCCTACTAGCCGATAACGCTGAAGGACTGCAGATTTTAATAGACCGTGACAAGGAGGCATGTGACCTGTACGGAATGAGACTGAACTGCAAGAAAACACAAGTCATGGTAATCAGCAAAAACAACATAGCTAATACACAATTTCTTGCCAACAACACCCCCCTACAGCAAGTAGATACAATAAAACATTTTGGATGCAACCTTAATGCGAACTGGGATCAGGCGCATACATGTGCATACATTTAGAATAAAAAAACATGTGTCGTCTCAAATTTTATTATTTTGGACCCCAAATACAAGGTAAACAGGGCTATTTAATTAAAATTTGACCTAAACTGACATTGACTTGACATTTTAAAGGCGGTCATATATAAATACCAAAGTTTACCGACATATCTCCCCGATGACGTCATTTTGAACACCTTACCTGTACCGTACCTTCGCATTACCATCAGTTTCTGAACGCACTCCAGCAAGAATTGGATGAAGACAGATGTCAAAATTATCAAAATGCGACTAGTATGGAATTTACGTGGTAATCAGTTGGATGTAGCCAAAAGATCAAGAATGATTTTTTTAAAGAATTAATATATTTTACCTATTATAAAATAAATAAAAAAAAAAACAAAATTAACACCAATTATGTTTTTAATCTGCCCTAAAGGATATCTGATCAGCTGCAATATCAAAAGCACAAACAAAACTACTCATTAGTACTTCTCGGTTACTAAAATTACAAACACAAAAAATCGAAACTGATAAAATTCGACGGACGAGTCCGGGCCTACCGAAGGAATGCGGCATGGGCGAGGGATGTTGCCACATACTTTTATTAAATGCTAGCTAGGTAAACATTGCAACTTAATTTACTCATCGAAAATAAATAGTAATAAAATTATTTTATTATTATTTCAACATTATTCAAAACCTGTTTTTATCCCATTAATGCTGTTATTTAAATGCATTAAAATGAGAGAGTGGGATCAAAATAATCCTGATTAAAAAATGTGGCAACATAAGGTGAGCAAAAGCGAACAGGTGACTATTTGGGACGTCTATTATTAAACTGATTGGATATACGCGTCACGTGCTGATCTCGTACTACTTATTGCTGATTTTCTTTGCATCTTATTGCCGCAACGTTGTAGGTACAGACGAGTCGATCAACTATACTGGATCGTCCCCTTGTACACGAAGGGGCGTATCTCAAAATTTCGTGTTTTCGAATTACGCCCGTATATTGGTGAATCTGGTCATTTCTAGCTGCCCTCAAAGGAACGTCTTTCAATCGCTTTCGTCTCCGAGTTATACGGAAAAACTATTTGGGCGTATACCTTATTAAAACTGCTAACATATATGCCTTTTAACACTAGTTCTTGGGTTTAGATTAGTTAGAGGAAAACATCCCTATTTTGAAACCTAAATGGAACCGATTTTTTAAAACTTAGCAATTTTTAAAAATATGTAAGAACTTTGAGTATATGTAAATATGATAAGGAAGAGCTTTCTTTCCTTGCTGCAGATTTTTCAAATTACTCTCCTGTAAAATGCATTTTTTTAGAATATGCCCCTTCGTGTGCCCCACGATGTATCACATACATTTGTTAAAAAGTTTCGTTTTTCAAGATCAAAAAGGAAGAGTTCTTTCATTTAAAAAATAGAATTAGAAGAATCTAAATTATATAAAGCGAAACAATTTTGAACTTAACTTCACAAACTCAGATTAATCGTCAAAATTCTCTGAGAAAAAAGATCGTCGTAGGATCGCTCCGATTTGAATTGCCGAACGGTTGAGATTTATTTCCCCTACAACCAGATGTCATTTCAGATTAATCGGAGCGATCTGAGGTAAATACGGAAACCGATTTATTTTTGAAATAGCGTCTAGCTGTAACTAATCATTGGGCATCACGCGCGCTTCCACATTGTCGAGTTCGGGAATAGGGTAGGAAACTTTTGACGTTATGTACCTATTTCAAATAGTACTTATAGTACACATGATTATAGTCTATCGAAAATAATGACGCAGTGAAGGCGTGTTAGCAAAAAATGTCGGCGACAAAAATTGTTTTTTGGATCTTGGGTACCTTAACGAAAAAAAGGATAATTCTTAAAAGTTCAACCAAAAAATTAATTATTAGCTGATAACCCAACCTAGATTTCTATAGGGATGATTTTATTCAGTATCACTAAAGATAGCATATTGTGCTTTATATTCGAGTACGATCATGATGATCTCGAAAATGGTAAGAAATAGAGTATTAGTCAACAGTTGCGCCATTGAAAGCTTAACTGCAAAAGCAAATAGCTTGGTAAAAATGTATCCCTTTCTTACATTTTTGAAAATAAAACTGAAGTTTCCAACTCCTTTTTATTTTATTTTTATTAATCGTCAGTTCACTTTTTATTTTATAATAACGGATATTCTCAGATTTGTACCCGACGTTCCTTTTTTGAGCACCCATCACAAATTATTACTTTTAAAATATAGGCCCGGATTTTTAGGACATTGTTTGCTTATAGGATGAACCTAGATCTGTTGATTTACTGATGAATCTGATTTGTAGTTGGTACTGAATGATCAAAAGGCTTTGAAGAACGAAAGAAAAAATCGGAATTCAAAATCTTCTGTTTTGTTAGAATATATAAAGTGGTAATAGTAAAATATAATTCATTTTGCCCATATTCTTCAATTAAAGCCAGAAACATCCTAAAACTGTTAATACTTACCGAAATTCTCTTACCGTCATACATTGGGCTTTCAATTAGGCACATTTGTCTCAATTTAATAAATTCTCTATTTCTTATCGTTTTCAACACTCGCATGCAGTCACACGAATTTGTAATAATCTGTATATAAGGAATGACCCTGCACTTTTTACATTAAAAAGAGATGAGGTTGTCATGTATGAGCAACCATTTTCCAACCAGAAATAATGGTTTTAGTTAAATCTACAGTAATTCATTATTTAAGATTATGTTTTCCAATTCAGTTTAATTAATTTATAATTTATTACGGTAAACATGAAGCAATGGTTTTATCGAATTTTCGTTTACTATCGGTAACCTATTTAAAATAAATATATTCAAACTTTACCTGATATCATTGGCAATCTTCATAAGCGAACAAGCAAGAACATTTAGAGCTCCAGATACTTCAACCAGAGAGTCATGTGCAGCCAGAGCTTCAAATTTGTTGGGTGCAGTCACAAATGGCAAGCCGGTAAGTTCTGAGATTTTAGCGGCACATTTTTCTGCAAAACCCTTTCTTGTATTTAAACCAGTCCCCACTGCTGTACCTCCTAGAGCTAACATGTAGAGTCGTGGAAGTGTCGTTTTTACCCTAATAAATTTAAACACAATTAAAATATAACATTACGTCACAAATCTTATACGCTATTATTTCAATTAAGCTCTTGCCATAAGCAGCTCCAACCGATAATTGCTATTTATTTTTTTTTAATACTTAATTGAGTAACTAATAGACATTTTGTAAAGCATTGCATCGCATTATTATTACCAATTTTGTGTATATCCTTAATGCACATCACTTAGCAGCTTCAACTAAGTGTATAAAACTGGTTACTTATCGTACTGCAACAACTAAAATTCATGCTTAAACTTTGTTGTCACAATTTTGAATTTAGAAAAATCCATTGAGGCTATAAATGAGCGAATTGAAATGGTTTCAGACCTGTATAAGAGAAATGTCTCATAAAGAAGTTGCCGCTAACTCTGCAACAGTATATCCAGATCGTCCAGTATCTAACAAGAAGACAGTGTTATGATTGCATACACTAAGTATGACTATTGTGTAACGGAATAAATGCTTATTCCGCTACACTAAAGTTTTTACATTTAATTGCAAATTATTCTCGATATTTAATATTTAAGTCGCCAGTGAGATCTATTCACGAATGGGTTTATTTCGTGTGGTTAGCGATTTTGAGAGCGCTAGTACTCTATTTAGTACCTACAATTCGTGAATTTATTTTACTATAGCTTACTATATTTAATATTAAGTATTTTTATGACCTTGCGCTACGTGGTTTATAGTGTTGATCACATGATATAAATTATTTTGTCCAACGTCTTGAATTTTGAATGCGGGATAGTTTATCTTGTGTTGAGACATTGACGGGTGAGTGCTGATTTTTTAATCTTAAAATATATAATTCATCTTGCTATATTTTTAACTAATTCTTTCGTTTTTAAATACATAATTAATATTTAGTAGAAAATTTTCGCATCCAACACCTAAATTAGAAAAGGAGTTTTTTTTTTCTTTTTTCAGCTTTTTGGACCGTTTTATTAAATTATTGTTACTACTAAATGGCCAACGTTTCGGCACTAGTTTGTGCCATCATCAGGGCGAGCAACCTAGAGTTGGGCATAAATGAAATGCCTTGTTGAACCCATAGGGATCACAACACGTACACAAAAAAAAACAATAACAAACACCGACAGCAGTGCTCAGGTCACGTTCAAGGCTTACTCCGGTTAGTAGTAATAATAATTTAATAAAACGGTCCAAAAAGCTGAAAAAACCTCCTTTTATAATTAATATTCGATTATGATTCCTTAGTATTATTTAACTAAAGCAAGAATTTAGCATTTTTATATTCCGCTTTAAATTAGCTAACATCTTCAATATTCTTTAATTATTGACGTGACCTTTTGGGTAATATTATCGATTTATTGGCGAATAGTTGCGTCTATCATTAATCAAATTCATATAATTTAAAAGAGGCTTAGTCCAAATTTAGGGAGACCGTAATTATTTTATGGTTCAGTGGTCACGCACATTATTTTACGTATTTTCATTCAAATTGAACAGTATTATTTGGGTTAATTCTCGGAGTAAATTCTATATATTCCTGCAAAGGTAGAAAATTGAATTTTCAGTAGAATTTCTCCGAATTTTCCCTCATAGTATTGCTGGTTTTCATCTTTATTTCTTTTCAGGTTCATTTAATTAAATTTTCAATTTATTTGTTACATCAAGCATTCACCCTGTCTAGTCTCAATCCTGATGCACCGACATTATTTTGCATTTATGAGAGGTTAATCTCGCATATGTAAATTTATTTGGTTTTATCTGTTATCCAAATTTCCATCTCGAATGCGAGGTGGTGATTATATGATCCTTATCTTTAATTAAATTGAGGCGCAATTGCGCTCAATTTCCGTTTATGTGCCAAGGGCCTAAATAAAAGTAATAGTAATTACTTATTTTGAGTCATTGTTAGAGGTTGTACTCTATTTCTCTATTTATTACCAAATTTAAAGTTACCTTTTATTTAAATTTGTGACTCTCGGCACTGAATTGGAACGTTATTCCATTATTTTCTTTTGAATTTTATATTTCAATCACCATTTTCTTTTGAATTTTATATTTTAATCATCATTTTCTATTAAATTTTATATTTCAATCATCATTTTCTTTGAATTTTATATTTTAAAGTAAAGAAAAGGAAATCTTGAGTAACAGTAATTATTTATAATTTTTGCTCATTGTCTGCTCAACTTAACATTGTAATTTAAGTTTCTGATTGTATCTGCTTTTACCAGTAAATTTTTTATTTGGAGATGGCTTCATCATATGTTTAACATTGTCACTGATGTACACATAATATTTCCTTGGTTTTTATTTAATTAACGATATACATTGGTGTAAGACTAGTTTATTTCTTATTTCATATCATACTGGATTGGTTGAAGAAAACACCTTGCTTGTCAAGCAGCAGGTGTTCGTCCACTTGCTGTACTGAACCACTCTGAGGGAACCAATACTTCGTGAACCAAATAAGTCCTCGATCAACACAATAGATACTAACTTAGGAACATGCAGAAACGGTTCCAGTGGAGGTTCCAATACGATAGCATGGTTACAGAATAATTGGACGAAGCTAAGTATTAGCCAATCAGAAGATAAACATATTGTAAAGACCAATTCGCTCTTGCCCGTGCAGAAAGAGACAAGTCTAAATTGGTAGTTCTTGGGAAATAAGGATTTAAAAAATTTACATTTTTCTTCTCAGTTTTGTTAACTCTGTATTGTAAATCAAATACTTTTGTGTTTACAAAGGAACTATATTAATAAAAGTGTAACATTTTCAGTAATAAACAGATTTTAAATCTTCGAAACTAACAAAAAAAAAAGAATTATCTCCTTTTCCGCAAAAAAAAATCTTAAATTAAGGTAACATAACTCAGTACACACTAATTTTCTTCCAAATTTTGTTCGTCTAGATCAGGTAAGAAGTCTTTTATATTCTTTTCTGTTGGCAAATTTTTGTAGAAGTCATGAAATACTTCATCTATGTATGGTAGCAGCTCAATCAAATTAGCTTTTTTCTCCTCTGAGATGACGTTTGGATACTTGCATTTCAAAATATCTTGAGGAGAGAAGCCGTTGACACCTCTTTTTAAGAAGCTTAATATCTTAAAAGGCTCATTCTTATCATGACTCTCCTTATAATAAATTTTCCCAAAAGTTTTGTCATATCTTATCCATTTCACGTTTCTCCAAATAAATTTTTCTCCATCCTCGTTCACTTTTCTTATCTGAAACGTACCTCTTAGTAGGTCATCTATCTTCATTTCAACTACTTTAAAAGGTTTTTTCTTACCACAAACTCTGACGAGATTGTACCAATCGCGAGGATGCTCGATGGGGTGCTCATATTTTTTTTTCTTTTTCTCGATTATAGAATGATCCGTGTCGCATTCCATGCGAGTGTGTCCCGGGATCAAAAATTTGTCGTCTATTATTGATAAAGTAGAACACTACATCAGGATCATAAACATAACAGCCACATGTGAGTTTTTGTTTTGATCCGCACAAGTATCAGAGTAGAGTATAACATGCTCGATATCTGATGAAAAAGATATAAGTTCTTTATAAAGGCAAGAAGCCACCTGATTTGCACCTCTGCCGGAGATGATCTCATGCCACATGTAACACTTTGTTTCACTTCGAACACATTCATGCATCGTGAGATTATACGTCCAAAGCTGCCTTTTATAAAAGACAATCGATGTATTTAAATTCGGCGTGGACAAGCACTGTTGCATATCAAAAGTATAGACAGCTTTGGACATTTCTGCAAGTGCTTCTTCTTTATCTACCTTTTTAGCTGAATAGGCTTTTTCAGCATCTTCTTGGTTCTTCTCCAACTCAATCTTAAGATTTTCTTTCTCTGTCGCCCTTTTTTCGTTAGACATCATGCTTCTCAACTTATCGCATTTTTGACATGTGTCCTTGTTGTAGCGTTTTATCGAAATATTAATTTTGTGAAAGACAGACTCATAAATATTTCTGCTCACTGGAGGTTCTGGAGCAACCATCAATTTGTATTCCTCGTACATGCGTGTCAATGTATAGAAAGAAGGGATAAACCGCCGATCCCCCGTTTTGTCCCTACAATAATGGTTCTCATAAGACGGTATTGATAGGATGTGTTTCCTAACTATGTCAAGTTTTTCATCCCCGATTTTATTTGATGGAATATGGCGGCCTCTTTTGTCATCATCTTGGATCACACTTGAGATATTTTTTTTAATTACTTTTTAGTAACATTTTCAATGTATTTATTTGACAAGTCATATGTTTTCTTGAAACAACCCTTACATATTTCTACAAGTAAACCATTGATTTTTAAATGAAACTTGTAATTACATGTTCGACCTTTTTTGGAATTTAATTTTTCTGTTTTTTTTTTCTTCTTGTAAGATAAGCGACGAAGTATAATAAATGCGCTTGTCGTAATTGCCTATATTCCAAAATTCATTGAGGAGTTTAGTTCTTATTTCGTCTGAAATCTTATTTTTACAACCCTTTCTACAGCTTTCCAACTCTTTAAGCTGTCGTTTACGTATTACTTTTCCTTTTAACGTGGTATACTCCCTACCAGTATTTTTAAGAATTTGTCTCCGTTTTCTAAATTCTCTTGTGTCACCTTTAACCACTTTTCTGCCTCTTTTACGATTCGTTACATTTTCGTCCTTATTGCTGTTAAAGTCAGGTCTCTTCTGAATTAATTTTCTTCTCAGAGTTGCCAAATTTTCATCCTCTGAACTAGAAGATGATCCACAATCACGCTCACTGAAGTCGGGATCTTTATCGCTGTCATCATCTTCGCTCTCTAAATGGGAATTACTTTCATGCTCTTCTGAAAATAAAACAAAAATGCATATTATGGTAAGATTCTTATTGAGCCGAAAGTATTTTCCATACCTTTGTTATATTCTGGAATAGTTTTTAATTGCAATCCATTATCACATACAGAGGATTCCAAAACGGGCACTATATCATATTCGACATAGCCGTTGTCATTGAAAAGCGTCAGAGTATCTGAAAAATACAGTTGAAAATAAATTTTTCCTACAACGTGCCGAAAAGATTTCCACAAGCTCCTAGGGAAAATATTGTACCAAACACGTGCGAAAGGTGCCCTTTCCGGTCTCGGTGGCATGCCCGCTACTGCTACCGCGTGCGGAAAAGTACCACGTTCCACACTTGTTGTATCTAAATAAAATATTTACCTTTACTAGATCCCGGAATGTTGGGATTAAAAAAATTATCATAGTGTTCAACGGAAAACATAGCTGGCTCCGAAGTCAGGGAAACTGAAGTTATTTTTTCGACACATTTACTTTCATCAGCACCTATACTAGATAAACCTGGATCATCATGTTCTTTTTCTAAAAAAATTACAAAGAAATACTGTTAATATTAGTGAAACAGGAGACAACTAAAACAAAAATTGTGCAAACGGAGTTAACTCAGATTTAGGTTAATAATAAGTATCTACAAACCATTAACTTTTGAAAAAGTTAAAATAAATTATTGCTAAATAGTATAATAACGTTACTGGTCTAATTATTATGTAACTACTCACCTTTATATACTGCATTTTCACGTAATTTTGACAAAAACTGCACCCTTTTGAAAGACATAACCTCAAATCCTAAATTACGTTTTTTGTACGGCGAAAATAACACACTAGAACATAAAACTACGTATTTAGTCCATTAATTCGAACAGAAACTGAAATATTATCGACTTAAAAAACGTAGTAGAGCATAAAATCACGTGTTTAGTCCATTAATTCGAACAGAAACTGAAATATTATCGTGTCCAAACCGAGACACTACCCAGCGCAGTTTTGCGTTACTAGAGACAAGTCTCGTCAATTGTTTGGTATATAAAGAGACAACATAACTTAACTCTTGTTGCACAAAATCGGTACAGAGCAACCGGAGTTATCTAAAGAAGTATCAGTCAGCACTTTTTAATTTATCATATCTCTTGTACCACTAAACAATTTAAAGGGATCTCTAAGACATATTAAGATGTCTCTCTTTGTACAAATAAAAACAATAACGTAACGATTATAGATCTTGATTTATCTCAAAATGCACATTTTTCGACTTATCTCCTTTTGCACGGGCAAGAGCGAATTGTAAAATTTAATTTTTTTTTACCTTTCACATTAATTTTAATTTTCACTAATAAGTCAATTTCTTGATCAGATAAACTCCATTTCAAATAATTTCATAAATCATATTTATATTTTCATTTAATTATATAGTTAATATATTACTTGTTTTAAAACTTATCTCTTTAATTTATCACAGGATAGAGGTCTGCGAGACATTGCGATTTTTTATACATCAAATATATGGTCTTTATATTTATTTATATTTAAGTATTCATATTCAGTTCGCATTGTCTCTAGGAACTCTGGCGCCCACAAAAAAAAATAACGCTAATAGGGGAAACAACTCACCCCTGAGAATAACCATAAAAAAACGAGTCTCAAAACGAACATCATTTATTAAAAAAATTCTTATGGTTATGAAAAGTAGTATACAGTTGGCGAACAACTAGTATCGCGCTACAATTGGTGTATAGAGAGTTCACATGTAAAGCAAAAAAGGAATGCCTCTTTAATGACCGTTGGCTTTAAAATAGCCCTATGCAACAGCTAAGAAGATTCCATCAGTTAATTTTACTCAGCTCGCTAAAAATTCCGCAGAATTTCAGAGCAGCTGCTATAAAGCTAAAATACAACACGTATAAAGGTTGAAACATTCAACCGCATGGATGGAGTTTTGTGATTACTGGATGAATTGAATTAATAATGAATTCAATATTACAAATCATATTCTATTTACCAATGAGAGTTTCTTTAATGCAAATGGGACAATTATTAAATAAAATAGACGAATATGGGCTAGGGACAATTCCTAAGTAATTTGAATGCATTCACTTATCGCCAACACATCGAAATCAAAAATCAAAATCAAAATATATATTTAATGTTAACATACAGGGCAGTACTTACACACGTCAAAAAAGAAAATTATCATCATGTAATTAGAAAGAGATTACACAATGACATTTAACAATAAAACTTAACATTAATACTAAACAAAATCACAATTTAAAAATTGATCAAATGAATAAAAAGCTCCCTGTAACAAAATTTCGGGTAGTACCCTTACGTTCCCAGGTAAACATTTAAAAAACTTTATGCCCGAATATCTAGAGCCAGTCAGACACCTCTTCAGTCGGGAATATGCGCGCACTAAATTATTACTTCCCCTAGTTTCATGGCTATGGACTTCACTGTGCACTCTGTAGTTCCCAAGTTTTTTTTTAATGTGCATCAGGCTGCCCAAGATGTATTGGGACGGAAGAGTCAGGACTGCTTGGCTCACGAAGGTTTGCCTGCAATCCTCCCTAAATCCCAGTCCCGCCACAACCCGCACAGCCTTCCATTGCAATCCTAAAACACGACTAGCCCAAGCTGCATGACCCCAGACCAGCAGAGCATAGGACAAGGTGGAGTGAAACAGGGCAAAATAGGCCGCCCTTAAAATCGACAAAGAAACACACTCAGACAACCGTCGAAGCGCACACAAACCGCTTTTCGCCACTTGATCTATGTGGATGGATATTTCATTTTAGTTTGGGATCTACAAGAACACCCAAGAATTTTACATATTTTTCGTTTTCAGTTGAATCCTCCAGATCCCGTAGCGAGAAGATAACTTTGCACCTTTTTAACTTTGAACCTTTTATTCTGATTCAGAAGCAGCTTGTTCGCACCAAATCACTCAGTAGCACTCAACTGTGCATCCAGTAGCCCCATCTCCGCTTCATCCAGAGAACCTGCCGAGACAGAGAGTGTAGTGTCATCTGCAAAGAGAGTGTAGTGTACGTACGTATTGTCAAAAGGCAAATCATTGATATATATAAAAAAAGAATAGGTCCCAAAACTGAACCTTAGGTTACCCCTATATTAATTACACTCTCCGCAGACGCCACCCCACCCGCCGTCACAACTTGAACCCTGTTTTGCAAATAAGATTTTAAAAGTGAAATGCTGTTTGATGTCAGATTATAGAATTCTAGTTTCTGCAGGAGAAGGCCATGGGTCACACAGTCGAACGCTTTGCTCAGGTCACAGAAAAGCACCGCATCATACTTCAGGGCCTCAAAGGACTCCATTACTCGGTCAACTAGATTAAGTATCCCCAAAACCGTACTCTTTTCCTTGCGAAAGCCAAATTGGCATTCTGCAAAACAACCAGTATTTTGAAAATGATCCACCAATATCAGAGCCACACACTTCTCTACTACCTTGGATATTATCGGTAGAAGGCTGATTGGTCTGTAATTGGATACATCATTTTTTATCACCCTTTTTAAAGATTGGTATGACCATGGCTTTTTTTAAGACATCTGGAAAAGTATTTGCTCCAAAGCATGTTAACAAGTTTTGTTAGTGGAATTATTATTAGATTTTTTATACATTTTACAAGATTTACACTGAGACGAAAAATGTCACGACTAGTTTTATTTTTGAGATGTGAAATAATATCTCTCATTTCATTATAGGTAACAACAGTGAATGAAAAGGTATCAGTAGGTGGAATAATGTTTTCAAAATTTCGTAAAGGATCAGTTTGATTATTAGGTATATCCTTAATTAAGTTAGTAGCTATATTAGTGAAAAAGTTCTGAAAACTATCAGCCGATATATTGGGGGATGTTTGTTCTTTACTGCATGATTTACGATGTTTGTTAATATTGTTCCACATAGTTTTTGTTGGGTTCCTTACAGAATTTATGGCCCTATCATTCGCACTCAACCTTGCATCCTTTATTGCCCCTTTATAGGTTTTCTTAAATTCTCTCGTACATTTTCAGGTTGATTACTGCCAAAAATTTTAGATGTTTTCTAATTTCCCTCAAATCATTATTAACCCAGAAGGTGTTACTTGGCTGATCTGAACGTATAGTAATTTGTTTCATAGGAAATGCTTTCTTATATGAGGATTCAGAATCTGGATAAATTGAGCAAAATTTTTATTAATGTTAGAATTAGGATCGGCAATGAATTCAAAAGATGAGTTTTCTATTAAATTATAAAAGAGTACCATCCCACGGTGCGTAATTGGCCTGCATAACCTATTTTCCTGTTTAAAAGTTGATTTTTACTTTCTTATACTAAACTCAATAAGTTGCGAGAAAAATCAGTTTCAATGTTCTCAGCAGACACCTGCTCTAAAGAAAAATTTAAAAATACATTGTCTATACAAGAATTTACCCTAGTTGGTCCTTCTATAGTTTTTAAAAAACCAAAACCACCAGACAGATCACAAAGGAGAACTGCCTCTCGTTCATTTGTATCAAAGTGCACATTGAAGTCCCCAGCCAACACCAGGTTCTTATTTATACCCCATCCATTAAGGAGATTTTCTAAAACAGTTAAAAAGGTGTCATAACTACCAGACGGAGACCAGTGGCGTAACTACAAATTTTTGGCCCGAACGCAAAATACATAAGGAGGCCCCCTTCTGTCACAAATCACAAATACTAAATAAAAATAAAACAAGGAGCTTTAACTTATTTATTTATTTTACATATAGGTAACAACAAAATATTTATTTTCATCAAAGAAAAACTTTAAATTTAAACCAAATAGTAGTTATTAACGATGTTGCAAATTGTAATGAGATTTCTCGAGTTTAAAACAAAAATCAACATAAACTTATTAAACCCTAAAATGATTTTTTCTGGCTTTACACATTGTAAATTCATTAATCGATTATTTAAGGTCTGATTTGGTGGCAACTTTCGACGGAAATTAAAGATAAATATTTTAATCGCTCTTGCCCTATTTGCTTTTTTTAAATAAGTAGTTTTTAATTAGTTTCAATTTTCTATGGTGGGGTTTGGAACCGTCGGTAAAATGCATTAAAACGGAGTTTTATCCACAATACCGAAACAGAATTATTGCAATCATGCGCGTTTGGCTAGGCCATGTTAGCATCGTCAGGAGATGAATAAAACTGAGTTTTGATCATTTCCTGATGATGCTAATGCACTTCTTTGAAACAGAAAACTTACTATCCAACTATCAAAATGGCTTTAGGAAAAAAAATCTACAATAAGGGCAATCTATCAAGCACTGTCAAAATCCTAAATTCATTAAACAGGGGTTGGGAAACAGTGGTATTGTGTCTAGACCTGTCAAAACTTTTGACAGTGTCGACCACACCGTTTTGTTGGAGAAACTGAATAGGTGTGGGGTCCGTGGGGTGCCTCTGCGGCTCCTTCGGTCCTATTTGGCTCAGAGGAAGCAATATGTTGCTGACAGTGGTTTTGAGTCGGGGTTTGAGATTGTCCGTGGGGGGGTTCCCCAGGGCTCCATACTTGATCCTCTCCTGTACGTAATCTACACGAATGAGTTAGCTGAAATAGTGGATAATGCAGTACAGTTTGCTGATGATACGAGTGTCACTTTATGTGGCGATAACAATGAAACCATAACTTTAAATATCTTTAATACACTATCACTATTAGAAAACTGGTTTACGGTTAATAACTTACTGCTAAATGTCGATAAAACTCAAGTAATAAAATTCAATTATAATAAAACCAATTCTTCCACTATATACACACAAAACGATAAAGAAATTCGGACATTGGATCATGTAACCTTTCTTGGAATTAAAGTAGATCACAGGCTGGATTGGAGACATCACATCGACTCTCTAGCAGGCAAAATGGCTTCCTGCTGTTATGCCTTAAGGGTTCTTGCAGTAGATGTTAGTGAGCAGACTGCAAAAATAGCATATCATGCGTATGTACACTCTCGATTGAGGTATGGAATTGTTTTCTGGGGTGGCAGCGTGGAGGCAGGTAGGATACTGGTCTTGCAGAAAAGGTGTGTGAGAAATATGTTTAAGTTAGAATCAACAGAAAGCTGTAAAGAAAAATTTAGAGAAAACCAAATCCTAACACTAGTATCTACTTATATTCTGGAGTCTGTGTTGTTTGTCAAGGACAATCAGGATCTTTTTTTAGAAGCTGATAGGGAGCACTCGCATGATACAAGAAATAAACAAGACTAGAAAAACGTAAAATGGCACTTTTCTTTCATTCAAAAAAAATGTAAGTTTTAATCTTATAAAATTTTTTAATAAAATACCATTAAGCTTAGGATCATTGGGAAGCAAAAAATTAAAACAAATTCTAAAACCAATTTTAATTAAAAAGTGCTGCTATACAATTAGTGAATTCTTGAATGATAAAAATCTCATAGTTGAGCAGCTCATACAAGACTTTTAGATTTTAGAAAGGTATAAATGTAGTTTGGTTTCTTTGTATGCGTGTTATAATTTGTGTGTGTGTATGGATGTTTACTTTTTAATTTTATATTGTTTTATCTTTATTGGCATAAGTTTTTTTTTTGACTATGTACACCTTCTTTTTCTCTTTTCTCTTTTTTTTTAATTTGGCATGTTCTACAATCATTGGTTATGTAAATTGAACAAATAAAGATTTGAAACTGAAACTGGTTAGCGCATGAGTGCAATAACTCTGTTTCGGTATTGTTGATAAAACTCCGTTTTAGTTTCAATTTGGCTAAAAGATCTTTCAGCTGACACATATGTAATGGGCATGGCAAAAAATAAAATAGTGCTATCGGTAACATATATGTTATGCTCCTTGAGGAAGCTCAAAACGTTTCACTAAACCATCGATTGTTTGATATTTTACTTCATAAAATCACAAAATCACCTCGTAACTATGCTCAGTTGGTCACATTTAGAAATATCCTGGGTAATATCAAGTATTAAAGAGAAAAATGGCGCCGAATTGATTTCAGATATAAGATGGTTTTCAAGTTTCTGTCCTAAACAAAGAATGAGTTCAATTTGTATTTTTAGACTAAGGCAGTTTGTAGCACCTAAAATAAAAACTAATGTAGACCCTATACTTAAAGATAATAAAATTCTAAAAAAGCATAACATGACAACATGACATCATCGTAATTGGTTAAAAGGTGCACTGCAAATAAAAGGTTTCCGCTGAAACATGTTTTCTAATCTTCTTCACGGTGTCCTCTAAAAGCAAGTGAACTTCTAGCCGGGCATGAATGTAAATCGAATAAATGTTGCAACAGGAACTTGTTTTCAGTGGCCTCATCTATGATATTGTTTTTCTTCCAGGCGTCATAAACGGCACATGCTTGGACGTGGTGCTTTGAACTAGTGTGGACTTTTATTCGCCATTGATTGCCTTGCAACGAAAACTGCAACACAAGGTTCACAATAGCCAAAATCGTGGAACTGGACAATATGAACTTTGAGAATAATACCGTTTTGATGAAAATCTCCTGTACTGCTGCTATGGATCAGTGGGAAAAGGCCCCATAAACTATACTAAAGTTAAAGAACGCTTGTCAGTTATTAGTCTCTTTCGTTCATCTGATATCACGGGTTTGATGATATTTCATCTACATCCAAGTTTGTAGTTTTTGCACACACAAAAGTTAGTTAGTTTGTGCTGATGTCTGTAGTTTTAGCCACCTGAAGTTCGTTTTTTCTCTATTTTTTTTTTTTAATTGCGCCGCTTTGATATTTTTGTTGCGGTAACTCATTTTTAAAACGTACAAAAGATTAGCGGCTTAAAATATAAAAATATACGTTAATTTGGGTGCCAACAAAACAGAATTGCCGACAAGTCACGATAAAAGCCGCTGGCGCTCGCTGCCAGTCGAAATCTCGACCAATCCACAAAATAGTGGACTAATCTTAATCGGCGAGCTGACAGCCGACTGCTGTCGCGCTTTAGTTGAAAAAAACCCACTTTATTAGGAACGGCTTGATATATTTGAATTTTTTTAAGAATAAGTGGACGAGTGGGCCCCGTAAGCTTGGGAGGCCCCAACGCATTGCGCTTACTTGTCTTATGGTAGTTACGCCACTGACGGAGACCTATAAATAGATAAAATATAAAAATTAAAACTTTGAACATGACTACAAGACATTTCAATACATTTTTCAACAATAAAATCTAATAATATAAAATTCACTGGTTGGACCTCCAAGTTAGTCTTACTGAATATAGCTGTTCCACCTCCAAGGTACTGCAATCTGTGCATTTTTAGCTCATCCTCACATAACCAATGTTCCGTCAAGCAGACAATGCTTATATCTTTGTCAGCAAGAAAAGCTTCTATTTGGCCAACTTTGCTTCTCAGTGACCTTACGTTAGCATGAAGTATTTGTATTGTCACAAAGTGTTCTTCAGCTGACTGAACACAACCCTGCTCTGCTTGACTCCTCTGATTTATGGTATCCTCCTCACAGGTTATGCGATTCGTCGGATATTCGTAAAAAAATTCACAGATATGCCTTTTTCCCACATATCAGGGTTGAGAAATAGGTCTGTACAACCTTCTTCTGCAGCAACTTTAAAACTTCTTTTTATGTAATCTTTTTTGGTTCTTAGCTTTTGGCAATAACTAGTGATATTTAAATTAGCCTTTAGGGGGTTTAGGGATAGTTTCTGGCTTAAAGCCTGATAAGAAAAACATTTTGTTGTCTGTCCTTGTAGCAATGTTTTGAGAAATCAGCTCTCGGCTTCCTCTTATAGGTGTTGGTCTCTTTTTTGTACAGTTGTTAGAGACGTTTTGATTTTCTGGATGTACCTCCATGTCTTTTTTGTCAGCCACAGCTTTGCTTTTGGAAATTTTCTTAGTCCTTCCAAAATTTCGCTTGTTTACGACAGTTTTCCAAGAAGCATGGTTACGAGTCTTCTCTTCTTTTTCTTCATGATCTGTCAGTTGTTGGGACTCGGTAGCACCAGGTTGATCCACAGCCTCGGCACAGAGAATATATTGGTCCGGTGCCTCGGTAGAAGAATTTGGCTTTGGCCCAGGTGATGATGCGCCATCCATTTCAGCAAACGTCACTAGCTTCAGATCCTCTGATTGGCGTTTTCGCGGTGTTGCCGTGTCTTGCGGGATTTCCCTGTGTTCTTGTAAAATTTCCCTGTGATCTTCGGACTTTTTTTGCAAGAAAAACCTCCAATAGAGACACTTTACTTTGCAAAGTCTTTAGTTGGCTTCCAAGGAACTATAATTGCCTTCCATCTTCTCAATTTTCTTCTTTAACTCTTCGATTTCTTCAATGCAATTGTTATCCATTTCGAGGTTGGAAATCTCGTCAGAGACATGTCGGCAGATTGTAGACTTTTGTTCAGCTGCTTGAAGCAAACACTTGGGGTGAAACCAATTCTGGCACTTTTTACACTTAGTTGGAGCTAACACTACTTTTTTTTTACAATGATTACACTTAAATTCGCGATTTTTCTTTGGCGTGCTTTCGTCGGATTGCTTCCGACTATGTTGCCGAATCATAGAAGCTAGCAAATCGTTGCTACCCTATACAACTCAGCTGCCGCGTCTACGTTCTCTTCGTATGAGTCATCGCCGACCGAGAAGGTTCCCGATATAGTGCGGCCGGGCGAGAATACTACAGAAGCCGGCTGCCGCTTCGAGGCATATATGACTGGATGTAAATAGCGTGCAGAACGCGTGTAGTTTTTGGTTAATCATTGAGTGCTGAAATAAAGATCTATTAGTTGTAAAGTTAAAAGGGTAGTTTAGAGTGTTCAATTATATACAGTGATAAAGAATAAAGAGAACATTATTTTAAAATAGTAAAAGTTGTACTTTTGTCAGAACCCACAGAAAACCGTAACAATACATTTGACAGACTTAACACAGTAAAGTCGCGTACTCTTCTTTTGACCCCTAAATGAATAAAATTAATAAAATAAAAGAAAACAACTGAAACGAAAAACCCTAATTTGTTTCCGACAATAATATTTATCAATAACCAATTACCCTTTGAAGTACCGATCATACGGACTATTTTTAACCAAAATAAATTCCGATCACATCACTTTCTAAACTTTTTCGAAATATACTATTTTCATATAATTTCATATTTTACTTAAAAAAAAACTAAATTGCAATTTGGAGTTCTAACCTGTTATCAGTGCTTTATATCTATGGATTTGGGAGCAAAATTTTTGCATACAATTTATCAACCTAAGAATGATCGTCCTTATAATAACTAGTACGTTACAAACCTCTCAATTCCAAACTGCATTTGAGTAACATATCCACTAAATTCTTGACCCAATGACAAAGGTACAGCATCTTGTGTGTGAGTTCGGCCTATTTTAATTATATCACGGAATTCGTTTGCTTTTTTATCAAGAGATTCAGCAAGCATTTGTAAGCCTAGAAAATATATACATGTAAGAGCACTATTATTTTATTTCGACCTTATAAGAAAACCTAGTCTCTACTAGTTTGAATGTGTGTATCTTACCTGGCATGAGAGTGTGCTCAATTTCCATTGCAACGGCAATATGCATTGCAGTGGGAAATGTATCGTTACTGCTCTGACTTTTGTTGACATGGTCATTTGGGTGAACGGGAGTCTTGGAGCCCAATTTACCTCCCATAATTTCTATTGCTCTATTACTAATAACCTACAAAACAAAAAAAATAATGAGTCAAACGACTTGTTAAGATAAATATGGTTCACCAGAAGGATTTTACATGATAATGCATCATGTAGGCTATAACTTCCCAATGTACCTAGAGTAACAAGAAAGTGCGATAAACAACAATTATAGTTATTAATTTGAATATTGCTGTATCATATTGAACTTCTTATAATTCAGCTCATTACGCTAAATATTCTGCTAAATGTATTTTTTCTACTCTTAGACAATTATTACCTGCTTTAATCAGTTTATTAAGATACAAGTTTATAATAAAGTGTACCATCACCATAACTATAACTACCGTCCAATTGCCTTCGTTCCCATCATGTCCAGTCATGGAGAAACTGATAAACGAACAGCTCTTAAAATATCTCGAATCGACAGGCATTATAAGCGATCGACAGTATGGCTTAGCATAGCCATCGAGAGCTAAGGCGAATCTCGTGTAGTGGCTCTTGATATATCCAAAGCATTTTATAGGGTGTGGCATGACGGATTGTTAAGCAAATTGAAGCATCCGAGTTGGTATTGATGGACATCTTTCGGAGGAACTTAAAAATCAATGCCGGAGTTCCTCAAAGGTGTATAGTCTCCTATACTGTTCCTGCTCTATATCAACGATCTCTTAGGCAGGACAAATAATTCTATTTAGAGCTTTGCAGACGACAGCACTCTTATATCTGGTCAAAAACCATTTTGAACACGCTCTCAAATCTAACGACTAATTTTGTACAATTTTACATTCCACGCCACTGTCCTCGCATTTCAAAGAAATTAAAATCCATGGCATTATAATATCCTTTACACAAATAGTGCACTATATAAAAATCGGCCTCTCTTATTGGTCGATCCGCATGGCCCTCCGCTCGCTACGGGGGCTCAAGAAAAGGAAACTAACCAGGTGCTAACCCATACTAACCCAAGACAAACCCAAAATCAAGAAAAAACTGTTGAGCTCGAACTATAAATAAATAACAGATTTTTAAAATTTGTATAACACAAAAACTATTAGCAAAAAGTATATAATAAAGTAGTAGAAAATGTCTTCACACAATAATGTTATTGATAAAACAGTTTTGTTCTTAATAAAGGAATTTTCATTGGAGGTGAGTTTAAATTAGCGTTTTAACCAATTATTTAATAAGTAATTAACGGATCGATTTTTTTTAAACACGGAGATTCTTCCAAAACGGCTCCAAGCTGGAACAACTTATCAACGAAAATGACTACGACGCTGGTGGCTCTTTGTGAGCATTGGCTGTTTGACGAGCAACTTGAGAACTTCCAGGTATGTACTGGGTATTGCCGAGAAAGTTCACGTGGGGGAGGAACTCTACTATTAAGTAATAAGAAGCTTCCAATGTCAACATTCACGACTAATATTGATAGCGTAGAAAAGGATTTTGAGCATTGTGCTGGTAAATTTGCAATAAATAATGAGAGGTTCATTATAGCCCGCGTGCATCGTTCTCCACAGTCGGATTTGGGTGTGTTTCCAACCAAATCCCGACAACGTTTGAAATATTCCCTGCAATCTTTGAATAATACCGATATTCAAAAAAACCTGCCCGCTATATCTCAATAATTTAAACTGCCAAAACTATGTTTTGGTTTATCTACGATTAGCCCAATGAGGTAACGTAATTTTTTTCTGAAATCTGAAAACATATTTCTTTACTATGATACCGTCAGACTTTCGCTTATCTTCGGGACCAGCCTTGCCACTTTTCAATATCGGTCTTATAAGCTAAAACCAAATCCAGGCATATAAGGTATATAGATAGGCCATATTTTAAATTGTCTGTGCCAATTAATGTATAAATGAAATTAGTATCAAACGAAGGTCGTATTAAAGCTTGTTTTATTACAATCTTAATGCCTATTTATATACATATAT
>MU182520.1:52758-90032 GCA_016904865.1 Pissodes strobi | reverse complement strand
TATATAAACTTGAATTTATTAGCTACATATTTGCATAAATGTAATCTTGAACTATATTGAATCATATACTAGAGTAAAGTTTGTTCACATATTACGTCTGCAAGGTCGCTGATACTTGGAGGTCGTCACGTCTATGTATTGTTATGATAATATATTATGACATGTTTAAATTAATAAAATAATTACTATTTGATAGCTTTTGCGGTAAAGTAAAAATTATGTTGATTGAACACTGTGAAAGAACGATAAAGTTACCGTTATTCAGAGCTAGCAGTAACGAAAGAAAACGTTACTTTATAGTAACGACTTACTAAAAGTAGGGCTACTTGGTAGCGTCGTTACTTTTTGGATTGAGTAAAAAATAACTGTAGCGAGGGCGACGTTAAGGTCGAAATATAAATAAATAACAGATTTTTAAAATTTGTATAACACAAAAACTATTAGCAAAAAGTATATAATAAAGTAGTAGAAAATGTCTTCACACAATAATGTTATTGATAAAACAGTTTTGTTCTTAATAAAGGAATTTTCATTGGAGGTGAGTTTAAATTAGCGTTTTAACCAATTATTTAATAAGTAATTAACGAATCGATTTTTTTTAAACACGGAGATTCTTCCAAAACGGCTCCAAAAAGACTGAATAATGAAAACGTTCAAACATTTAATATAACTGTTAAATACATATTTAGTGGAACAAACAGAAAACAGGCAAGAAAATCCAAGATTCTAGTTTAGTATATATAGAATGAGGGAGAAACTAAAAAATAGCAAAAAAATTAGGAACATACTTACTGTTGGGGAAACACCCCAACATGTGTATTAACTTTCGTTTTTCACCGTATAGTTTGGTGATAACACCCTGTGTGTCCGTAGTATGAATGAGCCATAATTAAACTACGAATAAATTTATTTCACCCCAGGTAAACGGAAATTTGTGCATTTAACATTGAATTTCAGTTACTCCTTAGTCCGAACCTGGATTGTCGGTAGAATAGTTTATATGCAACAAACGCTGAAAGCAAGCTGTCACTCCGTCAAAAAATCGTTATTAAGTGTTCTCAATGTCAATATAATATATATTCATCTCCGTCAATGTGATGAAAACAACAATATGTCAAATAAAGAAAGAACATGGTTCTACCACCTCAAATGCATCCGCCTCCGCGCAATTTCCCGCTCTAATCTCCATGTCCGCGCCGCGCGCCGGTAGGAAAAATTCATTTTAGTGCCTTACAAACACTAAACTTCAACGCGCTTAAAAAAGTTTCACTTCAAAAAAACATATATCTTTTTTCATTAAACAGCTTTAAAACTAGAAAAAAAAGTATAATACACAGTTCGAAAGACATTTAGGACACTTGCCCGTTAGGAAAGTTCCCACAAACGAGTAATTTCCTAATTTCGTGCGCGTGCGAAAAAAATATGATCTCTTAGAGCTAGTATCTTAATATTATTTCCGCACTGAACCGATTTTTTCGAAGCATGTTTTTAATCGTTTTTTTTTACAACATTACAAAAATACTACGTTAAATCATGCTCCTGCCAAAAGCGATGTTTGACATAAATGAGGGAAACACTGATAGGCGTTATTATTTTTAAAAGTTTAACTTTTCTGTATACCTCAATGGTATAATAGTGATATATTAAGGAGCTGGCAATGTTGTCTAAATAAATTTAATGCAAGAAGTTAGAGATCAAAAAATCAAACAAGCTTATTGACAATGTTATCGAAAACAACATCAAAACTGATCCCAGATTTTTCGGGTGATACATACACCAAAGGAAAAACACTTCTACTGTGCCAATGGAGAGCAAGGTTGTTGACGCTCTGATAGATATTCGTAATCGTACACGTGAGTGGTGTCTTGCACTGCGACCCTTGGTCTAATGTGGCTCACATTTGTGGTTTCCACTAGGCCAGAGGCTCGATCCTTTTCATGAAGTCGATTAGCCTTCTGGGGCGGATTGTTTTCAAATCTACAAGTGTAATTTGAGAATTTCCAAACACTGTTTGTTTGGTCTTTCCATTGCTGGACAGTGGCATAAAACAATCTCCGTTGTTTCTTCGTCCTCCAAGCACAAGCGGCATTCCGTTTCCTCGGGAAGGCCCTCTCTTAATCATGCGACTCCTTAGCCGACAATGGCCAGTGTACATGCTAACTACAGTTTGTACCTGCTGTCGGCCAAGTTGAAGAAGTTCTAGTTCTCACTCCTGATGGCAGATTCACAGCCATCTTTGAATGAGTTAGGCCCGGTAACTCTCTCTATTTGTCTACAAATTGTTGTTGTGTCCACCTGGAGAGGGCTTCTTTAGATGTACTGTAAGCTATTAACAGTAATGGTTCTGGTCCTATGAAGGCCGTTGCGGCCGCCTGCTTCGTAAGAGCATCAGCTCTTTCGTTGCCTACATATCCTGTATGCCCAGGTATCCAGATCAGTGTAAGTTTATTTTCTCTAGCTAGTTTGGTGAGTAGTTCCCGGCAGTTCCATACTGCCTTGGATGAACAACGACTAGATTCAAGACCTTTAAAGCCGCTTCACTGTCCAAGAATATTTTGATTGATTTGCCTTTCCATTCTATCAATCAGCCACTGTGCAGTCATATCAATAGCTTGAACTTCTGTTGTTTTCAGATGTTGCCCATTCGTTCCTTTCTGGTAGGAGGACGTTATAGGCAAGGTAATAGTTAGTTTTGCTAGGCATAACATCTGATGGTAGATCCAACACACTGTCTCGCTCATTGACGTTTTTCAGCCTGTTGGGCACCATGATGATCGCCTACGTAGCCCATCTGGCCTCCACCTCCAATACTATTTGGAGAAGTGGCAGATTTAGAAGACACTTAAGTGCTGCCGTGGAGTGCCGAAGACGGCACTAATTGCCAGACACGCTTGTTTGTATGGTGGATAATTTGATTCTCGCAGAGCTTTGAAAGCTGTTAGAGTACCAAACTACTGCTCCATATGTTATTATTGGTCTTATGACTGCACTATACAGGGTGTCCCACGACGCACCAACGCGATCTATATCTGGAGAACTATACATAGAAAAAATTTGAAAATTTGATGCTATACTAATGTCGATGGTGGCAATCCGGCAAAAATGTTTTCAAGATGGTGGTGCTTCCGGTTAGACTGGAAGTTGATGCCAACCCGTATTTGACATATTTTGAATTTTATGTCAAAAATGACGTTTGCAGGCCCTAAGATAATTAACAAATTTTCCCAGAGCCTTTTTTATTATTTAATTAATTTGGGATGGATTCCTTGTGGAAAGGGGCCTATTTTCGTGTACTGAGTGGATATCTTGATTGCAAATTAATACAGGATGGCCAAAAATGAAGTACAAAAATTAAATTATAAAAAACGTAAAAAGTTAATTTTTATTAATTCTATCCTATTTAGCATTAAAAATAAGGATGGCTTTGTATAAAGTTGTTGATTACAAATATTTATAGTTTTCGAAATATTGACAATTAAACATTTTTTTTTTTATAATGAAAATGCTATGATTTTTAAATTTTGTTAGTTGGCCATGACAGTGGCCATGACGACGTTAAAAAGAACCAATCAATTTCAATTGAAATATCATTATTTCTAGTTATTTGGCATTTATTAATAATTACTAATCACGCCGGGGCGATTAAACTACACGCACGAAGATTATTTAAATTTATTTATTATCTACGGTGGATGTTACAAAGTTTTATCAAGAACCTGCGAGATATTCGCTGAAAGATATCCAGATAAACGGAAACCGTCACGCACGTTAGACAAATAAAGGAGAATTTCAAGAAATACGGCACCGTTAAGGCAAAATTTAATAAAAGGAAACCAATTGTCAATGATGAAATTGTCGAAATTACGATTTTGGGATATTTTGTGGCATATCCTATGTCTTCAATAAGATAAGTGGCTCTCCAGACAGGAATCTCGAAAAGCTCAAACAAAGAATTTTGGCAAAACACAACTTTCCTCTTATTTATTTTCCATGGTTCAACACCTTAAATACATTGATTTTCCCAAAAGCGTGCAGTTCTGCGAGTTTATTTCATTAATGGCACAAGACAACTTCCGATTTTTGGAAAATATTATTTGGAGTCACGAAGCCAAATTTACAAAAAATGGCCTTTTTAATCGACACAACTGCCATCTCTGGAGTGATTCGAATCCCCATGCAATAAAATTATGAAATTTTCAAGAAAACTGCCTCCACATAGAACCTTTTCAGTTATCAACTTCTCCAAGCAACTTTTTATGACCAGTGGATTGCTAGTGATTGACCTTTCCTGTGGCCATCTCGTTCTCCTGACCTTACAGTCTTGGATTATTGTATATGGGGAACGATAAAAAATATCGTGTATTTTAAGCCAATAACAACAAAGGAAGATTGTATGGCAAAAGTAAGGAAAGCATTTGCAAGTTTGTCTCAAGATTCCATTAGAGCAGCCACTCACGAAGAACTTACTCTAAGATGCGAAAAATGTTTGGAAGTTCATTTAGAACATTTACTAAAATAATTGTTTTTCTGTGAACGCATGGTTATTGTTAGTATAAATTTTCTTTTATTAACTTTTGCATTAACGGTGCCGTAATTCTTGAAATTCTCTACTATTTGTCTATCACTGCACCGTGATGGTTTCTGTTTATTTGAATATTTTTCAGCGAATATCTCGCAGGTTCTCGATACATTGTTACATTCACCGTAGATAATAAATAAATTTAAATAATATTCGTGTGTGTTTAATCGCCCCAGCATGATTAGTAATTTTTAATAAATGTCAAATAACTAGAAATAATGACATTTCAATTGAAATTGATTGTTTTTTAACGTCGTCATGGCCAAGTAACAAAATTTAAACATCATAGCATTTTCATTATAAAAAAATGTTTAATTGTCAATATTTCGAAAACTATAAATATTTGTAATAAAGAACTTTATGTATATAAAGTCACCCTTGTTTTTAATGCTAAATAGAATAGAATGAATAAAAATGGGGGTTTCAATTTGAAAAAATTGACTTTTTACGGTTTTTATAACTTGATTTTTGTACTTAATTTTTGGCCACCCTGTATTAATTTACAATGAAAATATTCACTCAGTACACGAAAATAGGTCCCTTTCCACAAGAAGTCTATCCCAAATTAAATGATAAAGGCTCTCATAGGAAAAATTGTTAATTATTTTAGGGCCTGCAAACGTAATTTTTGACATAAAATTCAAAATATGTCAAAAACTGTTAGACTTGGGTATAAGAGATGATACACGAAATCTGCCTAGAATCTTACGTAGATTCCAAAAATGTAATAATTGATAGGGTGTCCCATTTAAAATAAGCGAGTTGGCATCAACTTCCGTTATAACCGGAAGCACCACCATCTTGAAAATATTTTTGCCGGATTGCCCCCATCGACATTAGCATAGCACCAACTTTTCAAATTTTTTCTATGTATAGTTCTCCAGATATAGATCGCGTCGGTTAGTCGTGGGACACCCTGTATAGCCAGTGCATTTGTTTGGGATGTATGCCCCATACTTTGCCATAGTGAAGTTTCGCTTTTCGGCAATTTTATCCAGATGCCTATTCCAGTTAAGTAGTTTATCTAGGGTAATTCCCAGATACTTCACTGTATTCGCAAATGGGATAGTTCCTCCTTTGATAGATAATATGTCTTCATTTGGGAAATATTTTGGTAGTGCCTATGATCCTGTTACGAATGATAACAATAGCCTGAACATACAAAGTATTAATAATGATGCAAATACCTTACCACTGACTGTAAAGACTGCTTAATTAATATAGTAAACAAATTAAAAACAAAGTTGTTGAGTGGTCTTGATGATATTCCAAACTTTTTCATAAAAAATACAATAAGTATTTTCGCCAAACCATTGTTTGGAATCATCAATATAGAAAAATTACAACAGAAAACGCATAAAACGTTTTATAGTATATTGAAACAATAAAAGAAGTAGGTTAGAGTGTTCATTGATATGGTACCCATTCTAAAACAAATATATTCAATTGATGCACTGGAACAAGGGCAGAGAACCTTTTTGAAGTACCTAATTTTATGGAGGATCAGATATATCCACAGAGGGATAGACAATGCAGAGCAAATATTTCATTTTGATATCCATATTGGCATTTTTGTATTGAAGCTGGTGAATGCGTCACTGTCTGCCCTTCTCTACTGGGCGAATTAGGATCCATTTTACCCAAAAGTAATTTCTCTTTCAGCCAAAAGCTGATACGAATTTAAGGTTTGGGTTACCAGCATATAAAATATGTTCTGATTTTAATAGGGACCTAAGCAAGCATTTATTATAAATTTATTTTCTTTTATTTATGTGACTTAATCAATCAATTTGATTTAAGTGCTGTCTTGGTTTTGATTTATAAATAAATATCAGGATACCGTATTGTCACGACTAACAACCATCCGAACGTTTTTGTGCTACCCTATAGAACTAGCCGCCCCGCCGTGCCCCTCGCTTCTCTGTCTGTATGAATCATCGACCGGCCCGCCGCGAAGTTTCGGGATAACTGGAATTATCTCGATGGCCTCGTCGAGATCATATAGAGTGGCCTCGGAATACTTCCCGAATATTCGTGATAGATTTGAGATTATATAAAAGCAGACCTAAGTCGGTTAGCAGTTCAGTTCAGTTAATCATTGAGTGTTGAATAGATATTAGTGGTAAAGTTATAAGACTAGTTTGTGAGTTAAATTGTATACAGTGGTAGTGAATAAAGAGAGTATTAGTTGAAAATAGCAAAGTTGTAATTCTGTTAAGAACCCACGGGAAAAACGTAACATTTGGTGTCAGAAGTTGGATTGTGAAGGGACCGGACTTGCGAAGTATTTTTCGAGGAAAGAAGTACGAGTACGTCAACGAGACCGTTTGATTGGTGGATTCTGGTAAAATTTTATAACATTCTATGGTCAATACAAGGCAACAAACGGCGGAAATGGAGCAAATAAATAAAATGTTGGCAGATTTTATGGATAATTTAAATGCTGAGAGGCGAGCGGATCGGGAAGAGGAAGAACGTAAAAAGCAGATAGAACAGGAGCGGCTTCAGAAAATTTTACAAGATCAAGAAGACAAAAGGCAAGCTGAACGGGAGGACGATGAACGTAGAAGGCAAGCAGAACAGGACCGGCTTCAGAAAATTTTACAAGACCAGGAAGATAAAAGGCAAGCAGAACAGGACCGTCTTCAGAAAATTTTACAAGACCAAGAAGACAAAAGACAAGCAGAGCAGGACCGGCTGCAGAAATTTTTACAAGATCAAGAAGAGAAAAAGAAAGCGGATCGGGAAGAGGATGAACGTAGAAGACAAGCAGAGCAGGACCAGCTTCAGAAATGGATGCTTGATGTAATTGTAGGCGAGCAAGGAAAACTACAGAAAATATTGGACGGGCAAAATGAGAAATTTGAAAAAGAAGTAAACAATATACAAAAAGAAGTTGGAACTGTACAAAAAGAAGTGGGAAATGTACAAAAAGAAGTTGGAAATGTACAAAAAGAAGTAGGAGACGTACAGAAAGAAATTAAGAATCTACAAGCAGAAGTTACCAGACTAAAACATCAAGTACCAACCGAGAGGGCATTCGCCTCAGGACAAAACATCAAACCTCCAACGTATGACGGTCAAACATCGTGGACAATGTACAGAAGGCAATTTGAAGCCGCTGCTGTTCCCAACGGTTGGAGTAACGAAGAAATGGCTACATCACTAGTGGTAGCGCTTCGTGGGTCTGCCCTGGAACTACTGCAGACCATTCCCATCAGCCAACAAGGGAAATATGACATCCTTGTAGCTGTCCTGGAGAGACGATTTGGAGATCAACACCGAAGACAACTGTATCAGGCACAAGTAAAGTCTCGGCATCAGAAGCCTGGTGAAAACCTGCAAGAATTTGAGGCAGACGTCAGACGTCTCGTTCAGTTGGCCTATCCGGGAGCAACGGAAGAATTTCAAGAGGAACTTGTTGCTGAATATTTCGTGGACGGTGTCAGAGATCCAGAAACTCAGAAGATGTTACGTCTAGCCAAATTTGATAGCAGCCATGAAGTTTTGGGTAGAGCTCTGGAAATCGAGGCGGCCTGTAACATCTCTAAGCCAGCAATCAGGGACGTATCCATCAAGGAAGAAAATTTGGCGAACAGTTGTGAACTAACTGAAATCGGCGGTATTTTGAAGAAATTAACCGAAGTTCTTCAGGCCACGGGGAGATTCCGGGAGTCACCAGAAGTTAGGCCATACAACCGTAATCAGTGCTATAGATGTGGCAAGACTGGACACTTCAAAAGGGACTGTCGAGTACAAAGATTCCAAGAGCCAATAGAAGATAGGCCACATAACCGAAATACATCAAATCAGTGCTATAGATGTGGAAAGACTGGACATTTCAGAAGAGACTGTCGAGTACGGATATTCCGGGAGCCAACAGAAGTTAGACAATGTAATCGCAAGGCTATAAATCAGTGCTATAGATGCGGCATGACTGGACATTTCAAAAGAGACTGTCAAGTACAAAGATTCCGGGATCCACTAGAAGATAGGCCACGTAACCGAAATGTTTCAAATCAGTGCTATATATGTGGCAACATTGGGCATTTTAAGAGAGACTGCCGAGTACAACTACGACCTACAGCTCCATCCAGAGACAACAGCAGTTCAAAGCCAAGTCGGGAAGAGTTGAAACAATATAACTTTAAGGCTAAGCACAGGGAAGGAAGATGGCATAGTAACACAGATGCTTTATCCAGAAAGTCTGTGATTTACTCAACATCCATAAAACACGGACTACCGCCTTACATCGACAATCAGACGGCATGGTTGAAAGGTTTAACAAGACCATTGAAGAACATTTGTCAAAGGTCGTAGATGAACATCAGAAGGATTGGGACCAACACATACCACTATTTTTAATGGCCTATCGATCAGCAGTCCATGACACGACAGGACTAACACCAGCCATGGTTTTATTTGGAAGAGAACTCCGCTTACCCTGCGACCTATTATTCGGAACGCCAGACAACCAGGATATGGAAATTCAAGACTACGCGGACTCCCTTAAGGAAAAGTTACTATACATCCATGAATTAGCCAGAGAAAACACGGAGAAAGCCAGTGACGGAATGAAGACACGATATGATCTCAAAGCTAATTCTATGGGATTTCAGATGAACGATAAAGTCTGGTTATATAATCCGCAAAGGAAGAAAGGAAGATCTCCCAAGATAACGCCAGTATGGGAAGGACCCTATACAGTCATCAAAAGAATTAATGACGTTGTGTATAGAATTCAGCGTAGTCCCAGAAGCAAACTGAAAGTTGTTCACCTCGACAGACTGAAAGCATACCACGGACATGCAGTATCTGATCGGGACGATCAGGTTTAAGAGGGAGGCAATGTCACGACTAACAACCATCCGAACGTTTTTGTGCTACCCTATAGAACTAGCCGCCCCGCCGTGCCCCTCGCTTCTCTGTCTGTATGAATCATCGACCGGCCCGCCGCGAAGTTTCGGGATAGCTGGAATTATCTCGATGGCCTCGTCGAGATCATATAGAGTGGCCTCGGAATACTTCCCGAATATTCGTGATAGATTTGAGATTATATATAAGCAGACCTAAGTCGGTTAGCAGTTCAGTTCAGTTAATCATTGAGTGTTGAATAGATATTAGTGGTAAAGTTATAAGACTAGTTTGTGAGTTAAATTGTATACAGTGGTAGTGAATAAAGAGAGTATTAGTTGAAAATAGCAAAGTTGTAATTCTGTTAAGAATCCACGGGAAAAACGTAACAGTATTCTACTAAACACATACACAAAATAAATGAATAAAGTAACTATTATATAAATAATTATATTATATGGTCCCCAAAATAAGTGATCTCTGAAACTATTAATATATAAAGTCACCCCTCACTTGGTAAATAATACATATTCCCGCATATGTGTTCCCAGTAAAAATGAATTATTACTTAGGAGTGCAATCAACAATGCACAACTATCTGCCTGGGGTCGTGTAACATATAGATCTTTTCAGTTCTGAAAAAAAATCACTAGAAAGGAGGTGTCCTATAGAGCAGTTTAAGCCAAAAAAAAAATGAAGATGCACTTACCTAAACTAAGAGACGACTGATTATTACAAGACTGTTTAAATTTAAAAAGGACCTGTAATGTGTGCGCGCTACATTTCATGCATTGCCCTCTGCTCGCCCCGGAAGCAGAATGAACACTCGAACTTAAATAAATATAAAAAATCGTTGAATAGAATAATTCACTTCTTTGGTATTCGTTAATTTGGGTTAATTTTTGTATTTGCTCCCAAAGTAAGCAAATACATACGTACATTAAAGAGAATATTTATTTTATTTATTTATTTATTTATTTCAACGGAAAATCCATTTTACAATAACAATACAGTTAATACAATTATAAAAGCAATCATAAAATTAGTGAAAACAATAGCAGCCAAAATATAAAATCATTATAGTAACCAAATCAGTATAGTAACAAATGCAGAAATAGATACAGAACAGAAATTGATACAAAACACAACCTAATTGATAGGATGTAGCCGATCCAACCGCTTTCTAAATGTTAATAGGTCCAACCCAAAGGGGTCCAACCCAACGGTGTTGAGACAGCGAACCATGCGAGTTATTGGGCTATAAAAGCCATAGTTAGTATTGTGGAACGGAACCCTGAACATAGTACTATTCCTAGTTCTATGAACAGTATTGAAATTAATCTCACGAAGTAACTGCGGAGCGCAGACAGAGCTATTAAGAAGCTTAAAAATAAACTGAACATGAGCACGTTGTCGTCGCTGACTCAACTCAACCATATTAAAGTCTCGCATTACTGTATTATAATTAATTGAATAATTAGTATCATTATAAATATTAATGTGCGCCTTAAAAGCCAACTTGCGCAAGAACCTACGTTGAATACTCTCCAAAGAGTCGATCTGACACTGATAATAAGGTGACCAAGCGACAGATGCATATTCGAGACCCGAACGCACCAATGACCAATACAATAGCTTAAATGATTGAGCACTAAGGTCACTTCCGTATCTAGAGATAAAACCCAGTTTTTTAAACCCTTCCCGAACAATTTTATTAACATGTGATTTAAAAGTTAATTGACTGTCGAGAATCACTCCCAAGTCGCGGATCTCTGAAACCGACTCCAAAACAGCACCATTCAAAAAATATTTATTCTTAGGTGTGTTGTCAGATCGACCAAAAGAGATAGAAAAACATTTCTTAACATTGAGGTCAAGACCATTATGACGAGACCAAACAATCAATCAAGATCACACTGCAAGTCGAGAGCATCAGACTCAGACCCAATGCACTTGAACAGCTTCAGATCATCGGCAAACAGTAAACAGTTGGAATGAATAAAAGAATTACCAATATCATTTATAAACAAATCAAATAACAAAGGACCAATATGAGATCCCTGTGGGACTCCCGAAAGAACACATATTTCACTCGAAATATAGTTATTTATGCGCACGCATTGGCCTCGCCCAGACAGAAAACTGCGTATCCATCCTACCACCGAATCACCAAAGCCAAGAACACTAAACTTACGTAACAATAGTTTATGATTTACCCTGTCAAAAGCCTTCGAGAAGTCGGTGTAAATACTACCAACACACTATCTCTCGAAGGCCTTCAACAAGAACTGCTCATAAATGAGCAGATTTGTAACGGTTGATCTTCCCTCTGCAAAACCGTGCTGGTTATCTACAATAAGCTCTCTACACGTCCAAATCAACCGGTCTGATACAAGCCTATCGAAGAGTTTAGGTATGACTGATGGTTTTGCAATACCTCGATAATTACTGATATCTTGCCTGTTACCTGATTTAAAAACCGGAGTCAAATAACTTATTTTCCAATAATCAGGAAAATAAACGTCCTTAAGTGATAAATTAAATATAAAATGCAAAGGTTTACATAACGAGTAAATGCAACTTCTTATAAAAACCTGTGGCAGGCCATCTGGACCAGGAGAATTGGACATTCCTAAATCGCTAATACAATCAAAAACAGCACTCACTGTTATAAACACAGATGAGATATCTACAGTTTTATTCGGTACGAAATCAGTAACCCGAACATTCTCACTGGTATAAGTGGCTGAAAAATGCTTGGCAAACAAATTCACAATCCGTTCACCACCCACCGCCGATTGATCGCCCAAAAACATTGAGTTAGGGTACTCATCGGTACTGCTGTTATATCGCCAGAATAGCCTGGGATTAGTATGTATTTTTTGTTCTATATTATCTAGATAGTTCGTATAGCAAGTGGCCTGAAGGGCCTTACAGCTTTCCCGCAGAGTAGAAAAAATTCTATAATTGTGGTCGGAACCACTTTCTTTATAAAGACGATGAGCAATCTTTTTCTTTACCACCAAATCACGAAGCTCCCCCGAAAACCAAACTGGAAAATTACTTGACTTGCACCGCTTGACTGGTACAAACTGATTGAGCACATCATATAAAATATTATAAAAAATTTCAACAACTGCATTAATATTTTTTCCAAAAAATAATTCATCCCAATTGACATTGTGCAAGTAGTCATTTATCACGGGAAAGTTACAGTTTTTAAAATCAAAGTAAAAAGACTCAAATTTTAAGTTATCAGTCTCAGCAAGACATGGTACACAAATATCATAGGCAGAACGGTGCTGTGTTGTGCCCAACAAGCAGTCGTCAGACAAAGATACCCTTACATCTGCATTATTGCTAAATATCAGATCTAAAAACTGATTATTCAAATTTGAATACATGTTAAGCTGTAATAGATTCAAATAACTATAGCCCAAACAAACAGTGTTAGCCGGCGAGGAAAAAGGGCACTCGACACCCAGGCCCTCGCCCGAACGAGACCACTGGCAGTTCGGTAGATTAAAGTCACCACAAATTATATAGTTACTTAATGGGAATTCATCAGCCACCTCCAAAACAACTCTGCAATGTTCCTCGTACAGTTCACTATGCGATTGTGGGGGCACATATACCGATCCGAACACATACTTCCTATGACCACATGACACCTCCACAAAAACGTGTTCAACAGTTGATGGACTTAAGCGAATTCGTCCAGATTTCAATTCACTACGCACAGCAATCAGAACTCCACCCCCTCTCAGCTTACCCGTACTTGCAGGGTCACGATCGCATCGAAACACATGAAAATCTTGAAAGCCCAATTCGGAGACACTGTAGTCATCGGTCAACCAGGTCTCAAAGAGAATTATAACATCGTATAAACACAAATTAACACTATGACTGAGGCCCATAATTTTAGTACGAACTCCTCCCACATTCTGGAAATAGCAGTGTAGTTTATCACGCCCACCATCCACCACTAATCGTTTTTTTGGAAATTTTTTGACTTGCTCGTGGTGGCTACATTATGGGCTTCATCAGTGTGCCGGGTATCAACACCATATTGCCTAACTCCAGTTGAAACCTTAGTGATAAAGGGATTACCATTTCTGTATTTAATAGTTAAGTTGGGCTCACCATTACTCTTTCCCTCATTTAGATCAATACATAACTTCTTGAATTGACTACGTTGAAGATTAGTCAAATCTGGACTTAGCTTGACTAAGGAATCTTTTAATTTGTACTTGTTCTTTAAACAGTTTTGGGCCTGAATTTTGTCAGTAAATATTAATCTTATTGGTCTCGGTCTCTCCTTGGTGGTTCTTTTACCAATTCTAAGGACCTTAAAATCAGTATCGGCGCTAAAGTCCAAACTTTCAAGAGTTCTGCGTGCATGGGCCCTATCATGAGTAATACGTTCATTAGTCACTTCGGATGTGCTCTCCTCAATATTAAATAGAATAACATTCTTAGATCTGTCATTTCTCTCCTGGATCTCTACAATTGGGTCAACCGGGCTCAGTCCTCGATCAACCAAACTAGATGCCTGTACTTGAGGGTCATTTTTTATGTCTTGCAAAGATTGATGCAGTTCTAATCGAAGTTCAGTGACCTCTTTTTCTAAATGATTAATCTTTTCTTTTTGGATGTTACGTATATCATCAAGTAAAACTTGAATTTCATTTCTCTGATCAAAAATAAGGCTCAGTACCTGTGATAAAACATGAAATAAATTTTTATTGCTAACATTATCTTTTTTTTGGAGATTATTCAATTGATTACGTACATCGCCAGGTGTGACAACAGCACTATGAGCAACCTCAGCCCGGCTCTTAGATATATTTCGAACTGACCGACCTCGATTGAATTTCGAAAGGTCTTGTGACCCTGTTATGTCATTAGGTACAGATTCAGTATTATCTGGAACACACCCAATAGAAACACGCTTTGAGCAACTCTTTCGGCAGGTAGAACATTGCCATCCATGTGAGCCAGACTTCTTAGAAAGGGCAGACAGTTTTTCGAATTCGAGATTCAATAGCCCTGAACACCCCTTATGAATCCAAGAGCAGCACCCACAGCATTCAATTGCTATTTGATTGGATCTTATTAAACGTTCGCATAAAGGGCAAGTATGTTTTTCCATTAGAACAATAATTAATTCGTTTTAAAATCAAAATAGCGAAGCGTTAATAATAGCGGCTAAAATTTGCGATAACCACCCAATGGACAAGCTCACGATACAGCGATAACGAACAAAGTAGAACTGCAGGAATTCAAGTTTTTGTTAGTAAACCGAACAAATATGTGTATTAAATGATGAATATGATGATTGAGAAACTAATTTTCGGTCCGTATCCGTCAAAATTGCAGTTAGTTCCTTAGTGACCTTATGCACAATTAGAAACTGCAAACTTTGATACCAAACACCATTATTAACATTTCAATAAAACATGATAAAATTTATAAAACACGGAGCATGACATTAACAGGTCAAGTTGTTTACTATGAATAGAATAGTGACAAATAACAGTAACAAGGAGGATATTTGCAATGAAATATTTTATTTTATTTAATAGGACTACCTATCAATCCCTTCAAGTTCGCGCCAGAAAAAAATGTAAGGCCTCTCGTTTTACTCAAATGTTTCCTAGTTAATAATCCCTCCTGGTGTTAATTGATTTGCAGTTATGTATTGCTTTTATTTCTAGTACTTTGGTGAAGTGGTGCTGTAAATTTGTGTATCAAAACTTGAACTTTGGACAATTTTTCACCTCAAATATGGTTCATCCTCAATTATTTTTTTTGTTTAAACTACTCTAAAGACAGTTAATTTTTTTTGCAAAATCGGAGATATCTATAAGTTACAAGGACAAGACACTCTTGTTCAAAATTAGCATTTACATTTCATGAATCAAACATCTTATCTTATTTTACATACCTCATTTGTATTCATGTTGCTTTGAGTACCAGACCCCGTTTGCCAAATAACTAATGGAAAATGGTCACAGTAGAGTTTTCCAGAAATAACTTCATCACAAGCTTGTGAAATAGCATCAGCAATCTTAGGATCCAGCCCGTAATCTTTATTTACTTCAGCTGCAGCTTTTTTTAGGATACCCATTGCGGTAATAATAGGATACTAAGAAAAATATAGAGTCTATCATCATAAGTGTAGTGTTAGTGGAGACTGTTATGACAGGTTTATTTATTTATTTATTTATTTTTTATTTTATTTATTTAGCATTATGCTAATATAAGTTAATACTATAATAATAATAATTACAATACAATACAATATTAATTTAAAAATATTACAACACAGAAAAAGTAAATCCAAACGTGCCTCACTCTCCCTGGAAGTATACCCTTAATCTATTTTTAAATATATTGAGGCTTACTTGTTGTTCCGTGAAAATTTAAGAAATCCGGCATATTAAAATTGTTTAATATTTTTAATATTAAAATCGAATTTTCTAAAAGCAAGAGATATTTTAATAATACAGTTTATTTTGACACCTATCAGTGCCACGTCAACTCATTCCTTGAAAATGGTACAAAATAGATGTCTGTGATTTATTTTTAACAAATTAAATGTTCCATCAACTGATTTTCCCACAACCCCATTAAGAGAGATAGCCAATTTGTCCACTCTATTATAAGACCTACTGCTGATCTGATATTTCTGTATAACTTTTAATACGGTGATGGATGTTTCTGCACTATGGAGTGCATTTGCCCATATTGCTCTTTGAGGCCATTGTTGGCTCATTAGTTGAGTCTTGTTTATTTCATATTTTCTTAAATGGATTAAAGATGCATTTGAGTCGAAACTTCCAAGCCGATGGATGCCCAATGAGTTCTTGATTCCGATTGTTGCAGTGCCTGTGCATATTGTGTTGTGTATATTGTATTGTATTAATTTGTAACATAGATTAGATATAATTAGTTTTAGATCTAGTTGTGGTATTTACAGCAACGTATTTATTGTTTAATAAGTAAATAAATATAGGTACACTAGGTCATGGTTTAGAATACCGCCTTCTGCAGTCTTTTAAAAAGTATATAAATAATAAGAAAACCGTCTTACGAGTCATGACTGACCATTAAAAGCTTGGGAGTGGAAAAAAGACTCGAAAGTTCGAGGTTAATTGGGCTAGAAAACCAGAAAATTACACTACTACTTGCCCAGGTGAACATGAAAATAATGACATTTTAGCAATTGACATGGAGGTTTTGGCCAAACTTCACTAACAAAATAATTTATTCCTTTGATTAATATTTATTAGTTTGGATTAGTTTTGTTCCTTGAGCGAGCAGGGGGCAATGCACGAAGTAGAATATTTGAAGAGCACAACATTTAATCTGAAACTTTCAGGCTTTTGTTGGGTTAGTTTGCCCAATATTTTAATGGTCAATGACTTATAAGACTGTTTTCTTACTGTTTCTAGAAAATTTTTGTAAAAACTGCATAAGCATAAAAAATTACCCTGCATACAATTCTTAAACAAATAGAATAGAGCCACAAAATCCGCCTATTATTTCACCATTATCTGAAGGAGTACAGGGAATGTCTAAGTAAACTTTCTTAGCAACCCCTACATATCAAAACGTAGTGAGGCACTACTCATTTCAAAAATACAATTCTCATAAACAATAATGCATTATAGTTACATATACCTACCTATCCATATACCTGTTGAGTACTTTAGCGCCGCAAATACTTTTATATAAAATACATTTTTACCGAAAAAGGAATGATCTCTGTGACAAAAAAAATTCTGGATTAGGATTTTTTTTTATCAATGTAATCATATAAAGTAGGTACTACTTTTAATGGCGGAGTACCTTTTGAGCCTTATTGGTGCATAATAGGTGTATGCACATGCGGTTCGATTAAATTGTGCTATTCTGTACCGTCATATTCGGCCATATTGCTTCCTGTTGTGTATGAATTGAGTTAGTTTAGCTAGCAACGTTTAATAGTAGCCTCAAGAAGTTTTGTTGAAGTGAAACTTCATTACCGAGGGTAAAGTCAGAAAAAATGCTTATCAAAGTGAAACGTCTCTTTAATTAAGCATGTTCCAGTACAGCTAGAGGGCTGAAATTTTCAGGACATGTAGCCGGGGTAAAATGAGGATCTAGGACGAAAACTGAACTGGAATTTTTGAAAAAAAGGGAAAAAAGTTGAAAGAAATGTTGGGAAAGTTAATAAAAGCATTATGAAACGAAATAAGAAAAAAAATAAAACCAAATAAGAAAAAAACTAATATTAAAAAAGAAAAACTTGTTCGGAAAGTTAATAAGAGTATTATAAAACGAAATAAGAAAAAAAATTATAAATAAAACAAAAACAAAAGATTGATTGGAAATTTAATAAAAGTATTATAAAACCAAATAAGAAAAAAAACAATAAAAAATTGTTCGGAAAGTTAATAAGAGTATTATAAAAGGAAATAAAGGAAAAAAATAATAATAAAAAAAAAGGTTAGAGAAACGCGGTTTTCGGCGAAAAACAAGTTGCAAAAAAAACGAAAATAAAAGTGTCAAAACCGGGGCAAAAGTTGAAAAAAAAGCATTAAAAAAAACCTCATTCCTTATATCTCTTTCAGAAGTTTCACTTCAGTTGTGCGCTTATAAAGGTGAGGCACATAATTTTTTTATTTTCTTGATTTTGAGCATGCCTTGGTTAGTTTTGGTTGGTTCCGCCCCCACTGCAGGGTTGGCAAGTACAGGTTTTTTATCTACCAGTTCTACCCATTGCATACCACAACATTTTATCAAAGGTCATTTTCTTATAATGTTTATTTACTTTACAACGAAATTCCAATAGTCTTTAAAAACTTATCAATGAGCGGATTTAGGTATTTGTACAAAAAATATTTACTACAGTAGATTTTATACGGTGGCCTGTGCATTCATGAGACACTGCGTGTCTGTATTTGGGTATTTCTTTATAATATATGTGGTTTTCTGAATTGAATATTATTATAAATATAGGATCGTAGAATAGTTATTTAACTGGGCGTAAATTTTATAGTTTTTTTTCTTTCTATTAGGAGGTTTTACTCGTATCTTTTTTGAATTGCCTTTAACCTCCTTTTTGCCTGTTGTATGTTTTTTTTTTATTTCTAGTAGATAAAAATATGTAAATTTAGGGCAAATAAATAATTTATTATTATTATTATTATTATCATCCAGATTGTTTATTTTTGTATATATATTTAATACATATTGCAATTAAAAAGAAATTTTAAAAATTACAAGTATAGCAAACATAGCAATCATCAAAATTAACTATTACTATGAAATGATAGTTGTTTCATATACATAATCGTATAACGATCTTATGTGGGAGTATCCATCAAAAGTGTTCATTACGCTGTCCCTAAGGGTCAAAAGCCAAACGATAAATAAAAACATGGTTTTTTTTTAAATTTAAAATCTCATTGAAAGCTATATTCTTTCTTAGATCTTTTACAAGAAGTATAGAATTTTGTTTTGAAATTTACCTATTTTCTAAATTTATCCCCAAAACGTCATTCCCATGGCATGTCCCCAACCCAATATTGTAATAGAAAATACAGCTTAGCAAAATTTAACAATAGTTTAAAAAGTTATTTTTCAGTAAAATAATAAAATAATAATAAAATACTCCTGGCTTTAAAAAAATAAATTATATAAAATAATATTTAGTCTGTTGCTGTTTACCTTTGTCCCTGGGTATTTACACGCTCAAGTTCACGCGGTGTTTAACATTGAAAAAGTGGTGGGGAGGTTCGTCGACAACGTCCCACAGCCGAAAAGCTTTGACCTATCATTCGAAATTCCCCTGGTAAGTTTTTACAACAAAAGTATTTCCTTAACAGATCTAAATCTTTAACAGTTGTTTTAGGAAATCCTGCCTTATTTCAACTACACTTACGTTGTTTGTCGGTTTTGCTTACTTTCTTTAGAACTATCTACCAAAAACATCATTCCCGTGTTTCTTATATACCACTGGAACGGGAACGGCGGTAAGTTCACGGGAATGACGAAAAGTCTAAGAAATACGCTTTTATGATCGTATTTGCAGTTAATCACCAGCACCAGTATGGTTAAGAAAAAGTTAACATCAGAGGAAGAAAAAAGAATAAAGCGAGAAAAAGAAAGGGAGAGAAGAAAGCGTATCAGAGATGACTCAGTACTAAGAGATACTAAGAAATACCAAAAATATATTCGGCAAAAAGAAAACGGAGTGAAAAAGCAAATAAGCCAAGGTATTAGTGGTGTCAAAAAAGTAACTACTCGTTACTTTATATTCGTTACTATCCAATACCCGAAGTACCGAATACCGAACTGAGAACTCTATCGTTACTTCGTTACTTTGAATAGAGTGATTACATATTACATTACACGGTAGTCGGCACTTATGGGACTCACCGCTATGGTCGGGTGGTCGCAGCATATTTTGTCGTATTTCGTCTCGTTACTTTGAAATATTTGCAGTACTGGTTCCATTGTTCTAATGAATTTTGGTTATGAAAGGATGTCGATCAGCGACCTTATCGAATTTATGAGCTAAGGTGACATTATAGACCTTATATTAAATGGACTACTTAATTTCAGAGAAGAGAAGTAGTCTGAAGGGAAAGACTATACAAAATATATGCATTGTAATTATGACCTCTGAGTACCTGTATTTTTTGATATTTTTTTATATTCTAGATATGTTGTGTTTGTTTAGTTTGCTAGTACTTAGGATTATTATGAGAATTGTTCATAAGTAAATACACAGATTATAAAGTATTTATATTATTTACTATGTAATAATGGACATTTTTGCAGTTTGCGTTACATACATGTTTTGTTTCCTCGTACCACATATCTCTGTTATTTCATAATTATGAAAAAAGTTGTTGATGACCCAAATAGCCAAATATATGAAGCAAGGGCCTTAACTTCATACACGTTTGTAATTAAATAGTATTTCACAAGAGCACTTAGAGTTTTCTTATTAGCCAAATAAAAATTATAATGATTGATAAGGATGAAGGTATTGCAGTAAACATTATGATAAACGATAGTAACCATAGATAAATATTAAGGGGGAAAGTAACGAATCATACAATACCCAAAATATACCTACTAATCGAAGTAATCAAAGTAACGAATATTTGAAATGATTACTTTATACCAAAGTAACGAAAAGTAACGAGTAGTCAAAAGTAACGAAAATCGACACCACTACAAGGTATGCCTACAGAGTAAAGCTGCATTTACATTCAATTTGAAGTCAAATTCAAGTTGAAATTTGCCTGCTTGTCATATGGTGATAGCACGTAGCATTTACATTGGAGAAAATTCGAAGTTGACTTTGAAGTGCACTTTGAATTTTGTTAAGCTGCTTGCCAAACGCAAGCAGAAAATAAATTTATAGGTTAGATTATTTTTGTTTACTTAATATTCTTAATGTTGCTTTGTTTAGGACAGGTCTAATTTATCTATGGATTAGGTAAATTTCAATTTTGTGTTAGAATAAATTAACATTTGTATCAAACAATTTGCACACATGTAAAATGGACTTTGAAGGACCCCACTTTGATGAAAATGATTTTTTTTAAGGCACTGTAATTGAAAAAAACGATTTCAACGAGGAATTGTTGTTAAAAATGTTTTGTAATTATCTGGCAATATACAACACACAAAATAAAACATTCCATACGTATAATTACGTAACCTAAAAATTCGTTCAATGTAAATGACGTATTTGCGAATTGCACTTTGACTTGGACTTCAAATTGAATGTAAATGCAGCTTAAAGAAAGCAACGCCAAAATAAGGAATGTAACAAGTAAAAATTATCACAAGCGCCTAGGGCTCCTACTAAATTTTCGATGCGAAACCGTGCATGCGTAATATGACCGAATTATCAGAATTATCCATGGCTTTACGTTCTAGCGAAATTCCCTCCACGCCTCGGTGGTGTAGTAGGTAGAGGTTCTGCTTGTCATTTCTGCGCTGCGAGTTCGATTCCCATCGGTCGCTACGGATGTTTTGGTTACCTTCTTTTAAGGTTATGTTTGCTTTTTATTAATTTACTTTTTTTCTTAGTTTTCGATTAACATTGGGTTAGTTTTGGTTAGTTCTAATGATTGCGCCCCCGTAGCGAACGAAGCACCATGCAAAGCCATAATAATACCCATTATGCTTGTTTTGCCATTGCGCATGCACGGTTTCGCATTGAAAATTTAGTAGGGGCCCTAGACTCTTGTAAAATTATCGAGAAAATCAGAAAAAAGAAAAATCTGCACAAAATTCCTATAATCCAGATAGTGACACTTATTCAACTTTTTAAATTTAATGAAACTGATATTTGTTACGTTTTCGAAAATCAGATAGTAGAAGCGCTGGCTTCTGCTAATATCATTTTAAAAGGAAACAGGATTTACTATAAATTTGCCAACAAAGTTGACGTTTTTGGAAAAGCCTAAATTATTATTAAAAAAAAAATTGGTCAAGGGTCAGTATTTTTTTTTATAATTACAGTTGTTAAAATCAATAAGTTAACAATAAGTAGTTGTTCAGTTTAGTTGTTGTGCAGTCAAATTATTTTGAATGAACTGTGCATCATTCCCATGTAAAAACAATCATTCCTGTGCGTCCTTTTTGTGTAAAAAAAAACAATATTTTTTTTTATGTATTGGTAACAAATATTGCAATAAGTTCAATTTTTGATGTCTAAACACTAAATTATGTGTGCAAAAGTGCTAAAATATATTTCATGATTCCTATGTTAGACTCATCATTCCTGTGTAGTCATTTTTGAAAAAATCTAAAAATCTCCTTAAATATGTTTTTGTAGCTCACCTTTGAATAGATTACTGACTTTAGATTATTTTTCATTATTTTGTATCAACTCTCTCAGAAAACCTACCTACCTTGGGACAAAATTGAGCATAACAATGCACAGTTTGTGTGGAATAACCCATGTATTTAAAAAGCCCAAAAAAAACTTAAATACTAATTTTAAAAATCAAATTTCTTAGGTTTTTACCAACCCTGTCCCATAGCGAGTGGAGGGTTATGCCACAGTGGACCACGCCCAATGTAAAATATTATTAGTGTTCACATACACTACTTTAGTATTTTATCACTTTTATTTACTTTTCCAATTTATTAGTGTAGCGATAGCGATATTAAGCTGATAAAAAAAGCACATATTACTTTTTGATCTGTGTCATAGGCATAGGCATTTTTAGAAATTTTTAGATTTTTCGAAGTTTTCCTTATATTTTTTAAAATTGTATGCTTCTATAAACCTTCTACTGTACTTTTTTACTAAAAAACTGCTACTTTTTGCGGCGCTAAAGAGCTCAACACCCCAAATATTATGAGTAAGCTAATTTAAAAACTACCAACCGGCATTCTTTCATATTCTCCACCAATAGCAAAGTTGATTGTAGAACGAACAGTCTGGGCACCATAATACTTGTTTGAGGGTACTTTCAACTCACCAAAGGTATCTTTTTCAATTCGGAAGTCAGCCTGTGAACTTTCAGTTCGTAAGTCAGCCTGTGAACAAGCACAATACATATTTGAACAATGTATATTTGAAGGTATTCTTTTAGAATGTTTAAGCTGGTTGTATAGAGTGGCATAACATTTATTTATTTATTCAATACAGTATCTACAGCAATGCCATTTACAGATACCACCTATCTTAAATTAAAATAACACCACTCGACACTTCCTACCAAACAAAAGTACGCAGTTACATAAATCTAAAGATACATTAATACTGGCCAACTATTATTCGTCGAGCCTGAGCAGCAAGTATCTTTTGTTCTACAATTCTAGCATTGTTCTAGATTGGTAACTGTTATGTCTATGACACTAGTATAAGTGATAAAAATATCACACATACGATACATAGAAGAATTTTTATACACATTAATTCTCAAAAAATCTAAATAGAATGTTTTCCTGTGTCTACTGTTAAAACAATTAACTGAACATGGTAACTGAGCTAAGATGTCAATCGAATCAATGCCATTGTTTTGAAGTTTATACAAATACATTAAGCACAATATCATTCACCTATTTTCCAGTAATAATGCATTAAACTAATGTAACCAAGCATATTGGTCATATCTCTGCATAGGATAATAATCAAACTGTTTCAAGAATATATATTTTCATAATTTGCTCAGGACCCTCTCTATTGATTTCGACCAGACTACATAATGGGGCAACCAGATTATATTTCCATATTCCAGTCTAGGTAATTCATTTATATATTCATACTGTTGCCTATCAGTTAAGTTGGATCTTATTCAATTAAAGTACTCAGATAAATGCATTCTGCTGATTTACTGAATAACATTACTATGTTTCAACTTATCAAAGGCATTCTTCATATCTGTGAAAATTATGTCAACTTGTTATTAAAGGAATCATCTAAATATTGACAATAAGTAATTAAATTCCTCAGAATGGATCTCTGTGGAAAAAACCATGTTGATATTGCCAAACATCGAATTACTTTCAGAACAGCTAAGCATAAACACATTTACAATAAATAGTTGATTTATAAATGGGCTTGTGCTATGTGGTCCTTGAGTTGTAAATTGTAAAGCAAAAGTAATCATTCTGTTTAAATTTTTCAGAGAAGTTGTCTATATTAATGTATATTAATTCACAAATCCTTACCATTCTCAAACATAACAAGCATACAAAAAGACAAAACACCAAATTTAAGTGAATATCCTTATGTCATTCTCTCATTTCTTCGATGTTGAGTAAAAAGGAGTAAAATACAGCTTTCATTGGTTGAACATAAATACATAGCATAATAGGTGATATGGATTTATAGATTGACATAACATAAGAATAGCATAGCAAAGCACATTACAACAAATGGTCGATTTATACACGGGCTTGTGATATGTTGTGTCCTGTACTCCTGTAAAGCGAAAAGCTATTTTTTTCTTTGTTTTCATAGCCTTGCAAATTTCATAATTTTGCTTAAATTTTTCAAAGAAGTTATGTATTAATGCCCATTCTCAAAAATAAAAAGCATAGAAAAAGCCAAAACACCAAATAACACCCTCTTCTTGTTTAGAAGGTGGAAGGTGTTGCACCAAATTTTTTGTCCTATCATCTGATCGCTGTCAGTGTCAGTTAAAAAATGTAAATAGAGTATTATAATTCTGTTTTCATTAGTCAAACATCCTTCGCTTATGATATGCTTATTTTATGTCAATCTATAAATCCAGCTTAAGCTTATGTTGTGTCATGTCTATTGCCTGATTTAAATTTGCATTTTTAACTTCTTAATGACGTACTAGTTACCACTTTCTATACTACACAAAATAAACAAACCGATTTGGTTGCCAAATGATGACATAACTTACCATCCTTGCTTTAAAAATTTTAGGCTCCTGGCGTATTTTCAGTATAATCTTCACACCTGAGGAAGCGCGACTGCTCGCAAGCCTGGAAAACGCCATCGTATTTCGTAATGCTTCTTTATCTTCGACCTCGATCCCTCTCTCAAAATTGAAGAGATGTTAACACTTTCGAATTCGAAAAACCGCACAGCCCGGTGACAAGACGAGAGAAAAGACGAGATAATTGACATTTGACGTTTGAATTTGGCATTGACAAATAAGGATGTCTCCTCGAGCTTACCACAGCGGTGTGGTTAGTTAAGTTCATGACGTCATGGTTTACTTTGTGGTTCGAGTAGTAGCCTAGTTTGAATAATACTCCTTTACTCAAACAACGGGTAGTACTAACTATTTCGATCCAAGGAAATTCCGCAACTCTCTCTACATTTCTTCGTCTCTCACAACACAGCAGTTTCATACTATATTTTTACATTTTTGTCCTTCATTTTCTATGTTTATTATATGCTTTAATCTGAGTAACAGAATTAATTTAATGTGCGACATTGTACAGAATGAAATAAACTTCGATATTAATCAAGCATCAAGCGCTAGATTATCTAGAGTATAAGGTTGTACAGGGTGATCCCCTATAATGTCGCCCCCCTTTTATGAAGGTACTGAAAAATACTTTTTTCTTCAAACGTCAGTAAATCCGTCATTACTCGACTGTGTAGGCGGCCGTGAAGTTTCGTTTTTCCTCCGCCGGAGCTTTACTTTTCATTTTTCCGCCGGCGCCGGAGGTAAAAGTGTTGTCATAGCAACATAGATCCAATACAAACAGACAACAAAATAAACGTCAACAACTCAAGATTTATTAAACTACTATTTGTATTTATCACTCAATTTGTGACTGCATTTCTAAAAATCACTAATTTAGGAACAAATTGGTTATTATTTAATCGAACTTACTCAATAACTGCTTATCAATATGGAATTAAAACGCAATCGAAGACGCAATCTTAAAAAAATAATTATTGTTGACAGTGTCCACTGACAGCTTTATGTTCCATTCACCGACACCGGTCTAAGCAAGGCCACCTACGACCGTGGTCTAAGCCGCCTTGCGAACCCATTTATCTTTAATAATAATTAGATATTATTACTATTAAAAAGAGATGTTTTTGCATTAATTTGTCGACATTTGAAGAAAAAACAGCATATTTTATTTGGAGGAAAAGTTACTTTTCATGGCTTGCTCTCTATTAACAGCCTCACTCCGTTCGGCTGTTAAACACGAGCGCGCCATGTAAAGTATCACTTTTCCTCCATATAAAATAATATACTATTTTTCTCCATATAAAAAATATTGGAAAAATGATCAGTATACAGGGAAAACCAAAAAGTTCTTTTTTTTTCAATGGAACACCCTATATATGACTAACCAAAAACATTAAAATTGCTTATAACATATCGAAAGGTGATTGATTGTCTAATCAAAAGTAACTAAGAGCACCAAAACGGGTAAAACATATCGAAATAGATTAAAAATATTGAAGTAAGTTAAAACAAACCCAAATTAACCGAATTTTGGCGACTAGCTAAAACTAACCAAAACATTAAAATTGCTTATAACGTACCGGAACCGGTTCAAATGACTGATATATTAAAACTAACTGAACTTTACTGAGACTTGACTGAACGACTAACCAATAGTAACTAAAATCATCAAAACGGCCTAAAACGCATCGAAATAGATTTAAAATATTGAAGTAAGTTAAAACTAACTTAAATTAACCGAATTTTGGTGACCAACCAAAAAAGCTAGAATTGGTTATAGTGTAACGGAACTGGTCCAAATGATTAAAATAAATTAAAATTAACCGAAAGTTGATTGAACGACTTACCAATATGAACCAAAAGTAACCACAGGCATCAAAAGGGGCTAAAACAAGTTGAAACTAACAATTAACCGAATTTTGGTGACTAACTAAAGTTGGATATGACGTATCGGATCCGGTTCAAATGACTAAAATAAATTAAAACTAAAATAAATTAAAACTAACTAAACTTAACCAAAAGATGTTTAACCAAAACTAATCAAGAGTAACCAAAATGGGCTAAGACGTATCGGAACAGATTAAGAATAAAATAAGTACTAACGCAAAATAACCGAATTTTTGCGACGACCTAAATTATTAACCAAAAACGTTTAAATTGTTTTAACGAATCGGAACCGGTTCAAATGACTCAAATAAATTGGAACTTACTGAAAGTAACCGAAAATTGATTGAATAACCAACCAAAGCTAACCAAAAGTATCTAAAAGCAACAAAACGGGCTAAAACGTATCGAAAAAATTAAAAATATTGAAGTAAGTTGAAATTAATTCAAATTAACCTTATTTTGGTGACTAACCAAAAACATAAAATTGGTTATAACGTTTTGGAACCGGTTCAAATAACTAAAATAAATTAAAACTAACTGAAATTAGCCGAAAGTTGAGTGAACGACTAACCAAAAGCACCAAATATGGCTAAAACATATCGAAACAGAATAAAAATATTAAGGTAAGGTGAAACAAACTTGAATTAACCGAATTTTGCCGACTAACTAAAATTACACCAAAAAAATTAAATTTGATTATAACGTGTCGGAGGCAGTTCAAATGAGTAAAAAAAATTGAGCGAGTCTGGTAGTAGTCGAGACACTGATGTGTGAACATATGCTATAACGACATCGATTGTAAAAAAACGACAGCAGCACGTTGTGTTCCCAAGTGGTCACCCATCCAAGTACTAACCCCGCCCGACGTTGCTTAACTTCAGTGATCGAACGAGAACTGGCATTTTTAACATGCTATATCCGTCGCCTGTACGTTTTAGCTTGGTCATAGAATAAAAATTAGGTTTAATAACCAAGTTTAACATAATAAAAAATCAACGCGAACGAAGCCTCCGGGTAAAAGCTAAAAGTGTCCTATGGTCTTTACCATACTCTTGAAAATATCTGTACAAAATTTCATGATGATCGGAGCAGTTTATGCGTGAAAGCGTACGAAACAAACAAACAAACACATTCGCATCTATTATAATATTACTTAGGATTATTTAATAATACCTACTGGCAGCTTCGGAGTGGATTAATTCACTGCACAAATTCGACACGATAATCTAATGCCATCAAGAATAACATCAATATATGGACACATCTTATTTACCTAGTAATCTTGGGTCGACATCCCTAGATTTGGGAAAGTCAATAACCAAATTTTGCAAATTTTAGAAGAGGGCTATGACTCAATATTGTTTTAAACGTCTGGGCATCTGAATAATACTTTTAACAGTTCGTTTAATTTTAAATAATAATATGCTCTGTTTTCATCTAAAATCCGTTTAAAAGCGATTTTAAATGACAAAATTGTATAAAAATCCGGAAATTCGGACTTTTTTAGGACGATAGCCGTGGCTTCTGACGAACTTGTCGTGGATTTTGAAGCGGAAATTCATTTTAAATTAAACCGTCCATTAAAAATAAGCTGTGCTATGGATCCAAATACACTGCGAATATAATAATAAATAAATAATACTTTTGACTGTTCGTTTAATTTAAAATATGCTTATTTCTCATCTAAAATCCATTTAAAATGATTTTAAATGGCAAATTGTATATAATACCGCTCTGGCGGCTAGAATCGGTTTACACTATGGCAGGAAACGTCAAACTGGTGAGAGGAGTTTGATTACGGGGAGTGACGCCCCCGCCATTCCGAGTTGCCATGGGATATGGCACATCAAATCCCATCGTCCTCCCCCAGGCTGGAGAACACCAAAGTACAAAGTCTGGAGCTGATCAATGACAGTTTGTGACAAGAGGGGCTGCATTGTATTGGCTGGCAGGAACGTCAAACTGGTGAGAGCAATTTGATTACGGGGAGTGACGCCCCCACCATTCCGAGTTGCCACGGGATGTGGCCCATGAAATCCCATCGTCCTCCTCCAGGCTGGAGAACACCAAAGTACAAAGTCTGGAGCTGATCACTGGGGAGTGACCCAACAAACCCCATTTTTACCCCTGTCAGGCTAGGGACCGCCAAAGGAATGAGTCTGAGCCCTAGGTGGTAGATGCCTAAGCCTACTCGCATCGTCCGGTGAAAGACCACCCCACCAGAATTGGGAAGCGCTAAGTGGTTTTCCCAAATCACGTTCCGCTTCCGCGCTGGTGGTTCCGGGTTCCGCAGTAGGAATATATGGACATGATGGTGCTTCCAGGATCAAAATATTCCGGAAGTAAACTCCCCGGCCATTCGGATCTCCGGGCGCTGGGTGGCCCTGGGAGCCCTTCATTCCGAATTTCACAGACAACAAAGATACCGAACCAATTTAGAATAGATTTCTGCAACATAAGAGGCCTAAATACAAACATAAATTCGGTACACCAACATCTACAAGCAAATAGACCACACATATTAGCCCTTACAGAAACACAAGTATGTTCTACAACAACAACAGTGAACTACCTCTATCCTGGTTACGACTTACATACCCGATTTAGATATAAGTTCGGAATATGCATTTTTGTCCGAAGCGACCTTTCATGTCACCGCGAGGAAACACTCGAACCGAACAACCTTGACGTCATGTGGCTCAAGTTCACCGCCAAGGGATTAACCAAGTTTATATGTTGTCTCTATCGCCCTCCGAGCGATGGAGCCTACCAAAGCTTTTTCACAACACTAGCTACCACTTTTGACTCAATACAGGTCGATCACCCCAGTTCAGAAATAATCGTTCTGGGAGACTTCAATGCCCACAACACCAACTGGCTCAAACATCACAACAAGACCGACAACGAAGGTAGAGAAGCTGAAGCATTTGCCATCAGCTGCGGGCTTACTCAACTTGTAGACGAACCAACTCGAATCTCAGAGAGGGGCGAATTCGCCGCCCTCCTGGATCTTTTTCTGACCACCAATCCTGGCCAGTACAAGGTTACAGTTGGTCCGCCATTAGGTACTTCCGACCACAAACTTATTACAACGGTTTGTGAATTGCCACCCATAGAGAAGGATCCACCATTGCCTCGAAAAATCTGGCATTACAATTCTGCAAACTGGGACGATCTAAGACAGTTCTACCTAAATTTTCCTTGGCTCGACGTCTGCTTTGCCACTGACGACCCGTCAGACTGCTGCGAAGAGATCATGCAAGTAATCTCCTCAGGAATGGAAGCATACATCCCAAATTCCATCAAGTTACCATCAAAAGGAAAGCCCTGGTTCGACAAAAGATGCGAAAGAGCTGTAGGAAGGAAACAGCAAGCCTATAAGTACTGGCAGCAAAATCAGACCGCTGAAAATCGGAATTATTTTATCGAAGCGAGAAACGAATGCAAGCGTGTGATCGACGAAACTAAGGACAAACACAATCAAAGGATCAGGAATAAACTTTTGCAATGCCCCAGTGGTTCCAGGAATTTCTGGTCGGTAGCAAAGGCAGTAAGTAACAACTTTACAAAAACGTCTCTCCCGCCTTTGACGGACGAACGTGGCATCACGGCGACTACAGCCAAGGAAAAAGCAAACATGCTCGCCAAAATGTTTTCATCGCACTCTACCTTAGACGTGCCCCAAGGCAAGACTCTCCCCACCATACCGAACATCAACACTACCATGGCAGAAGTCAAGTTTTCTCACCGTGATATTCGCAAAATCCTTGAAGAACTAGATACGCAAAAGGCATCAGGACCGGACGGAATACCTGCCATCGTGCTAAAGAACTGCGCCAACGAACTAACACCCGTTTTTTCCAGGCTTTTTTCTCTTTCTTACAGAAAAGGGATTTACCCATCCTCTTGGAAAGTCGCTCGAGTGCAACCTGTTCCAAAAAAAGGCAAGAAAACCACGCCCTCAAACTATCGCCCAATTGCCTTGCTTCCAATAATCTCCAAAGTCATGGAACGTGTAGTCAATCAGCAACTACTCAAATACCTCGAGAACAACAGAATAATCAGCGATAATCAATACGGCTTTCGCAAAGAGAGATCGACAGGAGATATTTTGGCCTATGTCACTCATATATGGAGTAGGGTAATTGAAAACTACGGAGAGTCTCGAGCGATTGCGTTGGATATTTCAAAGGCATTCGACAGAGTTTGGCATGACGGACTGCTCAACAAACTGCCGTCCTTGGGACTGCCCGCCTCTCTCTGCAGCTGGCTGGCCAGTTTCCTTAAGAACCGATCCCTACACGTTGCAGTCGATGGACACATCTCGGACACATTCACCATCAACGCGGGCGTGCCTCAGGGCGCAATACTTTCACCAACTCTGTTCCTCATCTATATTAATGACCTGCTGATCGAAACGAATAATCCTGTTTACAGTTTTGCAGATGACAGTACCCTTGTCTCCCACTTTAGATCAGAAAAACCCTTACCAGCGACTGAGACTCATCACCGCAGACAGGAGCAGATTACAGCAATTAATCAAGACCTGGAGAAAGTTCAAACTTGGGGCGACCGAAATTTGGTCCAGTTCAATGCAGCAAAGACCCAAGCAGCAACGTTTACTAAGAGGGTCAATACAGCGGGCCCTGACATCATTATGGCAGGATCGACCATTCCTTCATCCTCGTCAATCGGGCTGCTGGGTGTCTCGGTCAACAGCAATATGTCATGGCATGACCATGTTGCTAACATCGCAAAATCAGCCTCCCAGAAGCTTGGTGCGCTATTTCGAAACAAAAAACTCTATACACCGCAGCAGTTGCTCTTGCTGTACAAAGCGCAAATAAGACCGTGCTTAGAATATTGCTCACATATCTGGGGTGCCGCACCAAAGCATACCCTAAAGCTGCTGGATTCCATTCAGAAGAGGGCTGTGCGTCTCGTCGGGGATCCGGAGTTGACCCGAAATCTGGATAGTCTGGAACATCGCAGACATGTGGCCGATATGTCTCTGTTTTACAGATACTTTCACGGCAGATGTTCCCAGGATTTGGCCCGCATCATACCGTCCCTGGCAACTCCTGTCAGACAGTCCCGACAGACGGCAGGAGCGCACCAGTTCACCTAGAACATCGCTTTACCAGAACTCCTTTGTCTGGCGCACTGCATCACTGTGGAACTCACTTCCAGGACATCTGTTTCCCACTAATTACAACCTTCAAATATTCAAGAACCGTGTCAATCAACATCTTCGCACACACACCGCTCGTCGAGCGCCATAGGATCTCCCTTTAGTGTGTGTGCCACTGCCATAAAAAAAAAAAAAAAAACACATCCCACATTTTCGTCCCGTTTGCCCAGATTTACCTTCATACCGCCGCGTAAGATGTTTACACATCAATAAGTTGGAACGGAAAGTTGTTTGAACGACTAACCAAAAGTGACTAGAAATAGCCAAAACGGGCTAAACAGAATCAGAACAGGTTTAAAATATTACAGTAACGTTATGGCTAATTATATATTAATGGATTTTCCTAATTTTTTCGGTTTTCGTATCTGCACATTTTCGATGTGTAAACATCTTACGCGGCGGTATGAGGGTAAATCTCGGCAAACGAGACGGAAATGTGTAAACCGATTGTGGCATTATAAGCCGTCGCATTGAGGAGCAAGCTAATCCAGGACGTCCCTGAAGGATTTTTATACAATTTTGCCATTTAAAATCGGTTTTAAACGGATTTTAGACGATAAAAACACATATTTTAAATTAAACGAACCGTCAAAAGTATTATTCAGATGCCCAGACTTTTAAATCAATATTCAGTCATGGCCCCTTCTATAATTGTTCTTCTATAAGTTTAGTTTTTTAGTAGACGGTTGAATTTAAAATGAATTTTCGCTTCAAAATCCACGACAAATTCGTTCTAAGCCACGGTTATCGTCCTAAAAAAGTCCGAATTTTCGGATTTTTATACAATTGTGTCATTAAAAATCGTTTTAAAACGGATTTTAGATGATAAAAAAGCATATTATTTTAAATTAAACGAACTGTCAAAAGTATTATTCAGATGTCCAGACGTTTAAAATAATATTGAGTCATAGCCCTTTTCTAAAATTTGATTATTGCCTTTCCCAAATCAAAGGATGTCGGCCCAAGATGAGTAGCTGGTAAAAAAAATAAGCTTTGTAGATTTTCGTATCGAGAGTATGCAGTGAATTAATCCACAGTAGAGTGCTCTAGACGGCCTCAATTCTCCCTCCTCCAATTTTTTGCCCCCTCACCCCCTTCGGTGACTGAGATAGACCCCGCCCACTTGGTCTTAAGTATATTCAACCTTGAATGACATTGACCTAATTTCACCTTGAATATCCTTGACATTTGACCTTGAATGTCCTTGAGTTTTTGTTGAAGGGCGCGCATATGACCTTGGGGTTGCTCCAAGCGTGTATGACCTTGAACGTCCTTGGGTGTCTTTTACCTTGAAAGGCATTGAGATAATTTGATCTTGAACGCCCTTGAGTTTTTCATGTGTAAACATCTTACGCGGCGGTATAAGGGTAAATCTCGGCAAATGGGACGGAAATGTGTAAACCGATTCTCGCCGCTAGGACAGTACTATATACAATTTTGCCATTTAAAATTGTTTTAAACGGATTTTAGCCGATAAAAAAGCATATTTAAAATTAAACGAACCGAAGTATTATTTTTATTATATTATATTCGCAGTGTATTTGGATCCATATCACAGCTTATTTTTAATAGACGGTTGAATTTAAATTGATTTTCGCTTCAAAATCCACGATAAATTCGTCCGAAGCCACGGCTATCGTAGTAAAAAAGGGCGAATTTTCGGATTTTTTACAATTTTGTCATTTAAAATCGTTTTTAAACGGATTTTAGACGATAAAAAAGCATATTATTATTTTAAATTATACGAACTGTCAAAAGTATTATTCAGATGCCCAGACGTTTAAAACAGTAAAATTTGAAAAAGCTGGTTATTGACTGTCCCAAATCAAAGGATGTCGGCCCAAGATTATAAGGCAAATATGCTGTGTCCATATGTTGATGTTATTCCTGGTGGCATTAGATTTTCGTGTCGAATTTGTGCAGTGAATTAATCCGCTCCGAAGCTGCCAGTGCGTATTATTAATACTAATATTATAAATGCGAACGTTTTTGTTTTTATTCTATGAACAAGCTAAAATGTACAGGTAACGGCCATAGCACGTTGAAAATGCCAGTTCTCGTCCGATCACTGAAGTTAAGCAACGTCGGGCGTGATTAGTACTTGGATGGGTTACCGCTTGGGAACATAACTTGCTGTGGTCATTTTTTTTACAACCGATGTCGTTATAAGATATGTTTACACATCAGTCTCGAGTACTAGCAGACTCGCTTAATTTTATTTATTTATTTTTGTTTTAATTATGATAATGTTTAATATTATTGCTAAAAATGCATTTCTTTAATTATATACCTATATTATAAACACTCGTGTGTTTGTATTTTTACTTCTTTAAACTCTGCTTTTGGAAACTATATGAATTTCACATTTTTGCGTTTTTATTCATCATTTTCAATGTCTCCCCGGTTGCATCTTTGCAAAGGGCTGTGAATTTTTGTATTGTTAATTCAAAATATTAATTTGTAAAATGGAAAGATCGAAGCTTCGACAAGTCTTGGCCCCCCTGCGAAAAAAGTGAAAATACATTTAACTGTGGGCGAACATGCATTGGTAAAAACCGTGTATGTTTGTTTGTTAAACGAAGCTATTGATAACGTTACAGCTGATAATAATTGGCAGAAGTGGATCGAACATGTCATAAAAAAAATTATACTACGGTCGAAGTTATAGTTGAACCTCTTATTATCAATGTTGGTTCCGATTCCGAAAGTAGTGATAGTAACGATTCTGAATCAAATTCTGATCAAACCTCCGATAACGAGTAGGAAACTTAAAATTTTATTGATTTTTGATGTAAACTTTCGATGCAACTTTCAATATGGTATTTTATGATAAGAAAAACCCCTTATCATATGACTTTTTTTCTCCTAGCCTTAATGAATACATAGTACCTACTATTTGTTTGTAGTACAATTTTGTTGCTTATTACTAGACTTAGGAATAATTTTGATATGCGTTTTTTTGCAATATATTTTAGACTAAAATCATGCATATTTATGTGCATAAACTTTATTTTTTTAAGTGGATATTTGCCTAAGTCTACTTATTACTATTCCATTATATAGTTATTATAACATATTAATTTACAAAGCAATTGTATCCGCCACTGGAATTTCCTTCTCTCTTCCCTTACCCCTCGAGGCGCGCCTTAAAACTAAAAATGAGTCACTGACTATTATTTCCGGCTTGAACTATAGGGGACAGAGAGCCGGAGCTATGTCTTGGATTAGTTTTGGTTAGCAAACAGTTTTTTCTTGATTTTGGGTATGTCTTGGGTTAGGTTTGGTTAGTTTCCTTTTCTTGAGCCCCCGTAGCGAGCGGAAGGCCATGCGAAAAGTGAAATACAGCTCCGTCTGTCTGCACCCTAATTCTTTGTATATTTAAAAAACATTTATATCATGCGGACTTACAGGGCGTCACACTCTTTTTCGAATATGGGTAATTATATATTGAATTAAAAATTCGTCATAAAAAAAAAAGTAATTTTACAAAAAAGAGGTTATATCAACAATTGCTTGATTTTAAACGCATAATTATGTCAAGTGGTGTTTTTATTGCGAATTCTTCGTTATTAACTAGCACGGTGTACGTACCTATTCCATTTTTTTAATGATAAATTTTCTAAAGAAAATAGTTAATACTTACTATTTAGCAGTTTCTCCTTTCAAATTCATAATGTCAAACTACTTAACCACTATAAATACATAGTTAATTGGTTTGGTTTAGTTTGACGTCATGGTTTGACATATGGTGCGAGGAAATATGGTTATAGTGGTAACCTCGAGGAAATATCAGAGTATTGAACACTCTGACGTCCGCGCGGACGTGCAACGCCCGGGGCGGTGCATTGGCCTTCGGAACCGCACCAGTGAGAGACCAAGGCGTGCTATGTGTCACATGCAGGTCGGGGTGATCCAGAAGGCGTCCGTGTAGACTCGGCATGGCCGAGTAACGTTCTAGCTCCCCTATGTGGGCCACGCTTCGATTTGAGATTCCCCAAAATATTTATTAGTTGGCCGAAAATGAGAAACAGATTCCCTGTGATAACCAAAGGCCACTTCCGGGTCTAATATGAATTCCCCAGGATCCCCACCCAATACACTCGCTAGAAGTCAGCGGGGGACTTTGGGTCAAAGCTATCTGTTCCTCTGATCTATCTCGATTCAATTCAAGCACAGAGGTGACCCACTCGGGGGCTTTTGGTGCGCGGTTGCAGTCGACTGAGGGGTTCGGAAAGTCATTTTCACTTGCTCTGCGCCTTAAGATATAACAATATTTATGTCTACAATATTTATATCACGGGATGCAAAGTCGTTATCGAGTAGACTACCCGCTATTTAAAAGAGTTCTCAGACAACGTCCAACCCGTAAACTGATCTCACTGTCAGCTCGGGAGAACAAAGTTGGGCCCACCAAAGCCTTCCCCACTATCCAAGAGAAATTTTAGATAGCAGCCACCACAGACTCGGAAAAACGTTTTGGACTTGGTGGCGAAGTGGTACTTTCTCTGTTGGAGAAGGCAGGAGTTCCGTCTAATAACGGTCACAATTTTTTTTTGATACTTATTTTACAAGTCTTGAATATTGAACCACTTATCAGAGAACAATATATGCGCCAGCGGAACAATTCGAACGGAAAATTGTCTATTTGATGAACCTGATTTCTGGAAAAACAACCAAGGGGGGGGTTATGCTCGCTTTATTTCATGTGAAAGTGTCACATTTGTGCAATGGAAAGACAATAAGGTTGTAACCTTAGGAACAAACTTTGATACCACCGACACTGTGACTACTTCTAGATGGTGTAAGGAATCGAAAAGCCGAAAACAGGTTCCCCAACCAAGAATAATTTCAAACTATAATAAATACATGGGTGGGGTGGATAAAATGGATGGACTGATTGCACTCTATAGAATACGAATGAGACAGAGGAAATGGTATTGGCCAATGGTATCATATTTGTTAGATGCCTGTGTCTCAAATGCTTGGATCCAAATGAAAACATTGAAGCCAGATGATCCGAATTGTGCCTCTCTGCGGGAATTCCGGCGATATATTGCTTTGAGTTTTCTTCAAACCTACGGTTGGTCCAGCTAGGGGAAAAACTACAGCACCCTACCCAGTGGCTTCCAGATTTGATAATATAAATCACATGGTACGATACAACGAAACAGACAGAAGATGTCAAATTTGCAAGAAAAAGACGAACTTCATATGTGTTAAATGTGATTGTGGGCTTAATATTGGTGTAATCAAGACGAATAAATATTTTTGATGAATTAGAACTTTTATTGGGGTTAAATATCCCTATCTTTAACATCATAAGTGGGAT
>MU182520.1:33448-52748 GCA_016904865.1 Pissodes strobi | reverse complement strand
CCTAAAAATTGCCGAAGAATTCACCCTAAAATTTGTTTTGAAGCTTAGTGAAGAATGTACGGCAAACGGTGTCTCGCCGTACGTTGAAACAACTCTGGACGAAGCATGAAGCATCACCAAATATCCAGCCTAATTCTGAACTCATCGAGAAAAGGTGCAGTAAGAAACTTTAATTAATTTAATGGCTGCCCAACCACAGCAAATTGCTTAGTTAGCGAAACAAACAAAGGTGGCGATGGTCGATCATGTCATCATCACTTTCTCAGTTAAACCCGAGTACATCCACCACCGAGTAGACAGCACGGTATAAATAAGTATATACGGTAGGTTCACTCGAGACAAATTTCCAATTTCGCCGACAGTTTTTACCTTCAAAGCGAATCCGGATCAATCTCGTTCGCGGCCAGTTGTGGCTACACTACGAGGGAGAATTTACTGTCAGTGTGCAAACGCATTGATATTCTGTACTGTTGGGTCGCGTTGAATTAAATAATTATTAAGACCGTTACTATGGCGAGATATTGTTGTGCGTATAATCATTGTATTACAAAAGTGGGTGACGGATTTTCATTTTTTAGATGCCCCAAAGACCCTATCAGTTAAGATTTATAATAATTTTTTAATAATATGCAGTTTTTCAATTACACGTAGAATCGGTTTAACAAATATGTCTTTATTAAAATTTTGTTATTTACCTAAATATGGATAAAGACAATAGTGAGAAAAGAAAACAAGTACGGTAAAAATTAAATGCCCTCCGAACCAAAACGAACGGAATTTTAACGACTAACCAAAAACATTAAAATTGATTATAACGTATCGGAACCGATTCAAATGACTAAAATAAATTGGAACTAACTGAAAGTAATCGAAAGTTGATTGAAAAACTAGTCAAAAGTAACTAAAAGCACCAAAAAGGGCTAAAACGTATCGGAACAGATTAAAAATATTAAAGTAAGTTGAAACTAACCCAAAGTAACCGAATTTAGGCGACTAACCAAAAACATTAAAATTGGTTATAAAGTACGGGATCGGTTCAAATTACTAATATAAATTGAAACTAACTGTAATTAATAAAAAGTTGATTGCACGACTAATCAAAACTGGCCAAAGTAACCAAAAGCACTAAGGGCTTAAACCTATCGGAACAGATTAAAAATATTAAAGTTAGTTGAAACTAACCCAAATTAACCTAATTTTGGCGACTGACATAATTTTACCAAAAACATTTAAATTGGTTATAATGTATCGGAATCGCTTCAAATGAGTAAAATAAATTGGGAGCTAACTGAAAGTAACCGAAAGCTGATTGAATGACTAGCCAAAAGAAACTAAAAGCACCGAAACCGGCAAAAACGTATCGTAATAGATTAAAAAATATTGGAGCAAGATAAAATTAACCCAAATTAACCGAATTTTGGCGACTAACCTTAACTAACCAAAAGCAGTAAAATTGGTAATAACGTATTGGAACTGGTTCAAATGACTATAACAAATTTAAACTAACTGAAATTAACCGAAACTTGATTGAACAACAAAACTAACCAAAAGTAACCAGAAAAGCGAAACCATAAATAAAAATAGATTAAAAATATTAAAGTAAGTTGAAACTCACTTAAATTAGCCGAATTTCGGCGACTAACTAAAATTAACCAAAAACATTAAAATTAATTACACTCCTAACATATTTAAACCGGTTCAAATTCTAAAATATATAAAAACCAACTAAAATTAACAGAAATCTGATTGAATGACAAACCAAAACTAATCAAAAGTAACCAAAAGCACTAAAACGTATCGGAATAGGTTACAAAAATTAAAGTAAGTTAAAATTAACCAAGACGAGCAGACCTTTGGCGACTAACCAAAAGTAACGAAAAACATTAAATTTGATTATAACGTATCGGAGTCGGTTCAAATGACTAAAATAAATAGGATCTAACTGAGACTAACCGAAAGTTAATTAAACGGCTAAACAAAACTAACTAAAAGTAAGCAAAAGCGTAAGAACGAGCTAAAACAATTCGGAACAGGTTAGAATTATTATCTACCGCAACGTCATGGCTAGTTCTATATTAATAGATTTTCCTATCTACAAGTGGAGGGCAATTTTTTAGGTCTTCGGTTAATTTAAGTTAATTTTAACTTACTTTAATATTTGTAATTTGCCCGATACGGTTTAGGCGTTTTTGGTGCTTTTGGTTAGTTGTTCACTCAACTTTCGGTTAGTTTCAGTTAGTTCCAATTTATTTTAGTAATTTGAACCGGATCCAATACGTTATAACAAATTTTAATGTATTTGGTTAGTTTTGGTTAGCTGCAAAAGTTCGGATAATTTGAGTTAGTCTTACTTTAATTTTTTTAGTCTGTTCCGATACATTTAGTTCTTTTTGGTGCTTTTCATTACTTTTGGTTAGTTTCGGTTAGTTTGGGTTAGTAGTTCATAACGCATATGACATCATGTGTGGCAAATGTAGCATGCACTTTTTCGCAATTTGATGCCCCATAATAGCAAAACAGAAACATTTTCAATGTTAAAAGTACTACGGCAGACGTAGCGCGATGAGCGAAATTTTCACAAATGCAGCCAATAATTTGAGAAATGCACCGTTAATTGGCTATGTTAAAGAGGACGCCAAATAATTCAGCTAGAGTAGTGGAGGACAACTCCGTCCGCAAAGCCATCTCCGAAAACTGACGATTTCGCAGAAAATGTGAGAGAAATACTCGTAGCGCGAGTAATGAAGTGTTTAGACTTTTAAGAAGCTGTAAATTTACTTTACTAGCTTAATTTGTCCTTTTTATATTTAAATTCCCACAATATTTCTCAGGTACCTTGAACCTTCTGCTTTATACATGTTTTAATAGATGAATCAAGTTACAAACTGTCAAATAAATTATTTTAATAGGTATTACCTTTATTTATAATGCTTTGAATGTAGTATACGTTACTAATTTGTATAACTTTATTACATAGTTTTATTCATTTCAATCACGTATTAAAAATTACCTTAATAGCCCTTTGAAATATCGTGTATAAAATAATCACCGAGGAAATAATTTTGCAGCAGCTCTTTTTGAATCTCCCCTCACAGACTGCTCGCTGCTGCAGGTAGGGTAAAAACTAATTTTTTTTACCGTGCTGCGGCTTTTGCGTTTGATCCAAAAACATCAAACGATTTTTGCTAAGTGAATCTACTATTTGTACTCTGGCGACAGAAACCGTCGGAACCTTTGATGTTTGGGGGTCAAGTTTTCTTTCTCTCTCATTTGACGCGTTTGGCGGATAAACAACCTATTTCACTGGTTAAAATGTGAAGAACTCGTTTACACTGTCGATAATTTGAAGTGAACTTAATGAAATAAGGATATTTGCGGTTGAATTAATATGAATATCATTGAAAAACTTTATTAAAAGAAAATATTTTGTTTCCTTTATTTTATCACACACAAAATAATAATTTTTAATGTATAGTTTAGAAAAATCAAATTTGGTGAAACAGATTAACAGAAATAGTATTGGTATATAAATGATTTTTGAAATACTTCTTTGGTTTCATGAGAGTGATTTTTCAAGGCCGCGTCACGAAATGATTTTCAAATATTCGTCTCGCGTTATGAAGAAAATTCCTATCATCGGGTATGATTCAATTTGTGTTATAATATAAACAGTGTTGCAAACGTATCGGAACCGACTCAAATAATTAAAATAAGTTGAGAATAAGTGAAACTAACCGAAAGTTGATTGGACGACTAACCCAAACTAACCAATTCTATTAAAATTGAGTATAAACTATCGGAACCGGCTCAAATAAGTAAAATAAGTTGAGACTAAGTGAAAATAACCGAAAGTTGAATGTACGGCTAACCCAAACTAACCAAATATATTAAAATTGATTATAACGTATCGGAACCAGTTCAAATAAGTAAAATAAATTGAGATTAAGTGAAACTGATATAACCGAAAGTTGATTGGACGACCAATCCAAACTAAAAAAAATATTATATATATTATATATATGAATATTAAAATGAATGACTGTCGATGTGTCTATCTGTCTCCTGCTCATGCGGCGACCAGCCATCAGACTTATTTGTATACACACCAGACCTCAAAGGACTTCTATGAAATCAATAAAATACAAACAATATGTCCTTCTTTGCACAGCATTGCAACGCATGCGGGATACAGCTGGTAGGGCTAAAACATACATTTTGACATAAAATTGATACCTAGTTCTAATTCTTAAGATGGCGACTGAGTGCCATTTTAAAGGTATTTACACAGTTTTAATTGCGGAACATTAAGTGTTTATTGTCACTTCCTCTCGTATCTACAACGCCTTATCAAAATCTTTCAATTATTAGTTTAGCGTTAATAAAATATCGGCAAGAACTTTGTCTCTCCAAATTTGGGTACTTTGGTAGCCACAAGTAGGTAATCTAAACTTAATTATAAAGAATATTTTAAAAATATTAACAAATAGTTCATTTAACGTCTATATATGCATCAAGATCGTGTGGAACAAGGCCGTCTAAAAAACCTGACATCATGACAAACTTTGGAAGTAAATAATTAAAGTAGGTTTCACGGAGAAGATCGAAAACTGTCATTTGGGTGCGTGCGTTCGATTCCTCGCAGAAACATTTTCTTGACTTGACTTATATGCGGATAAAAATACTAAAGTTGCGCGGATGTCTCCGACATGCGACACGGATGCATTAAAACTAGGAAAAAAAATATAAATCACAAACGACTAAAAAGAGTACTATTTCTGGACAAACGTACGTACAATGATCGCAATGAATACATCAACTGCCTGACTATAAATGAAGCATCCTTTTCATAATGATCGCGGCTCAAGTTTCTTTTAGCGGAAATCGGCTACAAAAAATATCGTTCTATAGCACGATTCTACACAAGAAATGCAAAAAAAAATCCCTTCGGAAATGTTTTGTTTTCCAGAAAATTTTATTTTTTTTATATCAAAATTTAACTAAAACTTGTCTTTGGATAATTTTCCTATTACTTTTTTTTGCTATAGGCCGGTCCAGAAAAATCCTATTTGAGGAGCTGACATGCAAAACATGATAAGTCCATTTTCTGTAATTGTGAGAGAAACTGTAAAAACGTCCAGAGGAAAATCCCGCCAAATTTCCAATTTTTTATTATTTCTAGTACAGTATCTTAGGTGACACATTTTGATTAGAAATTGTTGTTAGAAAAAAATAATATATATTTTTTTAAATACATAATATGTTTTGGATTTATCGGTTTTTGCCTGAAAGTTGAATTTTTTTTTTGTTTTTTTTTTATAAAATGACGTGGATGTACAGGGTGTCCCATTTTGGATGATATTACGGGGTATCTCACTTACGAGTAAAGATAGAGAGTTGCGGTTTTCGCAATACTATGCTACTTTTTTGTGAAAAGAACGAAGGTATAAACAAAATTTTCATAGCCCGCTTCGTTTCTGAGGTATAGGGCGAAATTGAAAATAATGCATTTTGGGACCCTCCTCGTATCTCCGTTATCCTTGAACATATCGCAAAGCTAAAAAATTGCTCTTATACAGTTTTTGACGTAGAATCTAGTGGCGTGATCAGATTTTTGCTGTGAGCTGCCAATTTTTAGCTATAAATCAAACTTATGTTTTTTTTTAAATGGAACACCCTGTATATTTTCCTTTCGTTTGATTGGAAATGTTATAAGCTTTATAAAAATATATAATACATTATATGTATTTTAAAAAATAAGCCTAAAATTCATAATTTCACAAAATGTGTCTCGATACGACACTCTTGTATTTTTTTTTAATGTGACACCCTGTATATTTTTCTTTCGTTTGAATGGAAATTTTATAAGCTTTATAAAAATATATAATACATGATATGTATTTTAAATAATAAGCCTAAAATCCATAATTTCACAAAATGTGTCTCTATACGACACTCTTGATGAGTATAGTATAAGCAATGTCTTTGAAACAACGGTATAAGTATTAGCAGGCAGAGACTATTAAGAACAATGGAATGGTAATTTTTTATTGGCAAGACCTCTCAGTGGCAAAATTTATATTTTCTGTGTAATATTGTTATTTTTTACGATGGCTTAAAATGAAAATTATCAATATTTTGAAAAATATTACAGGTTAGTCTGCTTTATACAGAGCAATGAAAACTTCCGTGAAGCTTTTCAGCTATATTCCAATAAGTTTCATTGAATATTTATTTACCTTTTGACTTATTTGGGTTTATTTTTTTAAGAATCATTTTAATTTATAGATATTCCGAAAGAAGGCATCCTGATTTTTTTTTGTTTTCCGGAATAAAGAAAAAAATTGGTAGAACAAGGAACCTTCCGCTCTTACCGCGATTTTCCTTATTATACGTTTTTGGTAGGGGCCGGATAAACGTTCCATGTTCTCTTTATTCCGGAAAACATTAAAGGACCAGGTTGTCTTCTTTCAGAATATCCATAAATTAAAATGATACTTAAATAAAAAATAAACCCAAATAAGTCAAAAGGTAAATAAATATTCAAACAAATATATTGAATAATAGTCGAGAAGATTCACGGGAGTTTTCATTGCTCTGTATAAAGCAGACTAACATGACATATTTTTCAAAATATACATAATATTCGTTTTCAACCATCGTAAAAAATACAATATTACACAGAAAATATAAATTTTGCCACTGACAGGTCTTGCCAATAAAAAAATGATCATTCCATTGTTCTGATAATCTCTGCCACCTAATACTTATAACGTTATTTAAAAGATAATGCTTATACTATGCTCATCAAGAGTGTCGTATAGAGATACATTTTGTGAAATTAAGAATTTTAGGCTTATTATTTAAAATACATATCATGTATTATATATTTTTGAAAAGTTTATAAAATTTCCATTCAAACGAAAGAAAAATATACAGGGTGTTCCATTTAAAAAAACATAAGTTTGATTTATAGCTAAAAATTGACAGCTCACAGCAAAAATCTGACTACGCCACTGGGTTCTACGTAAAAAGTATATAAAAGCAAGTTTTTAGCTTTGCGATATGTTAAAGGATAACGGAGATACGAGGGGGGTCCCAAAATGCATTATTTTCAATTTCGCCCTGTATCTCAGAAACGAAGCGGGCTATGAAAATTTTGTTTATACCATCGTTCTTTTCACAAAAAAGTAGCACAGTATTGCGAACACAGCAACTCTCTATCTTTACTCGTAAGTGAGATACCCCGTAATATCATCGAAAATGGGACACCCTGTACATTAAAATAACTTCTCAAAAATACAATGTTCTCAAAAAATGAGAACTTTACTCAAAAGTTATTAAAAAACATTTAATTTGAACCTATATAATATTTTTATAAAATTATTTTGATAATAAAACTAAACTAAAGTTTTAATAAAATGGTGTTGTTCCGAAAATGTCTAATTTTTTGTAGTTTTGAATAACGGAAATCTGTTATGGTGATGAAAATTAGATAATAATTTTATTTAGATAGTAATTTGCTCTTTAAAAATTTCAATTTTTTTCGCGAATATTCTTTAGATGGAAAATATTATAGAAACTATTAAAATTGACATCGTTGATCCGTGTGTTTTATTAGTTTGGGTTAATTTTGGTTCTGTATTAGGTAGGGTTGGACAAGCGCGTAATGCGCTTGTCTCATTGCGCTTGTTCGGTTAATTAAAGTTAGTTTCGATTATTTTTGCTTAGTTTGGGATCGTAAAGAGACAAGCGCGCTTTTCTCTTCACTCTGGTTAATTGCGGTTAGTTTTCCTTAGTTTGAGTAAGTTTTGGTTAGTCTGGGTTAATCTTGATTAGTTTGGGTTGGTTTTAGTTAGTGTTGGTTAGATTTGATTAGTTTGCATTAGCTGTAATTGGTTTAGTTTAGTTTGGGGTAGTGAAGAGACAAGCGCACGTAGCGCGCCTGTCTCTTTACTCTGGTTAATTAGGGTTAGTTTTGCTTAGTCTTGGTTAGTTTGGGTTAATCTTGATTAGTCCGAGTTGGTTTTGGTTAGTTTGGGTGAGTGTTGGTTTCTATTGATTAGTTTGGAAGAGCTGTGGTTGGTGTGGGTTAGTTTTGAATAGTTGGGAATAGTGAAGAGTCTTTTTACTCTGGTTAATTTGGGTTAGAGAGGTCGAGAGGCACTCTTAGCTTAGACTTTTTTTCAAATACATTTTCGCTCTTCTAAAGTTTAATTTTTTTTTGAAAATGACAATGATGTATTTGCGGCGAATAATTTTGATTGTCCAGCGTTGAGAGAGATACTCTAATACCAAAAAATTAATTTATTCTTTTCCTAACGGATTTCCGCTAAACGAATCTTGACCCATAATCGCAACAAATACATCAACCCCCTGACTATAAATGAAACATCATTTGCTTCGTCATATGACAGTTAAACAATCTATTTCGCGCAGGCGCCATGAAAATTGAAACCCGTAATGTCGCTACTCGGTGGTGGATGTACTCGGGTCAAACTAAGCAGCATTCAAATTAACCAGCTACGATCCTGACAACAGCACATACGCAATCCACGAGTGGTTAGAAGATGCTACGAAATTAAAAGAAGAATGCGCACAGTTTTCAATTTAGAGAGAACAAATCCAAGATTATTGCCGGCTCAGCATTTTCTAGCAGAAATGACGCCGCCGAACGATAACTTCGTCGATCCAGACAAGGACGTTGCAGAGGCTCAAGTACGTTTGAAAAATAGTACCGGGGCAGTCGAAGATTCTCAGCTGGCCGACAGCGACGGAGGCAAGTTTGTGCAGTTGAGGTACTACCCAATTTCACTGAAATATGCGCTACATAGGCAAGGACGGCGAACCACTGTTAGTTGCCGCTCATGACCAACCACGTCTATGACCATCCACCAAATAAACCTGTGAGTAACGTTTTGGTTACTTTGCTTTGTCATGATTGATGCCAGTTTCTTCTTATTTAAAGCTTAAAAATAAATAATTTAGCGAGGAGCAAGTTTAGTTTAAAAAAAGATATTGCAAATTTGGTTTGCTGGTAAAATAGTGGCAATTCCAATATAAGAATGGTAAGATTTAAAGGCAAAAGCTAAATTCATGGTTCTCAGACAAACATGCGTGTATAGTAAACAAACGAGTAGTAAATACGCTATATATTATTTTGTACACATTTCCATTATGTACCAAAAATAAATTTAGAATATAAATTTTATTATTTGGTAAGAAAAGTAATAATAGCAACTTCATTATTTGTTTAAATAAAGTAATAGTGGCAATCCCATTATTTGTTTAAATAATCTCTTTGTACTGTAGGTAGTGCCAAGACTGCCAAGTTGACCTTACGTTACGTAATACTTTTGAATACTGTGTTGAGAAAGTCATTAAATGGTAATAAAGTAAATAATTGGAATGCTGAATCAGTACTATGACGGTATTGCTGTTTTGTATTTTAAAATTGCAGAGTCGTGAAGATAAGATGTGTCGCAGAAACGCTCCTGTTAGAGTAATATCCGAGCAGCCCTCGTATGCGTGGCGTGGGATCACGCATGGAAGTGTTCAGAGAGCAAGCCAGTAGAGACTAGGAAGCAAGGCAGGCGCAAGAAAAGGAAATCTGACCGGCTACGGCCAAGAATCGTAAACTCTAATTTACGACTCGGGCTACGATTACGACTGGAGGTCGGCTATTGCGAGATGTTTGTATAATCGAGATATCACTCGATCGTTAATTTTAATGAATCGATCATGAAATTAGTAGTCGAATGATCAACTATGATGAATGTGGACTATCGAGAGATGTCTCGATGAATGATGAATAATCTAAATTTCACTGATTCGCTCGAGAAATGCAACCGTCGAGCTATGATTTATTATTAGTAGATACGATATACGCTACTATACCTTGAGACGGAAATAATAGTCAATGACGTCAGTCACTAATTCGAAAACAGACCAACGTGAGCGGCTTAAAGTAATATTTAATATTTAACAATAAATCTGATATGAAATGCTCGCAAAATGCCGCTTATTCTAAATGCGGACACAGCGTTCCGGCACAAAACGTGCACCGCTGCCAAATTTATTGTGGCCCGTATACGCGCGTTACGCGGAGCATTTGAAGCAGCTGGATTTTAACAGAGGTTCGCGATCGACGGTCCTAAATGTACTGATATTTTAATTTTACGATCGTCGGGCGAAGGTCGCAACGTTGCAACAGTAAACGAGCATGTACCCTGTGAGAGATCTGTTGCATAGTCGCGCTTGCGGGTTTAGGTTATCGTTTCGTTTTAACATTGAAAATGTTTCTGTTTTCCTAAATAGGGCCTCAAATCATGAAAAAGTGCATGCTACATTTGCCACACATAACGTCGTACGCGTGAGAGATCGTGTTAGCTTCTTTATTTAAACTTAAATTGATTATAACGTATCGGAATCAGTTCTAATGACTAAAATAAATTGGAACTAACTGAAACTAACCGAAAGTGTATTGAACGACTATCCAAAACTAACGAAAAGCACCAAAACGGGCTAAAACGTATCGAAATAGATTTAAAATATTGAAGTAAGTTAAAACTAACCCAAATTAACCGAATTTTGGTGACTAACCAAAAACAATAAAATCGCTTATAACGTATCGGAACCGGTTCAAATTACTAAAATAAATTGGTACCAACTGGAAGTAACCGAAAGATGATTGAATGACTATCCAAAAATAACTAAAAGCACCAAAACGGGCTAAAACATATCGAAATAGTTTAAAAGATTGAGATAAGTTAAAACTTACCCAAATTAACCGAATTTAGGTGACTAACCAAAACTAACCAAAAGCATTATAATTGCTTATGACATATCGTAAGGTGATTGAATGTCTAATCAAAACTAACCAAAAGTAACTAAGAGCACTAAAACGGGTAAAACATATCGAAATAGATTAAAAATATTGAAGTAAGTTAAAATTAACCCAAATTAACCGAATTTTGGCGACTAACTAAAACTAACCAAAACATTAAAATTGCTTATAACGTACCGGAACCGGTTCAAATGACTAAGATATATTAAAACTAACTGAACTTTACTGAGACTTGACTGAACGACTAACCAATAGTAGGTAACTAAAAGCATCAAAACGGGCTAAAACGCATCGAAATAGATTTAAAATATTGAAGTAAGTTAACACTAACTTAAATTAACCGAATTTTTCAAAAACCCTAAAATTGGTTATAGTGTAACGGAACTGGTCCAAATGAATAAAATAAATTAAAATTTACTGAAATTAACTGAAAATTGATTGAACGACTAACCAAAATGGACCAAAAGTAACCAAAGGCAATGGATATGACGTATCGGATCCGGTTCAAATGACTAAAATAAATTAAAACCAACTAAACTTAACCAAAAGATGTTGAACCAAAATTAATCAAGAGTAACCAAAATGGGCTAAGACGTATCGGAACAGATTAAGAATAAAATAAGTAACTAACCCAAATTAACCGAATTTTTGCGACGACCTACATTATTAACAAAAAACGTTTAAAATGTTTTAACGTATCGGAACCGGTTCAAATGGCTCAAATAAATTGGAACTTACTGAAAGTAACCGAAAATTGATTGAATAACCAACCAAAGCTAACCAAAAGTAACTAAAAGCACCAAAACGGGCTAAAAGGTATCGAAAAATTTAAAAATATTGAAGTAAGTTGAAAATAATTCAAATTAACCTTATTTTGGTGACTAACCAAAAACACTAAAATTGGTTATAACGTTTTGGAACCGGTTCAAATAACTAAAATAAATTAAAACTAACTGAAATTAGCCGAAAGTGAAGTGAACGACTAACCAAAAGCACCAAAATGGACTAAAACATATCAGAACAGATTAAAAATATTAAGCTTATAAGGTGAAACGAACTTGAATTAACCGAATTTTGCCGACTAACTAAAATTAACCATAACGTATCGGAACCGGTTCAAATTACTAAAATAATTTAAAACTAACTAAAGCTAACCGAAAGCTGATTGAATGACTAACCAAAACTAATCACATAAGTGTAACCAAACGCACCAAAACGGGCTAAACCGTATCGGAATAGATTGCAAAAAATTAAAGTAAGTTAAAACTAACCAAAACGAACCGAATTTTTGCAGCTAACCAAAACTAACCAAAAAGAATAAATTTGATTATAATGTATCGGAGTCAGTTCAAATGACTAAAAAAAAAATTGAGCGAGTCTGCTAGTAGTCGAGACACTGATGTGTACACATAACCTATAACGACATCGGTTGTAAAAAAATAACAGCAGCACGTTGTGTTCCCGAGCGGTCACCCATCCAAGTACTAACTCCGCCCGACGTTGCTTAACTTCGTGATCGGACGAGAACTGGCATTTTTAACATGCTATGGCCATTGCTTGTACGTTTTAGCTTGGTCATAGAATAAAAATTAGGTTTAATAACCAAGTTTAAAATAATAAAAAATCAACGCGAAAGAAGCCTCGGGTAAAAGCTAAAAGTGTCCTATGTTCTTTACTATACTCTTGAAAATATCTGTACAAAATTCATGATGATCGGAACAGTTTATGCGTAAAAGCCTAAGAAACAAACAAACAAACACATTCGCATCTGTAATATTAGTTAGGATTATTTTATAATACTTACTGGCAGTGTCGGAGTGGATTAATTCACTGCACAAATTCGACCCGATAATCTAATGCCATCAGGAATAACATCAATATATGGACACAGCTTATTTACCTAGTAATCGAGGGCCGACATCCTTAGATTTGGGAAAGTCAATAACCAAATTTTGCAAATTTTAGAAGAGAGCTATGACTCAATATTGTTTTAAACGTCTGGGCATCTGAATAATATTTTTGACAGTTCGTTTAATTTAAAATAATAATATGCTCTTTTATCATCTAAAATCCGTATAAAACGATTTTAAATGACAAAAGTGTATAAAAACCCGAAAATTCGGACTTTTTAGGACGATAGCCGTGGCATCTGACGAATTTGTCGTGGATTTTGAAGCGAAAATTCATTTTAAATTTAACCGTCCATTAAAAATGTGCTATGGATCCAAATACACTGCGAATATAATAATTAATAAATAATAATTTTAACTGTTCGTTTAATTTAAAATATGCTTTTTTATCATCTAAAATCCATTTAAAATGATTTTAAATGGCAAAATTGTATATAATACCGCCCTAGCGGCTAGAATCGGTTTACACATTTACGTCCCATTTGCCGAGATTTACCCTCATACTGCCGCGTAAGATGTTTACACATCAATAAGTTGAAACTATCGGAAGTTGTTTGAACGACTAACCAGAAGTGACTAAAAATAGCCAAAACGGGCTAAACAGAATCAGAACAGGTTAAAAATATTACAGTAACGTTATGGCTATAATTATATATTAATAGTTTTTCCTAATTTTTTCGGTTTTCATACCTGGACATTTTTGATGTGTAAACATCTTACGCGGCAGTATGAGGGTAAATCTCGGCAAATGGGATGGAAATGTGTAAAGCGATTTTAACATTATAAGTCGTCGCATTGAGAAGCAAGCTAATCCAGAACGTCCGTGAAGGATTTTTATACAATTTTGCCATTTAAATTCGGTTTTAAACGGGGTTTGGACGATATAAAAGCATATTTTAAATTAAACGAACCGACGAAAGTATTATTCAAAAGCCCAGACTTTTAAATCAATATTCAGTCATGGCCCTCTTCTATAATTTTCCTTCTATACATAAGTTTGTTTTTTTAATGGACGGTTGAATTTAAAATGAATTTTCGCTTCAAAATCCACGACAAATTCGTCCTAAGCCACGGTTATCGTCCTAAAAGAGTCCGAACTTTCGGATTTCTATACAATTGTCATTTAAAATCGTTTTTAAACGGATTTTAGATGATAAAAAAGCATATTATTATTTTAAATTAAACGAACTGTCAAAAGTATTATTCAGATGTCCAGACAGTTAAGATAATATTGAGTCATAGTCCCTTTCTAAAATGTGCAAAATTTGATTATTGACTTTCCCAAATCAAAGGATGTCGGCTCAAGATGAGTAGCTGGTAAAAAAGTAAGCTTTGTAGATTTTCGTGTCGAAAGTATGCAGTGAATTAATCCACAGTAGAGTGCTCTAGATGGCCTCAATTCTCCCCCCTCCAATTTTTTGCCCCTCACCCCCTCCGGTGACTGAGATAGATCCCGCTCACTTGATCATAAGTGTATTCGACCTTGAATGATATTGACCTAATTTCACCTTGAATGTCTTTGACATTTGACCTTGAATGTCCTTGAGTTTTTGTTGAAGGTCGCGCATATGACCTTCAGATTGCTCCAAGCGTGTATGGCCTTGAACGTCCTTGGGACTGTTTTGTGGTGTTTTTACCTTGAATGACATTGAGATAATTTGATCTTGAACGCCCTTGAGTTTTTGATGTGTAAACATCTTACGCGGCGGTATGAGGGTAAATCTCGGCAAATGGGACGGAAATGTGTAAACCGATTCTAGCCGCTAGGACAGTACTATATACAATTTTGCCATTTAAAATTGTTTTAAACGGATTTTAGCCCATAAAAAAGCATATTTAAAATTAAACGAACCGCTTATTTTTAATAGACGGTTGAATTTAAATTGATTTTCGCTTCAAAATCCACGACAAATTCGGCCGAAGTCTTAAATAAGTCCGAATTTTCGGATTTTTATAAAATTTTGCCGTTAAAAATCGTTTTTAAACGGATTTTAGACCATAAAAAAGCATATTATCATTTTAAATTATACGAACTGTCAAAAGTATTATTCAGATGCCCAGGCGTTTAAAACAGTTAAATTTGAAAAAGCTAGTTATTGACTGTCCCAAATCAGAGGATGTCGGCCCAAGATTATAAGGTAAATATGCTGTGTCCATATGTTGATGTTATTTCTGGTGGTATTAAATTTTCGTGTCGAATTTGTGCAGTGAATTAATCTGCTCCGAAGCTGCCAGTGCGTATTATTAAAGAATCCTAACTAATATTATAAATGCGAAAATTTTTGTTTTTATTCTATGAACAAGCTAAAATGTACAGGTAACGGCCATAGCACGTTGAAAATGCCAGTTCTCGTCCGATCACTGAAGTTAAGCTACGTCGGGCGTGATTAGTACTTGGATGGGTTACCGCTTGGGAACATAACTTGCTGCTGTCGTTTTTTTACAACCGATGTCGTTATAGGATATGTTTACACATCAGTCTCGAGTACTAGCAAACTCGCTTATTTTTTTTATTCATTTTAGTTTTAATTATGATAATGTTTAATATTATTGCTAAAAATGAATTTCTTTAATTATACAGGGTGTCCGGAAATAGCATCGCCAAATTACAGATGGTGATTCTACATAAGAAAACATGAACATTTTTTCATATAAACATAGGTCCGAAAATGCATAGTTTCCAAGATACAGGGTGTCAAACTTTTTATAAAAAATCAGTTTTTTGTTAATATCTTAAATATGATTTTACTGATTTTGTTGAAATTTGGCAGGGTTATCTGTAGTAATAAGGGGCTCATTTAGCCTTAATTATATTAAAAATATAAAGTCCAGTGGCGTCCCGAAGGGCATCATACTGAATATTATTGACAAAAAAAGTGTGCGCCGCTGACTTTTTCAAACACTTAATATTTTTTTCGTATTAAGCAACTAAAAATACAATATTTTTGATTCTTGAGTTGTTTTCGTATCTTGCGTAGTTTTCGATTAAAACAGTAAAAACCGGTTTATTACATTTCCAAACTTTTTTGATAAAATCGATATTTTTATTTTTATCTTAAATATACTATCACCGATATTGGTTACGAAACCAACTCAAAAATCAAAAATATTGTATTTTTAGTTGCTTAATACGAAAAAAATATAAAGTGTATGAAAAAGTCAGCGGCGCACATTTTTTTTTGTCAATAATATTAGGTATGATGCCCTCCTGGACGCCACTGGACTGTATATTTTTAATCTAATTAAGGCTAAATGAGCCCCTTATTACTACAGATAACCCTGCTAAATTTCAACAAAATCAGTAAAATCATATTTATGATATTAACAAGAAACTGATTTTTTATAAAAAGTTTGACACCCTGTATCTTGGAAACTATGCATTTTCGGACCCATGTTCATATGAAAAAATGTTCATGTTTTTTTATGTAGAATCACCCTTTGTAATATGGCGACGCTATTTCCGGACACCCTGTATACCTATATTATAAACACTCGTGTTTGTATTTTTATTTTTAAACTCTGCTTTTGGAAACTATATGAATTTCAACGCAAATCACATTTTTGCGTCTTTATTCATCATTTTCAATGTCTCCCCGGTTGCATCTTTGCGAAGAACTGTGAATTTTTGTATAGTTAATTCAAAATATTAATTTGTAAAATGGAAAGAGCGAAGCTTCGACAAGTCTTGGCCTCCCTGCGAAAAAAGTGAAAATGCATTTAACTGTGGGCGAACATGCATTGGTAAAAACCGTGTAGGTTTGTTAAACGAAGCTATTGATAACGTTACAGCTGATAATTGGCAGAAGTGTATCGAATATGTCATAAAATAAAAAATGATACTCCGGTCGAAGTTATAGTTGAACCTCTTATTATCAATGTTGGTTTCGAAAGTAGTGATAGTAATGATTCTGAATCAAATTCTGATCAAACCTCCGATAACGAGTAGGAAACTTAAAATTGTATTGATTTTTGATGTAAACTTTCGATGCAACTTTTAATATGGTATTTCATGATAAGAAAAAACCCCTTATCATATGACTCTTTTTTTCCTAGCCTTAATGAATACATGGTACTATTTGTTTGTAGTACAATTTTGTTGCTTATTACTAGACTTAGGAATAATTTTGAATATACGTTTTTTTGCATATTTTAAACTAAAATCATGCATAAACTTTATTTTTTTAAGTGGATATTTGTCTAAGTCTACTTATTACTATTCCATTATATAGTTATTATAACATATTAATTTATAAAGCAATTGTATCCGCCACTGGAATTTCCTTCTCTCTTCCCTTACCCCTCGAGGCGCGTCTTAAAACTAAAAATGAGTCACTGACTATTATTTCCGGCTTGAACTATAGTTTGTTTTATTTTAGAATTTCAGCCGACGGCGATGTCAGGGTCGTGCACGTGAAAAGTAACTGCTAATATTAAAGTTAAAGCGTTTAGGGCTGATTTGTTTGGAATTATAGTTTTGACGGTTTTCGTATTTTAACTTAATTGAGAACGAATGTTAGGTACAAATTATAGAGGATGTTGCCTCTAATACAAAACTGATGTAATAATTGTTGCATTTGTAATGTCATAGTGACACACTTATGATTTTGTTGGATTGAATATTTGATTATTTATTTAAATGATTGTTATACAATATAATGTTTAGCAAATACAAAACGAAGTAGGTTGTAGATTTGCCTACAATAATTGTTGCAATTCTAATGCCATAAAATCATAGTACACTTATGATTTTGTAGAACTGAATTGCTTTACTGGTTCACTTGTTGATTCATTTGAATAGTTGATTATTTATTTAAATGATTGCTATACAATATAAAGTTTAGCAACTACAAAACGAGGTAGGTAATAGATTTGCCTAAAATAGTTGTTGCATTTGTAATGTCATGGTGATAGTACACTTATGATTTTGTTGGATTGAATTGATCTAGTGGTTCAGTTGTCCATTCATTTGAATATTTTAATATTTATTTTTGCCATACAATATAGAGTTTAGCAAATAGATTTGCCTAAAATTATTGTTGCATTTGCAATGTAATGGTGAATAGTAATAAGAATTAAAAGAATAGTGGCGATCCCACTATGAAAGAAAATTTGACAGCAACACCAATATAAGATGTAAAACTGGGTTAGTTTGTGTAGAAGTTGTAGTAGTAGTTGGGTGGAGCAGACCTAGAGGAAAATAAGTGGCAGTACTACCTAAAATGTAAAGAACGCTAGTGGCGATCCCGCTCTGCTTAGGTAAATGGTTTAGTGGCGATCTCACTAGACCTAGATGAAAGTAGCACTACCTAAAATGTAAAGAACGTTAGTGGCGATGCCACTATACGTGAGGGGTAAGTGGCGATCCCACTCTGCTTAGATAATGAACTGAATGTTTTATGATTAAAAGTTAAGTACAGGTCAGTTATAAAACTGAGGAGTACCTCTGTACTCACTGCTTTATATTTTATGATTAAAAGTTAAATACAAACAAAGAAATAAAGTGTATAAATAGGTCCACTTCATAGTGTTAACCATGAACAATAATAAGGTTTACTATGTAAACAGTTACTAATTTGATACATGTTGCAATGTCTTTGAATAATGACTATCAATATTAGAGAAAAAAAATTACTGTATTAATCGTGGACTATCACGAAAATACTGTCGTAGATTTGTTTTTGCATTTCTAGAAACATGGATCTGTGAGGAGCGAGGACGCTCCACTTGCTGGATGGCCGTGTTAGCGGTACGCGGTACCTTCCCTCAACTATCGACGGGCCACTCCTGGAAAGTCAGGACGGACGGCGAGGCGCGAGGCGAACTGCGCAAGGCAGTCTTAGGCGGGTCGCGATAATATTGGTGTAATCAATACGAATAAATATTTTTGTGCATTTATTATAACCTTTTACAGTAAATATACACAAAAAAAACATGCAAAATAAAACTTTTTCTAACTTCATGAACTAACGGGTTAAAATGGTGGCCGCTGACGATTGCTGTTCCTCCGGCAGGATATCAAGAGTGGAATTATTGTCGCGGTGTTCGAGATTAAGTTGTTTTTTAGTACTACGACGAGGATAGAATGGTCCAAAAATGGGCGATATCGAAGCAGAAGAAGAAAAAGCGCTCGTCGTCATCTACGTTGCCATATGATCGTGATTCGGCGAGGTCGAGATGGTGTCTTCGATAGTTGATGGTATTCTGTAAAAATAAAACAAATATATTAACATGTAAAAGAGCGTTAGCCTACATTTTATTTGTTTTTTATTTTCTTGGGATTATAGATCCGTGGATAAATAAAAGAGGGAAAAATGAGTTTTTGATCACATTTTTCTTATATTAACGTTTCGGCACATATATTTGGCCTTCCTCAGAAGACAGTCTACGAAAAATATATATTTTTGTTTAATTACATTATTAAAAACAATAAAAAATAACATTGACTCACCCCAAATGAAAACTATGTAAGAACCATTCATCGTCACTTATTGATAAAAACATCAAGTTAGTCAGACACGACACATTAGACGAGTACAACATACACATA
>MU182520.1:0-28448 GCA_016904865.1 Pissodes strobi | reverse complement strand
GCAGTATACAGTTTCGTCCTATGTTTATTATTATTTTTTAAAGATTAGTGATATTTTAACACCCCCACTCAATAACTTTAAAAAATACCTAAAAACTTCAAAAATTTGTTGTGCTTTTCAATACATAAACTTTTTGTTAATACATACGCAGGCATTTCATGTGTCGGCATTTAGCTAACTTTAATTTGCTTATTAGAAATCGCTTCTCTTACAAAATGATGCCGCACGTTAATGTGCTTAGAGCGTTTATGATAAACAGGATTTAATGATAAATTTAAAGCACTTTGATTATCATTAAAAAGTTGAATTAGTTGCATTTCTCCAGTTAATTGGAATATCAGATTGCGCAAATATATAGCTTCTTTGGCAGCTTCCGATAACGCCATATATTCAGCCTCTGTGCTAGATAATGCAACTGTCTTTTGTTTGACACTGGCAAAAGAAACCACAGAACCGCACATTTTAAAAGCATAACCAGTATAAGATTTTCTATCTGGTGAACCATTGCCCCAATCGGCGTCAACATAACCTACAAGTTCTGTTTCTTCATTTGAAAACCTCAAACAATAACTTTTGGTACCTTTAGGATAGCGCAATATTCTTCTGACATATTTCCAATGAGTTTCATTGTGACTCGTGTTAAATCGGCTTAAATAACTCACACCAAAAGCAATATCAGGCCTCGATAGTACCGCCAAATACATCAAACTACCTAAAAGCTGTTGGTAAGGAATATCAGACGCGTTTTCATCCGTTTTTTCAATACTTAATTTTACTTCTAACGGAGTTTTGACAGGTTTGCAATCTGTCATCTCAAAACGGCTTAGCAATTGATCAATGTATTTCTCTTGACTCAAAGAAATAATCTGATTTTCCTTATCAATTTGGATTTCCATCCCTAAAATTTGCCTAGCTTGCCCTAAGTCCTTGATTTTGAATTTCTTCCCTAACTCCTTTTTCAAAAATTCTGTTTCACGCTCACAATTTGAAAATACAAAAAAATCATCTACATAAAGAGCTACAATTGTCAAAGATTTGTCAACATTTCTTTTTGTAAATAAACATGGCTCTAAATCTGACTTTTTATAGCCTAAATCTAATAATACACTATTTACCCTGTCATTCCAGGCTCGTGACGCCTGTTTAAGCCCGTAAATAGCCCTATTTAACTTTAAAACCTTATTGTCACTAAAATTGTTTTGTACATACCCCTCAGGTATTTTCATGAATACCTGTTCCTTCAAATATCCATTTAAGAACGCAGTCTTAACATCTAAATGTGTGATGTCTAGATTCATCTTTAGTGATAACGCAATTAAAAGTCTCAATGTCGAATGCCGCACAACTGGTGAAAAAGTTTCCTCATAATCAACACCTTGCTCTTGCGTGAAACCTCTCGCAACAAGACGCGCACGATATGTCACTTCATTCGCACTATTGACTTTTCTTTTAAACACCCACTTGTTGTCCACTACCCTGGCACCTTTAGGTAAATCCATTAACTCCCAGGCCTCATTCTCCTCAAATGACTCCAGTTCTTCTTTCATGGCTGTTTTCCAACATTCAGCATCCGGCCTATCTAAAACCTCCTTAACATTTGTCGGATTCTCGAAATCTGTCACACTGAAGTATGACACATTTTCACCATATTTCACCACAGATTTAGAAAGTCTATTTGATCGTCTTAAATTTTGCTCTGGATCATCATTCTGAATCATACCCAAATGTTTCTTGTCAGGATTATAATCTTCACCACTATCACCTTTCTGAGAATATTCTGACTCACTCTCACTGTCGAGGATGTGAAGGAACTCCTCTTGCTCTTCATGATCCCCCACTGAACTTAAAACCTCTGTTTGAGTTTCACTCTCTTTATTTTGAGTTTTGTCTAAGCAAATTATCACCTCTCTATTATTTTTGTTTTCTTCTATGATAATGACATCACGTGACACTGCACATAAAGTCGGTAGCCCTTAGTGGTGTCACTAAATCCCACAAGAATCATCTTTTTGGATTTTTTATCCCACTTTAGTCTTCTCTGTTTTGGTACATGCACCATCGCAGTGTTGCCAAATATCCTTATATGACTCACATCAGGAACTTTTCCAGACCAAACTTCTATAGGTGTTTTTCCTTCTAATCCAGAAACAACACTTCTGTTTCGTAAGTACACCGAAGTGTTTATCGCTTCTGCCCAAAAACATTTTTCCAGTCCTGCATCAAATAACAAGCATCTCGCTTTTTCCACCAATGTCCTATTCATGCGCTCAGCCTTGCCATTTTGCTCAGGTGTGTAGCTATTTGTGATTTGGTGAACAATGCCAAATCTCTTGAGCATGCTTTTCACTTCCAATCCACAAAACTCACCTCCGTTGTCAGATCTAACCATTTTAATTTTTCTTTCTATTTGATTTTCTGCCATATTTTTAAACTCTATAAAGTGTTTTAGAGCCTCATCTTTTGTATTACAAAAATATACAAAAGACATTCTGCTGTGGTCGTCTTCCAACACCAAAAAATATTTGGCACCTCCCAGAGATTTTACCTCCATCGGTCCACACAAATCTGCATGAATTAGGTCTAACAAATTTTCAGATCTCGAACCCTTTTTCGGAAAAGGTTTTCGTGTTTGTTTGCCTTCGTTGCATGTTACATAATTATACTTGTCTATTCTTATTTCTCCTTGAAAATTTAAGCCTGTGACAGCCCCATTTTTCATTTTTGATAAATCCGTGCTATTTAAGTGACCAAATCTTCGATGTCATGTTTCCCCGGTGACCTTAGATGCCTCTGCCAAAAAACATGGTTGCCAAATTTCCGTTTTTAGCTTGCAAACATTATCATTAAGGCTTGCCAATTAACACGTTTTCACTGTTGTATATCTTACAGCCCTTATTATCAAAATTTACAGTGTTGCCATTTTTGATTAATTCACTGACCGACAACAAATTTGTTGTTAATTGTGGCATGCAAAGTACATTTGTAACACAAACCTCAATCACATCCTGTCCTATTTTACTTCTTAACTCAACATTACCAATACATTCCACTGATGCTGTGCTGTTATTGGCAACTGTGATATCAGGCATATCAGCTGGTTTCGATTTCACATCCGACAGCCATTCTTTGTTTGGGGTAATATGGGCACTTGCTCCAGAATCCACATACCAATCCTGGTTGCTAAATTTGCCACTCATAAATACTGCACTGTAAACATGCTTTTTGCCTTTGTCTTTAGACTCATCTTTGCTCTCTTTCTTGTTTTCTTTCTCCTTCCTTTCCTCAGGACATTGATATGCAAAATGCCCTTTAGAATGACACCGAAAACAAGTTACTTCCTTTTTATTCTTGCTCAAGTAGGAATTGTCTGGTTTGCTTTTAAATTTCGTAGCAAAAGCCCCATTTACACTAGTATCACACTCCATGTCTAAAAGCTTAGTTTTTATCTTATCTGTTGTTATGTTTATACCTGAGTGTTCGATGGCCATAATCATCGGCTCATATTTTTCAGGTAATCCAGCTAATAGTAGGCTTCCAACCCACCCATCATCTATGGCGAAACCAGTATTTTTCAACTTACTAGCAGTTTCGACCATTCTAGTCACATACTCGCCCATGGAATCACAATTTGTTCTGCGAATATTTATCAGTGACCTTAATAAGGCGATTTTTCGGGTAAATCCACTATCGTCAAATAACGACTTTAATTTATCCCACAAATTCTTCGCGTGTGTCGTATCCTTTATATGCACGAAAAGACTTGGTCTTCGATCTGGCTTGGGCTATCTTTGTAGCATCCGTCTCGGTTCCAAGAATACACCCTTTTTGCCCTTCTAAAATGAAGTAATTTTCTATCGCAAAACACCACTCGTCGTAGTTTTCCCGACCACGAAGTTTTAGCACACTTCCAAGAAAACTCGTCGACATTTTTCACACACACTCAATGAACGATTCTTTTATACTATTTCCTTAAGAATCACGCACTGGGCTCATAACCTATTAGATTAAATAAAACACACGTTCTCATTGAGATGATAAACCATAACTAACTTTATTTTAAGCACATATCGATCTACATTCAGGTGACGCGACATACACATAAGAGACTAAACATTCATTGTTTATCAGAGTTCCACGAATAATGCAGTGGAAGGCGCAGTATACAGTTTCGTCCTATGTTTATTATTATTTTTTAAAGATTATATTATGGGATGACACTTTATCTCAGAATGTACCAAAAAAAGTTTAATACAAAAGTTGTTGGGATTTACTTAAACTTTTAAGATATTATATTTTTATATATACAGGGTGTTCGTATTTTCGTAGACAAGTATCAACTTCCTTATTTTAAATAGAAAACCCTGTATTATGAAGGCATTTTTGAATTCCTCGGAATACTCTAGATATTTATAATATCCTATATCTAAGTCTAACAGTTTTTGACATATTTTGAATTTTATGTCAAAAATGACGTTTGCAGGTCTAAATATATCCATCAATTTCTCCTATTGAAATCAGTTATTATTTAATTGGAGTTTGTTTCCTTGTAGAAAGGGATCTACTTTAGTGGTCTGTGTTGATATTTTTATAATAAATAAATATAGGGTGATCAAAAACTTACATTAAAAATTTGTTAAGTAATTTCTTTCAAATTGAAACCCCACTATTTTTATAATTTTATCATATTTAGCATTAAAAATTGTCGTCGTTGTGATGTTGCTGCACGCGAACGGCCATCATTTTCACCATTGCTTGCATTGCAATTTCCATGTTTTCGTTGTGTGTTTAGTTCTTTATATATTTTCGAATGTCTTAGAACTATTGATAGTTGTGTTTTGGTGCTTTGAACATTGATCCTAAAGAAAATCCCATAAATTGAGGATGAAAGCAGGGACCAGACTGCCTGTTTTGTATGAATATTTTTCAGTGTAGTTTGGGTTAGGTAGCGGTCTCAAAAAATATGTTTTAGAAAGTAACATATTTTTATTTTTCGAGCACTGTGTATACTTAATCCGAGTTTTTGTATTGTTAGAATTATTTTTTCTTTATGCACTTACTTCCATATTGAATAAGATTTTCTGAGAAGCAGTTATTAAGCATTTCCAAATTATGCATACCTTTTTGGCCCACAGAAAAGAGTTGACAGATTTTATTTTATTTTTGTCTGTTTTTCCCTCATAAGCTCATATTACTCATACTCTTAAGGATATTTTTCATACAAGAGTTAATAATCCCCGAATCGTTACACTTCTATTTACTTTTGGCTTATCCAGGTTTGTTAGAATTCAAAAACAAAAAGCTTGTAAAAAATATTTTTTCTACGACTGCCCTGAAAATAGACAAAAACGCACTAACAACTGCTCTTGAAAACTGGACATTTTAAACATCGTGTGAAAAGTATACTTTGCACACGGCGTTTGCCAAGTATACTTTTCACACGCTTATTCGGGTATTTAGATTAAAGGGCTTCGTCTCCGTTTTAGAGCTTCGCCCTCAAAGGTTCCATTACCAGATCTCTAAAAAAGGGGGCCCGATTATAGGGCTTCACCCCCCGGGAGCCCCTTTTTGCAAAACTGTAGAAAATGGAACTCTTATACCAGAGGCCCCCTTTTAAGACTTGGGGCCCCATTTTAGGGCTTCGCCCCCGGGGGATCCATTGCTAAATCTGTAAAAAATGGGACTCCTGAACCATAGGCCCCATTCTAGGGTTTCGCCCCCCTGGGGCCCCATTTTAGGGTTTCGCCCTCGGAGCCTCTTTTTCAAAATATTTGGAAAATAGGGACCCCACTCCGGTGGCCCCATTTTAGGGCTGTGCCCCTAGTTATAGTTTAGCGAGAATCTCTTACTCACGTAGCTTCTTTCATTAGGAATAAAATTTTCTGATAAAACAATAATAAAAATGTTTCCCATATAACATGTAATTTTCTACCACACTTCCAGTGGGGCACCCTGTATGTAGCAGTCGTAGAAAAAGTATAGTGTGCTACACGTGCTGAAAAGACTTTTTACACTCATGAGACTTTATGACACTCGCTTACAACTCGTGTCACCAAACTGTCTCATTCGTGTGAAAAGTCTTATTTTCAGAACTTGTTGCAAAATATACTATTCCATTCTTCATTAATAAATAAAACCTTGGTAATTTCATAACAAATAGTTTAATTTTAATATCCATTTAAAATGTTGAGTTTAAACACATTTTTATAAACTATAAATTGCTCGTATGTCTTTGTCATATGTACGTTAAGCCTTTCGCATCAAATTTCGCGCGTGGCTACGTAACGACAGAGCAGCTGTCATTGAAAACAATCGGCAGATCGAACCATCCTGTCTTGTTTAAGCAGCCCGCACATTACCCCGGAACGGAATAGATCGGAATGGAATAGAACGGAATGGAAGTCCGCGGAAAAGATTTGTATATGAGTGGTTTATTTTTAGGCTAGCTTGATAACTTTGTGTTTCTTGCCGCGGAACCACGAAAAAATTCGCTCGCAGAGCAATCCCAGCGATTCCGTTCCGTTCCGATCCTATCCGCGCTCTTCCGATCCGCGTTAGTGTGCTAACCCTAACTTATTTACATGCTTTATAAAATTTTCGTTCCGTTCTATTCCATTCCGATCCATTCCATTCCGCAATAATGTGCGGGCTGCTTTAAAGTTCTTGGGTGTATAGTTCAAGCCGGAAATAATAGTCAGTGACTCATTTTTAGTTTTAAGGCGCGCCTCGAGGGGTAAGGGAAGAGAGAAGGAAATTCCAGTGGCGGATACAATTACTTTATAAATTAATATGTTTGTATAATGGAATAGTAATAAGTAGACTTAGGCAAATATCCACTTAAAAAAAAAAGTGTATGTACATAAATATGCATGATTTTAGTCTAAAATATGCAAAAAAACGTATATTCAAAATTATTCCTAAGTCTACTAAAAAGCAAGAAAATTGTACTACAAACAAATAGTACTATGTATTCATTAAGGCTAGGAAAAATAGAGTCATATGATAAGAGGTTTTTCTTATCATAAAATACCATATTGAAAGTTGCATCGAAAGTTTACATCAAAAATCAATTCAATTTTAAGTTTCCTACTCGTTATCGGAGGTTTGATCATAATTTGATTCAGAATCATTACTACCACTATTTTCGGAACCAGCATTGATAATAAGAGGTTAACTATAACTTCGACCATAGTATAATTTTTTGTTTTATGACATGTTCGATACACTTCTGCCAATTATTAGCTGTAACGTTATCAATAACTTCGTTCAACAATCAAACATACACGGTTTTACCAATGCATGTTCGCCCACAGTTAAATGCATTTTCACTTTTTTCGCAGGGGGGCCAAGACTTGTCGAAGCATCGCTCTTTCCATTTTAAAAATTAATATTTTGAATTAACAATACAAAAATTCACAGTCCTTCGCAAAGATGCAACCGGGAAGACATAAAAAATGACGAATAAAAACGCAAAAATGTGATTTGCTTTGAAATTCATATAGTTTGCAAAAGCAGAGTTTAAAAAAGTAAAAATACAAACACACGCGTATTTATTATATAGGTATATAATTAAAGAAATGCATTTTTAAGCAATAATATTAAACATTATCATAATTAAAACAAAAATAAATAAAAAAAGTTAAGCGGGTTTGCTAGTACTCGAGACTGATGTGTAAACATATACTATAACGACATCGGTTGTAAAAAAAATGACAGCAGCAAGATGTGTTCCCAAGCGGTAACCCATCCAAGTACTAATCACGCCCGACGTTGTTCAACTTCAGTGATCGGACAAGAACTGGCATTTTCAACGTGCTATGGCCGTTACCTGTACATTTTAGCTTGTTCATAGAATAAAAACAAAAACATTTACATTTATAATATTAGTTAGGATTCTTTAATAATACGCACTGGCAGCTTCGGAGCGGATTAATTTACTGCACAAATTCGACACGAAAATCTAATGCCACCAGGAATAACATCAACATATGGACACAGCATATTTACCTTATAATCGTGGGCCGACATCCTTTGATTTGGGACAGTCAATAACCAGCTTTTTCAAATTTTACTGTTTTAAACGTCTGGGCATCTGAATAATACTTTTGACAGTTCGTATAATTTAAAATAATAATATGCTTTTTTATCGTCTAAAATTCGTTTAAAAACGATTTTAAATGGCAAAATTGTATAAAAATCCTTCACGGACGTCCTGTATTAGCTTGCTCCTCAATGCGACGGCTTATAATGTTACAATCGCTTTACACATTTCCCTCCCATTTGCCGAGATTTACCCTCATACCGTCGCGTAAGATGTTTACACATCAAAAATGTGCAGATATGAAAACCGAAAAAATTAGGAATATCTATTAATATATAATTAGCCATAACGTTACTGTAATATTTTTAAACTGTTCTGATTCTGTTTAGATCGTTTTGGCTATTTCTAGTCACTTTTGGTTAGTCGATCAAACAACTTTCTGTTAGTTCCAACTTATTGATGTGTAAACATCTTACGCGGCAGTATGAGAGTAAATCTCGGCAAATGGGATGAAAATGTGTAAACTGATTCTTGCCGCTAGGGCGGCCTTATATACAATTTGCCATTTAAAATCATTTTATATGGTTTTTAGATGATAAAAAAGCATATTTTAAATTAAACGAACAGTCAAAATTATTATTAATTATTATATTCGCAGTGTATTTGGATTTTAATGCACGATTGAATTTAAAATGAATTTTCGCTTCAAAATCCACGATAAATTCGTCAGAAGCCACGGCTATCGTCCTAAAAAAGTCCGAATTTTCGGGTTTTTATACAATTTTGTCATTTAAAATCGTTTTTAAACGGATATTAGATGATAAAAGAGCATATTATTATTTTAAATTAAACGAACTGTCAAAAGTATTATTCAGATGCCCAGACGTTTAAAACAATATTGAGTCATAGCCCTCTTCTAAAATTTGCAAAATTTGGTTATTAACTTTCCCAAATCTAAGGATGTCGGCCCACGATTACTAGGTAAATAAGCTATGTCCATATATTGATGTTATTCCTGATGGCATTAGATTATCGTGTCGAATTTGTGCAGTGAATTAATCCATTCCGAAGCTGCCAGTAAGTATTATAAAATAATCCTAACTAATATTACAGATGAGAATGTGTTTGTTTGTTTGTTTCTTAAGCTTCCACGCATAAACTGTTCCGATCATCATGAAATTTTGTACAGATATTTTCAAGAGTATAGTAAAGAACATAGTACATTTTTAGCTTTTATCCGAGACTTCGTTCGCGTTGATTTTTTATTATTTTAAACTTGGTTATTTAACCTAACTTTTATTCTATGACCAAGCTAAAACGTACAAGCAATGGCCATAGCATGTTAAAAATGCCAGTTCTCGTCCGATCACGTTAAGCAACGTCGGGCGGGGTTAGTACTTGGATGGGTGACCGCTCGGGAACACAACGTGCTGCTGTCGTTTTTTTACAACCGATGTCGTTATAGGATATGTTTACACATCAGTGTCTCGACTACTACCAGACTCGCTCAATTTTTTTTTAGTCATTTGAACTGACTCCGATACTTTATAATCAAATTTAATCTTTTTGGTTAGTTTTGGTTAGCTGCAAAAATTCGGTTCGTTTTGATTAGTTTTAACTTACTTTAATTTTTGCAATCTATTCCGATACGGTTTAGGCCGTTTTGGTGCTTTTGGTTAGTCATTCAATCAGCTTTCGATTGGCTTTAGTTAGTTTTAAATTATTTTAGTAATTTGAACCGGTTCCGATACCTTATGGTTAATTTTAGTTAGTCAGCAAAATTCGGTTAATTCAAGTTCATTTCACATTATAAGCTTAATATTTTTAATCTGTTCTGATATGTTTTAGCCCATTTTGTGCTTTTGGTTACTTTTGGTTAGTCGTTCACTTTCGGCTAATTTAAGTTAGTTTTAATTTATTTTAGTTATTTGAACCGGTTCCAAAACGTTATAACCAATTTTAGTGTTTTTGGTTAGTCACCAAAATAAGGTTAATTTGAATTAGTTTTAACTTACTTCAATATTTTAATTTTTTTCGATACGTTTTAGCTCGCTTTGGTGCTTTTAGTTACTTTTGGTTAGCTTTGGTTGGTTATTCAATCAATTTTCGGTTACTTTCAGTAAGTTCCAATTTATCTGAGCCATTTGAACCGGTTCCGATACGTTAAAACAATTTAAACGTTTTGGGTTAATAATGTAGGTCGTCGAAAAAATTCGGTTAAATTGGGTTAGTTACTTATTTTATTCTTAATCTGTTCCGATACGTCTTAGCCCATTTTGGTTACTCTTGATTAGTTTTGGTTCAACATCTTTTGGTTAAGTTTAGTTAGTTTTAATTTATTTTAGTCATTTGAACCGGATCCTATACGTTATATCCAATTTTGTTGGTTTTGGTTAACTTTAGTTAGTCGCCAAAATTCGGTTAATTGTTAGTTTCAACTTGTTTTAGCCCCTTTTGATGCCTTTGGTTACTTTTGGTCCAGTTTGGTTAGTCGTTCAATCAACTTTTGGTTAATTTCAGTTAATTTTAATTTATTTTAATCATTTGGACCAGTTCCGTTACACTATAACCAATTTTAAAGTTTTTGGTTAGTCACCAAAATTCGGTTAATTTAAGTTAGTTTTAACTTACTTCAATATTTTAAATCTATTTCGATGTGTTTTAACCCGTTTCGATGCTTTTAGTTACCTACTATTGGTTAGTCGTTCAGTCAAGTCTCAGTAAAGTTCAGTTAGTTTTAATATAGCTTAGTTATTTGAACCGGTTCCGGTACGTTATAAGCAATTTTAATGTTTTTGGTTAGTTTTGGTTAGTCACCAAAATTCGGTTAATTTGGGTTAGTTTTAACTTACTTCAATATTTTAAATCTATTTCGATACGTTTTAGCTCGTTTTGGTGCTTTTCGTTAGTTTTGGATAGTCGTTCAATACACTTTCGGTTAGTTTTAGTTAGTTCCAATTTATTTTAGTCATTAGAACTGATTCCGATACGCTACAATCAATTTAAGTTTAAATAAACAAGCTAACACGATCTCTCACGCGTACGACGTTATGTGTGGCAAATGTAGCATGCACTTTTTAACGATTTGACGCCCTATTTAGGAAAACAGAAACATTTTCAATGTTAAAACAAAACGATAACCTAAACCCGCAAGCGCGACTATGCAACAGATCTCTCACAGGGTACATGCTCATTTACTGTTGCAACGTTGCGACCTCCGCCCGACGGTCGTAAAATATCAGTACATTTACGACCGTCGATCGCGAACCTCTGTTAAAATACAGCTGCTTGAAATGCTCCGCGTAACGCGCGTATACGGGCCACAATGAATTTGGCAGCGGTGCACGTTTTGTGCCGGAACGCTGTGTCCGCATTTATAATAAGCGGTATTTTGCGAGCATTTCATACCAGATTTATTGTTAAATATTAAATATTACTTTAAGCCGCTCACGTTGGTCTGTTTTCGAACTAGTGACTGACGTCACTGACTATTATTTCCGTCTCAAGGTATAGACGACAAGAAATAGTGTCATTTCTGTAGTGCTCGATGCTCGATTGTTTTTTTTTTTCGCCACGCCTCGCCGTCATGGCCATCTAATAACAAAACTTAAAAGCAGCATAGCATTTTCACACAAAAATTGCCAATATTTCAAAAACTACAAGTTTTTCGAATAGATAATCTTATACAAATTTTGCTAAATAAGATAAAATTATAAAAATGGGGGTCTTCCATTTGAAAAAAATTACTTTTAACGATTTGTTCATTTAAATTTTTAATGTCAGTTTTTGTCCACCCTGTATTTATTTATTATAAAAATGCCAACACAGACTACTAAAATAGATCCCCTTCTACAAGAAAACTAACTCATAATAATAACAGAACACCGTCTATAGATCTATAGACGGTGATAATAAAGGTTTTCAATAGGAGAAATTGCTAGTTTTATTCGAGTTACTCGGGTTTTATTTAGACTTGCAAACGTCATTTATGACATAAAATTAGGTATATGATATTATTTATTTATTTATTTCTTCTACATACACTACAGAGTCTTACAACCAAATGGTACACAACATAACAAACAAACTATTAAAACTAATTCGATAACAATACTCTTGTCATGACATTACATAAAATACACTTCAAATATTCAAAATCAATCTTTTAAAAACCTGGAGGCTCCCCGAAAACAAGTCCTATATAATTTCTGTTATAGTTCCTCACTAAGAGGTCCAAAAAGCAGTTAAAACCATAGTTAATCCGATGTGTACCTTCCTGAAAAAGTTGTCTAGCCCGAGTGGCTCTAGTAGCAATCCGGAGGATGATACCAGCAACCAAGTAATCGCAATCTATAATATTGTTAAGCAACTTATATAGAAATAATGCCATAGCGTTTTCACGACGTCCTTTTAATGACTTAGACTTTAGTTGGATTCTGATTACATATGATATGTTGCCGTATGAAAATCTGTGCTTGTATAATAAAATCTTGACAAATTTATTTTGTATAATTTCAATGCGTTGCTGATAGCATAGATATGACGGGGACCAAACTACACTATTGTATTCAAGAAACGATCGAACTAGGCTGTTATATAAACAAACAATAGCCTTTGTGTCTTAAATATGACCGCAGTTCCTACATAAGAAGCCCAACATCCGATATGCCTTTAAAGAAATATTATCAATATTTAATTAAAATTGAGTTCCTGATCAAATATAACACCTAAATGCGACACAGAATCCAACAGACCATCGTTAACAGAGTAATTAAAATTAAGAAGGTTTTTACATCGGTAAAATCGCATGACTGCATTTACTAACATTTAAATTTAAGCAGTTATCGGTACACCATTGTGTTAATTTATCGAAATCCTGCTCAATATAAAAACAATCATTTACAGATCTAACACAAAACAAGCTTAAAATCGTCAGCATACAAGACATCTGCATACTTTAAAAACACTCACAACAGAATTAAAATACAGCAAAAAGAGGACCGGGCTCAGGTGAGATCCCTGCAGTACACCAGATGTAACACGAATGTTCCGCGAGACAGCCCCACTCAGTTTAATACACTGGGTTCTCTCGTAAAGGTATGATGCTATCCAGCCCAGATAATGTTCACACATTCCAATCGCCTCGAGCTTCTTCAAAAGACGCTCGTGCGACACCGAGTCAAACGCCTTGGAAATGTCGGTATATATGGCGTCCACATGATGTTTACCCTCAACATTCCGCAGCAAGTAGTCTTGGTAAATGGCCAAATTTGTTGCTGTAGATCTGCCCCTAAAGAATCCATGCTGTTCAGAGGTAAGACAATTTTTGTAGGTGGCGAACATTTCATTAGTGATAATGGACTCAAACACTTTTCCAAGAGTCGAGAGCAAAGATATTAATCGGTAGTTCCTTATTTCACTGCTTGAGCCAGATTAAAAAATAGGAAAATACGTAGTGCCTCCAGAGTGCCGGAAAACGAGCAGTCAAAAGATAGCTGATATATATGACGCAGAGGTTCAACTATCGCCTCAGCAATCCTATTCACGAAAAGGGGGGGATATACCATCCGGACCAGGACCCTTACCGACATCCAGACCATTGAGTTTAGCTAAAATTTCCGAGAGGGCATTCGCCTCAGGACAAAACATCAAACCTCCAACGTGACGGTCAAACATCGTGGACAATGTACAGAAGACAATTTAAAGCCGCTGCTGTTGCGAACGGTTCAAATAACAAAGAAATGGCTACATCACTAGTGGTAGCGCTTCGTGGATCTGTCCTGGAACTACTACAGACTATTCCCGTCAGCGAACAGGGGAAATATGACATATTTGCAGCTGCCCTGGAGAGACGATTTGGAGACCAACATAGAAGACAACTGTATCAGGCACAAGTTAAGTCCCGACATCAGAAGCCTGGTGAAAACCTGCAAAAGTTTGAGGCAGACATTCAATTGGCCTACCCGGAAGCGACAGAGGAATTCCAAGAGGAACTTGCTGCCCAATATTTCGTGGATGGTATCAGAGATCCAGAAACTCAGAAAATGCTACGCCTAGCCAAATTTGATAATAGCAGTGAAGCTTTGGGTCCAGCCCTAGAAATCGAGGCGGTCTGTAACATATCCAAGCCAAAAATCAGGGCCGTATCCATCTAGGAAGAAAAGCCGACAAACAGCTGTGAATTAACTGAGATCGGCGAAATTTTGAAGAAATTACCGGAAGTTCTTCAGGCCACAGGGAGATTCCGGGAGCCAATAGAAGATAGGCCACGTAACCGAAATACACCAAATCAGTGCTATAGATGTGGCACGACTGGGCATTTCAAAAGAGACTGCCAAGTACAACTACGGTCTAGATCTCCATCCAGAGACGCTAGGGCCTCCAAGTCAAGTCAGGAAAACTTCAATTAGTCAACATTGCGAGGCGGGTGAGGGCTAAGTAAGATAGTCCCCAGGATCGTTCTCCATAAAAAGCTTACGAAAAGCCGCCGACAGTCTAACTATTAAAGGAAAGATCAACGGAAGAGCCATAACAATTACTGTTGACACTGGTGCGGCGGTATCTTTGATAAGGACCAACAGGGTAAATAGAGTAGAAGTTCTACCCATATCAAAGAATGTAGTTTTACGTACGGTTACCGGTGAGACAGCTGAAGTACTTGGGGAAATGGATATCGAACTTCAACTTGAAAGAATTAAATTACACTACACAGTGTTGGTTGCTGACATCGAAGACGAATTTATTTTGGGAATGGATCTCATTAGCCAACATGGATTCTCTTAATATTCTGAAGTTTGCCACCGAAGAGATCATCCTTACCAAAACAGACGATGGCACACCGACTAAAGTAGTGGCGGCATCTACTGTCAGAATAAGCGGAAATACCCAGCAGATAATTTTTGGGAAATTGGAGAAGGATTTTGAAGGCTACATCGGACTTATCCAACACCACGACTTGCCTTGCAAACACCTCGTAGGCAAAGCACTAGTCAAAACCGACGGCGAAATACCGATAAGGATAGCAAATATTTCATTCAATTCCATCAAAATCAATAAAGGAGATGTGATAGCCACCTGCGAACCGGTGCAGTGGGTAACCAGTTGCGAAACGCAGTCAGAAGTAACACCCTCGACATCACCTAAGGAAGTCCTAGAACATTTCCAGAAGTCGTGGCATCATCTGTCTTCCGAAATACTGAAGAGAGCTACACAATTTATCAAAGAGCAGAGCATAGCCTTTGAAAGGAAAATGGCAATACTGAAAGAACGAACATCATAAAACATAAAATCGACACTGGAAGTGCTCACCCCATACGGCAGCATCCTCGTAGGCTACCAGTGACGAAGCAGCAAGAGGTTACCACATTAGTCAACAAAATGCCTGACGATAGAATTACTGAGGAATCATCGAGCGTCTCCTGTTGTCTTAGTCACCAAAAAAGATGGGCTACCAGATTCTGCGTGGACTATAGAAAGCTCAATGACGTCACCAAGAAAGACAGCCATCCACTTCTCAGGATTGATGACACGTTGACGACACTAGCACGTTCTCATTGGTTCTCAACACTATATTTAAAGAGCGGCTACTGGCCAGTAGGCATCGATGACCAAGATAAGGAAAAGACGGCATTTTCTACCGGAAGTGGTTTATATCAGTTTAAAGTTATGCCCTTCGGACTATGTCCTGTCTTATGGAGGTTGTTCTACGAGGCCTCACTTGGAAGACATGCCTGGTCTGTCTTGATGATATAATGGTAGTGGGAAAAACTTTCGAAGAGCACCTACAAAACATGCATGAAGTTTTTACTAGAATCAAGAATGCTCAGCTCTTACTGAATCCAAAGAAATGTTTTCTTTTTCAACAAAAAGTTGAGTTTCTCGGGCATGTCGTGTCATCAGAGGGAATCCAAACCGACCAACGGAAGATTACAGCAATTAAAGACAGGCCTCGTCCTCGCGACAAACATAAACTGCGGAGCTTCCTTGGACTATGTACCATCGTGCCGAAAAAAAACTGGGACAGCAAAATGTAGTTTAATCTGCCGGACTATTAGCTTGTTTTGAAATTACCAGTTCGATTTAATTTTGTGACTGACGGATGTGTCAAAAGAAATATATTTTTTAAAATGCCCGCGTTAACCACCGAGCAAAAAGCGATTATTTGCAAGCCTTAATCGACAATAGCGGTGCAAATACCAAATAAAAAATTTTGTTTTTATTTGTGTTACATTTTAAATCAAGAAACATACGTATTTTCATTTTTCCTCGTGCTTTTACAAAAGGTACTAGTATTATTGTTTCGGTGCTTAACCTTTTCACTTCCATGACAACAATGATAACCTATCCTCAATAGATTTTGCATACTCTTTATAGCCTAGGAGCTATTCAACAACGAGAATTTTGTTGTCTCAGATTTTTTTCGGCACGACGGTACTTATTATAGAAGATTTGTTGCAGGATTTGCAAATATAGCTGCACCTCACTGAAGAACGAGCAAATTATAACTGGGATCATAACTGTGATTCTGCGTTCAGGAAATTAAAAGCGGCTCTATGTTCTAGTCCAATATTGGGATATCCGGAACAAAAGGGTAAATTTGTATTGGACACAGACGCAAGCAACACCGGCATCGGAGCAGTTTTATCGTAAGTACAAGCAGGAGAAGATCGAGTTATCGAATACTACAGTCGAACACTTTCGAAACCTGAACGTAACTACTGTGTAACCCGAAAAGAGCTTTTGGCAATAGTACGGTATGTTGAGCATTTCCATCAATATCTACATGGACAAGAATTTCTAATAAGGACTGCTCATGCAGCACTTAAATGGCTTTTGGATATGAAACAGCCTGAAAGACAGGTAGCCAGGTGGCTTGAAAAGTTACAACAATATAACATTAAGGTTAAGCACAGGGCAGGGAGATTGCATAATAATGCAGATGCTTTATCCAGAAGACCATGGCACGGATAATTGTAAGCATTGCCAAAGAATAGATCAACGAGAAGGAATTACTCCCATTAGACAAACGAAATTTGAGGTTGATCAGCAGTGGACCACAGAGCAACTTAGAAAAGATCAGCTTGAAGATAATGAAATAGCGCTATTGCTAAAAGCTAAAGAAGAACATCAACCAAGACCAAGCTGGAAAGATTTCAACTAAATGATTTGCTTTTAAAACTCTGTGGGCGCAGTGTGGTGGAAAATGGACTTCTTAAACGAGCCTGGAAAAGCGCTGATGGAAAAGTGGTGAAGACACAGTTAGTGGTACTAAGGAGGAAGATATCGGAAGTTCTGGAAGAAGTTCATAGTGGAAAGTCTGGTGCTCATCTCGGAGTGAACAAAACGATTGACGAGATTTGCGACATATTTTACTGGGTCAACTACTGCGAGGATGTGAAATCGTGGTGTCGGCAGTGCTCAACCTGTGCCGCAAGTCAAGGACCCAAAACAAGATCTAGGGGCAAAATGAAACAGTATAATATGGGCCTACCGTTTGAACGTATCTCCATTGACGTAGCTGGCCCTTTTCCAGAAACAAATAATGGTAACAAGTACATTTTAGTGGCAATTGACTTCAGTAAATGGCCTGAAGTTTTTGCGATTCCCAATCAAGAAGCTGTTACCATAGCAGAGGTCCTTGTGAATGACCTATTCAGCAGATTTGGTGTTCCGCTAGAGCTGTACTCAGATCAAGGACGCAACTTCGAATCCAAGGTTTTTCAGAAAGTCTGTGATGTACTTAACGTCCATAAAACACGGACTACCGTCTTACATCCACAATCAGACGGCATGGTTGAGAGGTTTAACAAGACCATTGAAGAACATTTGTCAAAGGTCGTAGATGAACATCAAAAGGATTGGGACTAACACATGCCACTATTTTTGATGGCCTATAGATCAGCAGTTCATGACACGACAGGACTAACACCAGCCATGGTTTTAATTGGAAGAGAACTCCGTTTACCCTGTCACCTATTATTCGGAACGCCAGACAACCAGGATATGGAAATTCAAGACTACGCAGACTCCCTCACGGAAAAGTTACTATGCATCCATGATTTAGTCAGAGAAAACACGGAGAAAGCCAGTGACCGAATGAATCTAATTCTATGGGATTTCAGATGAACGATAAAGTCCGGTTATATAATCCGCAAAGGAAGATCTCCCAAGCTAACGCCAGTATGGCGTCATCAAAAGAATTAATGACTTTGTGTATAGAATTCAGCGTAGCCCCAGAAGCAAACTGAAAGTTGGCCACCTCGACAGGCTGAAAGCATATCACGGACATGAAGTATCTGATCGGGACGATCAGGTTTAAGAGGGAGGCAATGTCACGACTAACAACCATCCGAACGTGTTTGTGCTACCCTATAGAACTGGCCTTGCAGCGTACCGTGTCTATGCATGAGTCCTCGCCGGCCGACCGCGAATATTCAGGAACGCTGGAATTATCTCGAAGGCTTGGTCGATAATCATCAGGAGAGATTTAACTCGCTGTCTGACCGTGTGACTCACGTGTGAATAACGAATCTAAATGGAACCTTTTGGAGAGGAAAATAGACGACATTCACAAAATGTCGGAAGTGTTCTCTATTTGTAACCCTCATTCTCTGTTGAAATCGGTAAGGGAAATGGAACAGAATGTCTTTACTATTTCTCAAATTCTACTCAACAATACAGCGGAAACTATCAAGATCCAGGTGCAAGACTCCTCGTCCGCTGATATTAAGAAGGGTATTGACAACTTAAAAAGTAGCCTTGCAAATGTTACCACCTTGGTTAGGGACTTAAATTCTAAAGTTGCTAACCCAAAACAACATAGTGCTCTACCTACGATGACACGTTTTACTTCTACGTCGTGCTCCACCCAAACTACGTCAACGGCATTTGCTTCATCTTCCACTCAAATGGAACTGCCTACTGAAGTTTCCTCAATCCCAGAAGATTCCAAATACGCAATGTATAGAAGTGCCCAAAGATGGCACTATGTGATCGTAGAACACCTCCCGGCAGGATTTACTTCAAATAATATCGTGCAATATGTGAAGGAAAAGTTGAAAACATCAGAATCTATTTGATGCTATAACCTGTTCAGTCAGTGCAATGACTCCAGAGGAACTACATTTAAAATGCTGCTGAGAATTTGTTCGGCATCAATATCTGGCCACCCGGGGCTCAAGTTAGATGGTCATCGGAATCTGAAATCCCTCAGAAAACTACAGAGCTCTATCTAACTGCCTCCACCAAGGCGAAAGTGACTAGCAGTCCGACCTCTGGCAATCTGCGGGACTTTCCCTCTCCAGTCAGTGAAGCTAAGGCTCACAAGGTAACTACAGTAGCTTCCGACAAACAAGCTATCGCTGCTTGCAAAACTAATGCCCTTGTGAGCGATGTCGAAATTAAACTGTCTAAGGAATCGCCCCATAAACCGTCCTTCTCTCTGGACCCGCTGACTCCTCCAACAGTTAAATTAACACAAGCCGCCAGTAAGTCTAACGACTCTAGTAATCGTTTCCTTATGACAAGGCCAAGGGAACCTGCTATCTTCAGAGTCATTAGGTTGTATCTTGACTATTTGTATGACCAACCTGCCTCGGTATGCTACGAGGGATTTACCAACATAAGCATCAGCTTATTCCTAGCATCTGAAGGACTGCCAATCCAGGATGACATATTACGTAAGGTCTACCACGACTTTCATACTGCATATGGGTTTAAACACACTGAGGTGGAAGAAGATCTTTGTACCTACAGATCCCATGTCATTTCGGAGAGGACGTTTCAGCTTCAGAAGTCTAGAGAGGGTCACCAAAAATACTTCTCCAGTGGTTCCTCGAAGAAAATTTTTTAAGCAGCTTGACGTGTCCTGAGCGACTGGATTCCTCTAATCCTGACGCCAGGTTTAGTATGGTTCTTAATTAATGTTGCCTCATTGAGAAATAAGACTGATGAATGGTTTTTGTTTTTGGGGGAATCAGGGTTCCCCCAACTAGTTGCAATTTCAGAGCACTGGCTGAGTGAGAATGAACCGCTTTATGTTGAAAAGTACTCCACAATAGCCAGATATAATCGGAAAAACTCGGCTCATGGGGGAACACTGATTCTTTCCTTAAACAAGGGTTTTTCCCCTGTAACTAAATTTGATCATCTCCAATCGGATAACTACTTTGAATTTTCCATTGTATACAATAAGAACTTTGTATATATAGAACGCAAAATTCCGATGTGCAATTGTTCTTTAATAACCTGCTAAGCTTGCTAGACGGTGTGCCGGTGAAAGGCAAGAAAATTTTGTGCGGCGATTTAAATAATGACTACGCTACCGCTTGTGCTGCCCAAAAATCATTAATTTCTATTTTTGACTCTTTTGGTCTTTTAATGCATGTAACATCTCCAACTCTGATTTCTAACAATTTCTCTTCTATCATTGACTATGTAGCGTCCGACTTTCCTTCAACTGATGTCCAATCGACAGTAACTAGCGCGGGTCTCTCTGATCATGAGGAAGTAATCTCCAAATTCAATATTTCTTATAAAAAAACTCGCCACCTAGGTAGAATCTTCTCAGCCTCCAATTTTTCATCCTTTCGTAACCTTTGCCTAAAGACGAACTGGAATTTTGAATCGAGTGAACTTGATTCTGACTTTAGTGGTTTCTTAAATAAAATTATAAATGCATTCAATAAAGCCTTCCCGCTTAAATCCATTAAACCTAAAAGTCACAAACCATGGACCAAGTATAAGGCCTACGCATATCTGCAAAATATAGATATGCGTTCCCTCTCATACATAAAAAAATTCACTAACTCCATTCAAGTTCTTGAATTCATTTCGAATTATAGGAAGATCTACCTAAAAATTATCAAGACAGCAAATAAACTATATTATCAAAATCGATTATCAACTGCTAACAAACGTATCCAAGGAGACCTGGTCCATTATTAACGATCTTAGAGGCAAAACAAATTCCGCAAATCACCAAATGATTTAAACGAATATTTTGTTAACGTGAGCAAAAATGTTACCTCTGGTATTTCTTCTTCTCTCGACCCTCTTTCGTTTCTTCCTCCTTCTAAAAAAGTCGCTGATAGTTTTTTCCAAAGCCCTGTGACCAGCCTTGAACTTCTTCAGGTAATGAGCAGCATAAAGAGTAAATCAACGTGCAGCACTGATAATCTGTGAATTAAAATTTTCCTAGCTTCCTTATTTAATGCGTCCTTCACGAAAGGTGTTTTTCCCGAATGCCTCAAAACTGCGATAATTATTCCTCTTCATAAGGGAGGTGAAAAGGATGTCTTATGCAATTATCGTCCAATTGCTCTGTTGCCTGTACTCTCTAAAATCATTGAAAAGTTATAAAAAAATCGCCTCATGCTATTTCCCCTTAGACATGGCATACTGTCCCCGGAACAGTTCGGATTTTTACCAAACAAGTGTACTAATGACGCAATGTTCTCGTTGGTTCACGATGTTTACTCATCCCTTAACAACAATCTCCCCACTGCTACAGTCTTCTGTGATTACGCTAAAGCGTTTGACTGTGTGTGCCATGACATCTTGTTAAGAAAACTAAATTTTTATGGAGTCCGTGGTATTCCTTCGAACTGGTTTCAATCTTATCTTGAAAATAGACACAGTTTGTTAGAGCGAACGGTTCTGATTCTGATTGCAGATTAATTACCAGTGAAGTTCCACAGGGGTCTGTTCTTGGGCCTATCCTTTTTCTAATATATATTAATGACATTACATACTTAAAAATCAATGGTAAACTTTCTCTCTTTGCTGACGACACAAGCATAACTTGGAGTGATACTTTCTCCCTAAACTCTAATATCTCCAGCGATCTCGTTACAATCAAAACTTGGTCTGACTCAAATTGGCTGTGTTTCAACGTTGATAAAACGGTAGCCTTATCTTATAAAACTACCTTACAACAACCTTTGCTATTTCACAACAGCAATATTAAATACGTTGAATCGGCTAAATTCCTAGGTTTGAATATTAGTTCCAACCTTATGTGGTCCGCACATATTGATTCCTTGACAAGAAAACTTTCTTCTGCCTGCTACGCAATTCGATCGGTTTCGAAGGAACTAAATCTGTCCACTGCCAGGCTCACTTACTTATCTTTGTTTGAATCTCACCTTCGCTACGGCCTTCCCTTTTGGGGCTGTTGTAACACCGAGCAATTTCGTACCATTTTCAAAAGAGAGCAATTCGTTATTTCTTTGGTCTTAATGGCAGAGCTCATTGCGAATTTTTTTATATGTCTTTGCGAATACTACTTTAAAAAATATAAAATTCTTACGCTTCCTGCTTTGTTTATTTTAGAAACAACTTGTTTAATACGCAAATATCGAACCATATTTCCCGAAAGACCACAACATGAGTACCCAACAAGAAACTCGAGTCAGAGCATCTACCTTCCTTTTCCCTCCTCTGAATTAACAAAAAAATCTATTCTTTATAATCCGAAGAAGTTATACAATACACTCCCGCTACATCTTAAATCCATCCCTATATTTGCTAAATTTCGTGAAAAAACGAAAGCTTACCTACTAGAAAGACCCTATTATTCTATAAATGAGTTTTGCGTGGATTAGATTTTATTTTTTTTTCTCCATTAATTTCAACTAATCGTTAATCCTTAAATTTTTCTACTTGGGCATCATGTGCGGCGGTGAAGAGAATTTTATAGTAGGTATAAGATTATCTTTTTGACGAATGACTGATTTTTCGGATGTACAGGAATTACACAAAATTAAATACCAGGCTATCAATTTTAGTCATGTTTTGTTTACCTTCACTAGGTATTTCAACTCTGCAGCCTATGCACATTGTCCGAGTCAAGTTCACCGACATGACCTTCCTTATTTTTCCCAACAGCACGCTTCGCTTTAATGTATGTTTCATGTTTTGTAACACTGCGTTTCTTTACCCTATGTTTTGTGTACTTCCTGTGGATCTGGTTCAACTGCTTATGATGGTCTGTAATAGCTTTTTGTTAAATCGTGACCAATTTCAATTTGAAAATTGCTTGTTCTATTTTTATCGTATATATTATTGTATATATTAAGTTTTGTTTTGTATTTGCCCTACTATGGTGAGTTTATTTATTTTAATTCGCTTTGTCTATAAAATTTATTTGAATTTTTCTGTGGCAATAAAGCATACTTGACTTGACTTGAGAAGCAATGAAGATTTCAGTAGCAGGTTCTGGGTTTAACAATAAGCGATAGACAGTCAGATTAGTTTTAAGTCATAATGTGTAGATTGCATGTATATTTCTTTACCCTATGTTTTGTGTACTTCCTGTGGATCTGGTTCAACTGTTTATGATGGTCTGTAATATAGTTTTTTTGTTAAATCGTGGACCAAGTTCAACTTGAAAATTGCTTGTTGTTCTATTTTTATCGTATATATTATTGTATATATTAAGTTGTGTTTTGTATTTGCTCTACTATGGTTAGTTTATTTATTTTAATTCGCTTTGTCTATAAAGTTTATTTGAATTTTTCTGTGGCAATAAAGCATACTTGACCTTGACATAGAGTGGCCTCGGAATACTTCTCGAGTATTCGTGATAGATTTGAGATCGTATATAAGTAGCAGACCTAAGGCGAATGATAGTTAGTTAATCATTGAGTGTTGAATGGTAAAGAACTATTAGTTGTAAAGTTAAAAGAGTAGGTTAGTGTGTTCAATTGTATATAGTGGTACAGAATAAAGAGCGTATTATTGTAAAATAGTAAAGTTGTAATTTCGTTCAGAACCCACGGGAAAAACGTTAACACTACCTAGACTTCGATGACTTTTGGGTTCTGTAGAAAGAAGCCAAAATTAGTTGATGCCAAGTAATTTTGGTTTCTTTTTACAATACATATAACATTCTATGTTATAATACTTACGTTAGATGTTTTCTTCGTATCTCTGATACTTCTGACACGTCCGACGACAAGATTTGAAGACGGCAACTCATGCATGGATAGGCATGCGTCTAAATAGGTTGTCTGCTTCGAGAAGAATTGAATTTTTCGCTTTTTTCACTTTCAAGTCTACTCCAATGCTCGTCGATTATAAGTCTCGTTGACCATATTGTAGATAACTGGAAATATGGATGTAGGCCAAACATCACTTGTTATGTCCAACACGTTTTGACAGAGGTGGTGCAATTTCTCAATATAGGTCACGTTTCCATTGCGCTGCCTAAAGAAGTAATTCCTCATGTCGGCGCGGCGGTCGTGCTACATGACCTACGTCTTATTTCTAAAAAAAAAGAATAAATAACGTTTACTAATACTACAGTTACATAAACATTGTTTTTATTTCATTACCTGTAGTCCGTAATTCCGGCGACAGCAACGTCTCGTCCATATTCATGACACTTTATGGGCCACTCAATTTATGTTCAGAGTTGAATTAAATTTTATATAAATATTTACAAATTTTAAATTTGACTTTTAATTAAATTTACTTTTTGGTCTACCGCACTGGTAACCTTTAACAGAGATAAATAGTTAAACTCAAGCGACGAAGGTAGATGCTGAATGTAGATTATTATTGAAGAAAAAAAATAATATATGTAATATAATATGTAGAAATAAATTTAAGCTAACGGTAAAAGGTTTATGTTGTCTTCTAGAGGATCGAAAACGACGACATCCTTATCGTAATAGGTCTCGTTGGCCACGACCGTCTCGAACCGAAAGCGTAGGGAGTCGTTTATGTTGACCGGTTGGTCATTACTTATCATAATGACGGGCCCTCTAAATTTCGTTGTTAAAGGAGATCGTCGTCTTCGATCTAGAGTGACCGTCTCCCCCCCCAGCAGTCTCTTAATTACGCCCGAATCATAGTTGGCGAAATTCATATTCTCGATAATGATGATTTTATGAACTGCCGGTAAGAAGCCGTCGAATGCGAAATGTCCGCGACCCGGCCGAAAAATAAGCTCGTCCCATGCTGGTTTGACTCCTAGAAGATGTTCCATAACGAAGGTACTCTTACCCATCAGATGTCCACCCCAAATGTACATCTGCTTTAATAGCGGAGGAAGAGGACCTTGGATGAAGTTGTGGAACCATAATTGAACTTTATAGGCCCATTCACATCTGAAGGATGTGGATGGCGCTCTGAGAGGGGGCATATTTTGAAGAGCGATCGCGGACCTATGCGCTTTAAAACAAAGCTCTAAACATTTGCCGTACTTCGGATATAATTTTTTAATTAAACTATCTTGACGTCGGAAAACTGTTTGTGTCCGCGAATAATGAACTATATTGTAATAATCGGACAATGAGGAAAGAGAGACGTTACGAGAATGTATTAAGTTTAGATCGCTTTTACTAATATACTTAATAGCCTTTTCCGATTTTACAGTTTCGAAATTATATGAATGAGGATACTTTAATTGATGAAATTTTATTACTTCGTTTAAGTAACAAGGAATTTTAAATGATAAAAAAGCTAGTATATCAATGTAAAAATCCGAAGACATTTTATATTCCTCGACTGCGATTACGTATTTTTCTATACATTGCTGGTCTTCGCTCCCCTCAATATTACGATTGCCCCCCTGTTGGATGGCGGCGCGTTCAATGTCGTCTGGATTTAATACGGCCTCGGGTCGAGCAGGAGGGAGCCTCATAATATCCGTGGGGATCTCGTCGCGATACTCGCCTTTAAAAGGGAAATGATGAATAAAAAAAGCGTAATCTTCTCGGACGTGCCCTTGAGCATCTTGCCATTCCAACTTAGTAACCGGTATGGTCACGATAATATCTTTTGAAGGTTTTGGGTATCGCGGTTGAGCTCTCCGCGGTGGTATAGGACCAATGGCCGCGGCATTACCCAGCGCTGGCGCCGCCGGAGGCTGCGCTACCGGTTGTCGTAGTATCGGAAGGAGGGGCGGTGGCAAGAGCCCTGGACCTTGGCCGCCCGCACGCTCCGGTCCTCCAACTACGCTACGAACCTGTGGCACAGCATTCGGCGCCGCGCCATCAGCAGCGGGTAAACCCGCAGTTGCTGGTCGTAAAAATGGCACGAGTGGAGGCAACTCCATAATATTAATAGACTTGAGGAAGCGGGCGTTCTATATTCCACCCCGTTTAAATTTTCGTATAACCGATATTCAAATTTGCTAAAACAGTTTAGAGATACCTACCGAGAGGACACAACGAAAAAGTCTACAAATTTACTATTGTATTATAATAGCAATACATCAACCTTAGTCCTTTGAATCGGACAAGAATATTATAGGCAAGTTGAGGACAAAGTATGCCGTTAAAAAATGTTAAAATGTTTTCCCTTTATTCGGGACAATTAAAAGATGTATACAACAGAGAACTTTTAATGTAGGAATGCCAATCTTCGTATGAACGTGGTAGTCTTGTGCTATCCTGCTATCCACAAAGTCACCTGAAAGTACAATAGAAACGACGTTTTTTTTTTTGGTCTACTAATATATACAATTGACACAATAAATTTTAATACGATTGCTTCCACGCAACAATTATATACTTACTTGTTGTACTTGGTTAATACTCATTTTTACAATATACATTAATTAATAAGTGTATACGTACACGCCCATTCATTGAATGCAACGATAAAACCATGAAATCATGAAAAACTTCACGTGTAGTTGAGGGTTTGTTTACTATTTTAGAATGTCTAATGTTTCACTGCTCGCTCCGGGGCACAACTAACCCAAATATAAAAAAGAAACAACCATAACCTCGCCACTGACGGGAATCGAACCGGGGCCGCCGTATCACAAGCACAGCGTTTAACAACTGCACTACCAGACCTGCTGAAAGCAATTCATCGAAAATTAATAGCTGTAACGTGCTCAGTTATCATTTTGTATCCGGTGACCAAATTTTCATGATTTAATTAATTTAAAGGTGTTCTTGACAAAATGGTGAATAATTATTTTTTCAAGAATCGCCACGATGAGTGTCGATCCAAGTGAGAATATTTTACAGTGACTTTATATAAGACAGTGGCGACAATCGATGTATCGATTTTTATTGGCAGGGCTAGTTTTGCCTCCTCATGGCGGACGAGGCAAAATTTTCTTTGTTTACCTCTTGTTAACGAGTTCTTTCGTATCTTGGCTGTCCCTTTTTGCCTTATAAGAACGTAGTTATTGGTGTAACTTTAGTTTGTTGGAAATATAGTGTGGTTAAAACATTTAAGGAGTTTCATAACACCATACAACTTTAGTGTCTGTGTGTTAAAGAGTGATGGAAGATATAGCGAAGTGTCTATACCCAAAAACATTAATTATTCTGGTCTTAATCTTAATTACAGTCACATCAATTCATTATACATTGCGAAATATTCAATGCAGTAAACGAACATCAAAAACTTGTGATATTTGTTTACGTCGTGTAGCATCAAAAACGCCTCTATATAAAATAAAAACTTTTCGAAGTTTGTAAAGAGTATTCAAAAACTAGGAAAACATGACTTTCATAATCAAAATAATTTTGGAAATGAGTTTTATAAAACAGCAAATTTAAAAAAATGTAAATTTAAATTAAGAACAAAAGCAAGCAAAGGGATACCTACGGTCAGGGCCGTTCTTGGGGGTGTGCAGGTTGTGCAGGCACAAAGACGGCGAAATTTAAGGGCGGCCGCCGGTAGAAACAGTAAAATTTACGTTTTTAATATAAAAGTATGCAAAATTGTCATGCTTAAGACATTCCACAGAAACCAAGCTTAAAACTTAAAACCCATCATAGTATTCATAATATTCACATTGCAGACAATTTATTTTTTTTATGCTCCAATATAATGAAAATTAATTTATTATATATTTTGAGTTGTCGAATTCACAAAAACACTACGCCTTCGCCATCTCTACTCTCATCAAAGGAAAAAAAAAGTCGCAAGGATATCTGACGGCATTTAGATTTTGTAAAACAAATTTTATACCAGTTTAGTTGACTCATCATTACTTTTAAAATAGTAAATGCGTAATAAACTGTGACCAGAGAAGTGTTAGTTGTTTTGATGCTTTTTCTATGATTGTGTGATTAAAACATTTTCTTTTTCGAAAGATAAAAGGTAAGTATTTTTTTAATACATTTAATAACCAGATATTATAATACACTTTGAAAAATATGTCTTCTATGCCGGGTCCAGACCAAGCAGACAAAATAACCACAAGACAGAAACATTCAAGTTTGGCGACAAAGTAGTGACAAATCCGTTACATTTCTGGGTCATTTTTGTCTAATTTTTGTTTTGTTTCCAAATCCGGAAACTTTTGCTAGTCCCGTCTCGAGTCGGTAAATATCAAAGAATTACAAGATCAATCGACTTACCTGTAAGGAAGATCAATCGGAATTATCCGAGCATCTCCGCCATCCCTCATTACACTTTGTAGTATACAACTTTTTCC
>MU182519.1:321427-331663 GCA_016904865.1 Pissodes strobi | reverse complement strand
GATAGAAAGTTAAGCTCGATGTTGGGTGGCTCGCCTCTGAACTCCTTTTTAGCTTTTGGTTGGTAATTTTTCCTTGGCGATGGAGTACATTGTTCAGTGGCGTACTAAAAGATCACGCCACCAACGAGAATGAAATTTAATTATTAGAGTATTTTAAAACCCATTATTTAATAAAGAAAATACATAGTTAATGGAACCATAAGTTCTACGTTGGTAATGAGCTCTTTGGGTACGCCATTGACTTCCTTTTTTTGCATTTGATTAGTAGTTTTTTTGGCGAAGAAGTACAGGATTTTTTATCTTTTGCGCCATACCTGGAGAGTTAGGTAAACATATAAAATACATAAAAATATCGCAAAAAAAAACAAATGTGCATCGTAACCGTCAAATTTTATATATGTTTTGTTTTTTCAAATAGAATACCCTATATGTTTTTCCATTTTATAATTATGCGGAAAATTCTATACATATATTTCATATATAATGACCCATACCTATCTCTAACTATTTTTGAAATATTCACAGCTGAAATTTAAAGTGTTTGCAACTTTGACAGGCTGTAGAATCTAAACGGCTTTACTTAGAGAAAAAAAGTTTGTACTTTTCTGTCTTCAACCGGAAGTACTCGACAAACGAAAAATGTATACTTGCGGCAAAACAGGAAGTTGATGACAGACGACAGATTAGAAATGCTAAGTTAGGAAAGGGCAAACCATTTCGCCGTTTAGATTCTATGGTCTGTCAAAATTTTCAGAAATTTAAAGTTTTAACTGTCAATATGTCAAAAACAGTTAGAGATAAAGATAGGAGATTATATTTTAAAAATTTTCGTATAATTCAAAAATGTAATAATGTATAGGGTATTCTATTTCCTCAAACAAAACGTATGTCAACATTTGACGTTTACGATGTTCATTTGTTTTTCGCAATACATTTAATTAATAAGTAAAACACCCTGCACCTTTTGAATACTAAACTTTTTGTAGCACTGTTACCTCTCCAGGGATAGTACAAAATATAAAAAAACCTGTACATTCCTCAGTGGCTCGTTACCAACATATAATATTTTACTTCTTCATAACCTATTTTAAGATTAATAAGACTTCAGCGGAGCCTATTATATAATCAAAGAAGTAATTTTTTAATAGAAAGCTAATACCTTAAATTCTTTCTTTAGAAATCCCCGTAAGAAAATCAAAAGGTGTCAAATCGAGTGAGCGTGCAGGCCAATTGACTGAACCAGCCTACCTATTTTTAAACCCTTTACAATTTAAGCAATAATTGTGAACCTGTATTGTATAATCTGGTGGAGACACGTTATGTTGCAAATACTTTCGTAGATCCATTTTTTATTATCATCGCAAATTGATTAATTTTTCGGGGCTTTTGACGTAATTTTGAATTTTGAAAAGCAATGTACCACAATCTCATTTAAATTTTGATTTTATTTCGCCCCTTCCTAAAGAAGACACAATGGACTTTTTTGAGAAGTGAGGGGGAGGGGGATTATTTGAAATTTTTCATGGAATCGTGCATTTTGTATATATGTGAAGAGTAGCGTATTTTTATTACAAAATAATTAAATTCTGAGAATCGGGAAGAGTAGTTTGAGCAGGACGAAGGCCCCTACCTCTATTTATAACGCTTACATATTAGCGTAGTTAGTTCTTACGCTAAATATCTGGATATAAGGAAAATATTTTACATCGTTTGCCGGCCTCTAAATTCTATTACTTCTCAAAATATCAGGTAAATCCTTTAATTACTCGAAATATTATTTGTCCATTCAGCTTAAAATGTTTAATCATTGTACGATACAGTGGTTTAATATCCATAACTGGCTGGAGAAAATTATTTGAAGCATCTTAAGTATGTAATAATTAAACCACTGCACGAAGTACAATTTTTCTATAACCCCATTTCATTAAATAATATCAGTTTTTCATTAAAATAATATAAACAGTTTTTAAAATGAAACATCTTTAGCCGCACTGTACCTGGAGAACAAGCTGGTGAACGTGTCAAAAGACCATGAAACGCTAGCGCTAACGGAATGGGAGCAGATAGCCTTGCGCACGATATTCGACCAGAGACAAACCACGAAGGGACAGTTAAGTAAAATTGAAAATTTGTCCCATTCATGCCATCTCTTCTACTTAATGTATTTCTGTATAGCTTTGTCTTTATCTAGCATCACCAAAGGTGATTGCAGATGGAGCCAAAGTCGTGTCGACGCTGTTGTAAAAACAAATGATGCTGAACAGCTGAATATTAGATGACATCGCCAAGTATGACTATGATAGTTCAATACGTTACACCATGTTTTCATCTTAGGCTGTTTTTAGTTTGGCTTGCTGGCGTTTTCTTATATTTTTTGTGCCAATTTCACAGATTTTTGCTTCAAAGATATACTTTTTGATTCATCTTGTGACTGAAACGTTAATTTGTGTCCGGAGTGGAGTGGATCAGTGGACTACTTAATAGAGACAAAACAAACAGCATCATGGCTGCTGAGGCTGCTTGCATTGTTTGTGGATTAAGAGAAGAAGTTGAAAAATGCACTATTTTCCTTCGTCCCTTATCTCCCGTCCTGTAAAAGTCTGTGCGTCATCAGACATTAAATATAATTTTGTATTTATATAATGAACTGAAATGATTATTGATTTTTAGTTTTAAGTAAGTAAATATGGTAGGCATATCTTGAATTCACTTATTATTGTTGGTATTACACTCTGACTATTAATTTCAAGTGACTCATTATTTGTATTAATGAATATACTTTTTATGAAATATGTATGCATTTCGATTAATATGCCTTTGCAACTGTCTACGTTAGATTATTTGAATACTGTTTCGATCAACTGCAATTTTCTTATATCAACGACTTTGATGCTCTGTACCTTTTCATGAGGTGAAGGTTTTTAAAATTTTATTATATATTTGTGTGAATATTTATCAAAAACTATTTGTGAACATTGCATAAACTCATCCTTTTTAAAATTAGTCATACGAATACATAATAGAATTAAAAGATTCTTTACCGCATCAAAATGGATAAAATATAACAATGAAGCAATCAAAGAAACATTCAAACCTCCCGCGCTTTTGGCGGTCGAAGCTAATCGCGCCACCTGCTTTCACCTTTCATGAAGCCAGACAGAGATAGTATTTATCTTCCTTTCCTCGTCTATTACTTTCGACTTTTTTAATATTTAGTTGAGCATCTCTTTTTTGCTTGTTTCTGATTCGACCAAGGACTAGAAAGAGATCGAGCGCACGCACGCGTGCTCTACGTCATCGCTCCGTTTGATGCAGCAGCCATCTCATAGAGGGCGTAGAGCTGAAGAGAAAGAGAATGTTATCACCATAGCCATGGCGTAGAGTTGAACAAAACCGAGAATGTTATCGTTTTCGGCCATGCTATTAGTAGCGCAAATATTTTGTTTTGTGTTGCAATTGTACGAAGTTTTCGCACACACTGTGTCTGAATGTGCACTTGACGCCAATTCTGCAATAAATGTGCATAAATCATTGCTTTGAATTTCTAAACAATTACGCAAAATTTATATTTGCTATTACGAATATCTTTTAAATAATTTTTCGTTTTAATTACGAGCAATTGTTAAAAACAGATGCACAATGAGATGCATTATAAGATAAAATGTTTTTTTAAAAAAATGCACAGCAGCAAATATTAATTATTAGACATCCATTGTTATAATCTAAGGCTTATTTCACCTATGAAAATATACCATAGTGATTATATAAATTAGCCACTGCAATTACTAATTGTGATAATCCCGTACAAAAATATAACGTGTACAGCGAAATTTAATGTAACCCGTGAATTAGTTTAAGAGTAAGTACTTGAAAATAGCAACAACAATACATGACATTATTTAAAGCATATTGCATATAGCTTTCTCTTTATAAGTCGATTATTTTTCTTCAAATTTTCAGCTTTACTTGTGGTATTCGATAATGCTTATATATGCTATAATGAAATGATAATGCATAAGAAGTAATTTCATTTATATGGAAAAGAATCACATTCCATCTTATCGGTAATTAAATAATATACTGCTAACATTTAACTCAATTCAATTCCAATTACACAAGTTTTATTACTCTAATATTTTCCGATATTCGCTTTACGCCGCGCCAGTGTTAATATTTATTATTTATGCCAGAATATTCCGAAATTTGCAATCTCGACGTACTTATGCGATATTAGCAAGTACAAGTTGTGTTTATAGAATAATAATTACGAAATTCGGATTATTTTACTTCAATACTCTATGGAAATTTCTAATTGAAAAGAATTTAAAACTACGTTTCATTTTATTATATACTTCACAACTTATGATTTATGTAATTTATATACTGCGACATTGAAGATTGTGTCAATATGATTCGAAAATATACAAAATTGTGAGATTTATCATATTTAAATAATTTTACTACTGTTCAGTTCTGTTGATGAAATAGCTTGTTTATTTTAGTATACTTCTCAATTACGTATAGCTTGTTTTATGGACACTTATTTATTCCTCTCGTGACGGAAAGCTAATAAAAAAATCTTTTGAGATTAAGTATCTCTGTATATTTGATTTTTAACCGCATTGTGTGTTTTTAGAATTTTAGTTAAACTATAATTTGTGCATCCACTTAAATACGAAATGTCTACTAATTTCCAGAAATTTTCATTAATGATCTTTTCAAAAATAATCATCTAGGCACTATCCCACCGATTCGATTCGATAAAATAATACTTTTACTGCAAATATTTGATTGATTATTGAGTGTGAATAATTAATATGGTTATATATTATATATTTTGAAATAGAACGATGGTGCCTTGCTAGGAAATTATACGTATGCATATAATGTGATAGTGTAAATATTCTACCTAAAGTTACAATGTGTGCAAAGAAAAATATATAACTAGCTTAACTCATTTCAACATTAATTTTACAGCCTATAAATACCTGTGTACACTTTTATTTTACTTTCATCATTATTATTGTTTTTCACCTTTACGTTAATACTTTTTCTAATGTTCAATTGTCCGTATCTAACTTCCATTTCTCTTTTCATTTCTTTCTGCATTTACTAAAACCTAAAAGAGAAATTTCTTCCTCTTTCTTGTTCACCTTAGAGCCATTTTGCATATGTGTTAATAGGGCCTCCGTAGATTAGTTGCCTGGTAGTCAAGGCATACTTTATTTTGACTGGCAGGATCGTCATGTAATGACTCAACCAGTTAGTGCCATATTGTATTCCCTAGAGTAATTAGTTGAGTCAGGTTCATTCATCTGAGGACTCAACAGTAGTCGTGAGCTTACTGAACTCTATGTATTGATTCTATATTAGTCAGTATTACCATAATGATATCTATGATATTATTAATAATAATGATACCAAGTTACGTTACATTACCAAATATGAACTCTAATCAGGTCAGCGTGTTTTACCATCGTGTGCAATAGCATGCAGTTTTTAAAATGTGTTATAATAATATTTAATAGTTATAATATCTCGTCGATATACAGGGTATATACTTATACCTTTACAAATTATTTATGCACGAACTTATTCATATTTATTGCAGAATTTGTGTCAAGTACACATTCAGATACAATGTGTGCAAAAATATCGTACAATTACTTGAAATATTGTGAATACGTTTCTTTCAGTGTATTCTGCAACAATCTTGCACTAAAAAATCTTTTATTTTTGCAAGGACAAAAATTTAATGTTTATTACCAAAAGGGTTATGTCAAATTTATTTTACAAATAATAAGTATTTTTAAAGTGAAATACAATTTTAGTGGCTAACAAAAACTCGTTGACAACCAAAAAATAAACATGGAAAACTCAAATTTACTTTAATATGAAATATGCATATAATAATAACGAAAAGATCAAAACCTAATCCTCTAATTTACATTTAAATTTTCCCAGCATTCTATTTTAACCCTACGGGAAAACGTTCCTAGATTTTCCGCACCGCCCTCGATTAATGTAATCCAATTTTCCGAACGTGAGGGGAAATACACATGAGATTTCGCACGATTTATGCAGCTTTTCGCGTCAATTTCCACAATTTATTTCCAGGTAAAAAATTTGAAATAGAAATGGCACATATCGAAAATTGTATAAATCAATTTGCCGCTTGTAAATCTATTAAATTACGAACGAGTAATGCAATATTTCGATAAATGTGGCACTCAGCAAATAATTGGGATTTCATTGCAATTTGCTTTGATGTTTCGAAAATTAACTAATAGATCTTATAATCTTTACACAATACTACCTATCAAACCATAATCTTAGAACTTGATAAGAGTTTATCTAACCATGTTAGCATCATCAGGAACAATGATTGCAATAATAGTTAATAATTGGACCTTCTTGCTCTGATTGTTGAATTAATGAGCGTTAAACCTAAAACCTCATAGTCGTTATTGAAATAAATGAAAATCCATTTTTTAAAGAAATAATTTCACTTTTTGATCAGAGTTCACATTATGTTTATTAGGGGGTCCGTGAGGATTATCTTTTCGTTAGATTTGTCGATAAGTAGACTGAATTTTATCATTCAGTTATTAAGTGTTTACTTAATAATGAACCACTTTATCGAGAGTGTAATTATTATTAAATCGTAATGCCTTTAGATTCATCATTGATCGACTGATTTCTTAACAAATGACGCTTCGCCTACCGTACCTATGAAATCAACATCATTTATATTCATGTATTTGTTATCATTGAATCACTGCCGAAATTTGTCATTCAGCTCACGCAACAACCCACCTTTTCCGTTCATTACCTCGGGCAATGGGTGTCTCGGTTCGAACCCTCGCCGACCTTTCGAGGGGGGCAGATAACGACCTAGAGGGGTGATTTGCCTCGCGGTTACCCTGTGTTGTGCCGTCAGAATTAGCCAATTACTTTGGCCCCGCTTGCACTATATTTTAATTACGATCTGATAATTTAATGTAGCTCTTTTTTCAAAGAGAACGGAGTAATTATTCATTCATTTTATTTCTGTGCTGTATTTCATATGGGCATAATGGCACTTTCTAATTGAAATTATTACTTCATTTTTGCTGTAAGAAAGATTTAATATAAAGGTTAAATAATGTTTTTAATACTTACCTAAAATATGCAACATTAGAAATTAGAACAAAATAATGTACGAACCATATATTAGGGGTAATAAAACAAATTCTGAATAACAATAATTTTAATAGATGTTCATTCAAAAGGGTCAAGAATACATTAATTTAGCGAAGATGTCCTGTAGATACTATTTCATCCTAACTATAAATTACATCATGTTTACAGCTAAAATTAGTTTAATAGACACATACAGAGTCCTTAAAATGGGATTGAAATACAGTCAAACCGAAATGGTGCGGAAGCGTTGTTGTTTGTGTTATATCAGCATATGGGCATTACTCCGAAAAGAATTCGTTGAAAACTAGCTTTACTGTCTTAATCGTTTCTTCGATTTAAACTGGCTTCAAAAACTTTATAACGCCACTTTTCGACAAGTATTGGAATAGGATGATGACCTGATATGGGATCACTTAAATATAGATTCATGCTTTTGTCATCTACAATATACTGTTATTTTATAAGATATCCAAACATTTAAGTTATATATGGAATGCTGTCACTTTCTTAGCACCTGCGTAATATAGTTAATTAAGTTAAATTCTTTCTTCTAAGGAACATCCACTTTATTATTAATATACAATATATAGTTACGAAAATTTGTTATCTTTAATATTAATATAAATGCATATGGGCGTTGAGTAAAAGCAGACTCTACTAAGCAGAATCTTTAGAATTTGGCTTCCAGACATTTTTGATATTCTTGAAATCACCTTAAATCATACACCTTTTAAGAACATCATATGATGATATTTTTTTACACACAAACGTCAGTACGTCTAGGTATATTAGAACCGGGTAATATATTTCTTACTTTTAACATTGAAAGTCCCAACTCTTTATAACGAAAAAAATTTAACGAATATAAATCTATGAGTTTATTTACAAGAACATAAACGTCTTTCTTTTTGTCGATTTTTCATTGGTTTAGGGGAACGCTTAATACTTAATTGAATAACTGTGAGAAAGCTTTGGCTTAAAATTAAAAGTACTGAAACTCTGGAATGTGAGTATTGGAAGAATTCTTTTTTACATTAATGTTAAATTCTTCTAGCCTACATCTACACACTTAAGTATCTACATTAAATGATTGAGGAAAATTAAATATCCAACATCGTTCTTATCCATTTGATAAATATGATTAAATGCTGATCCAAATATAGCAAAACATCATCCGGACCACTGAATAGTAAAACTAAGCGAATAATACCTTTAAGAGTCTGGTGAGTTTGGACAACCTCTCTATGTATTGCTTCTTTAATGCTTGGTGCTCATCGAGTCATAACTGATAAAGGTTCCTTTTTCATAGAATAATATTTTTTATGAATATGTGAAGGCAAGTATTAATTGACGGCAACTGATTTTGTATTAGCAATCTTGATAATGATAATATGAATGGTATATAGGGATAACGTAACTAAAATCATCACATTACAGGAGCAACACTTCGCTCAGCAGCTCCCGCGTTGGTGTACTCTATCGCGGAATATTGCTACCCTGTTTAGGTCAACAGCGCACACACCAAAAAAGATGCACAACTTAATCAAAAGATGAGATTGGTTACTGGTAGTATACGACCAATACCGACGCGCCAGTTCCTACTGCTACGTAATATCAGACCACCATATATCCGAAGAACCTCAGCTTTCAACGTGGACCGACCAATTCATACTGATATTCTATATCTAACAGGACAATATTATCTGCTCAAATCCAGATATCCAGCCATTCGATCGATACTAAAATGAAGTGGAAGCTTTCAGTCGATTCATAAATGGGTTACTACGTGGATGGATATCACAAGAGGCCAATACATCCACCTAAGGGATCAAATTCAATGTTTTAGTGGACCTTACTTGCCACGCCGACTATGGTTAAAGCTCAATCAAATTAGAATGGGCAACTATCGGAATGCCATAGATATATTACCTGTCTAGAAAGTTGCCTTAAAAGCTGTTTAAGCTACCCAAGTCGCCGAAAACGTCACTGCTCTGGAAAACGGAGGATATCGAACTGTCATTCTATCCTTACTCATAGCTTCAGCTTCATTACCTTCGTAGTCAAAATAAACAGCATGCAACCATTTCCTGTCTTAATAATGTAGAACCTACCATCTTTATATTTCCTCAAAATAATTGCAAATTTCCCAATTTCCGTGTATTTCTTGAAATATATTTCTTCATTCAGTCTAAATTATTTCAGTGTCTTTCCATGTAGAATATTATATTTCTTCATTTTGTGTTGTTACTATTCAGTCTCAAATAGATGGTTTTGATTCTCTAACAAATATATATTTTCACTGCGTAGTTTTCTTCCCATCAGCATTTCTGATGGAGATGATGAAGTTGCTTTTAGACCGTTATTGTATTCTAATATATACATAAATTGGGCCAGAATTTTTAATTTTTAAACCCCATTCTTAAATTCATAGGAGTCCAATAGAAGCACAGAATCTGACACTATTTCATGGGATTGAAATAGTGTTTTCAAAGCTTCTACAGTAGATTTCTAATTTTTTGAAGCCCCGCTGATTTCTGCGAATTTTCAATTATAATCTACTATGATAAGTTGATAAGGTAGTCTTTTTTATTAATAAAAGCAAAGGCTTTTCCAACATTCATCCAAGGATACTTCATGAATTTTTAGGGATTTGTATTCATGAATGAATATATCATACGTACATCATATTTCTTGATGTATTCTTCAATATTTTCGATCACTTCGGGCTAGTACATTGTAGTTTTTGCTTTGATTTTGCAAGTAGCAATACCTTGATGAGCACCAAGCAGCTGACATAATATTTCATTTTTTTTTAGGAATAACAAGGCGGTTGCCATGATAAATAAGTTAATTTTCTACATGAGGTTCATCTTGAATTATCCAGAAAGGGTACAGATTGGTTGAAACTTACAACTTTTCCATTGGTCAGCCTTCATAATTAATACTAATCACCTGTTGAGATCTATGAATGGTCCTCTCATTTCCTCAGTAGCTTTATCTGAAGCTAGAAATGCTGTTGCTAGATATATCATTTGCTTATCTACAGGTGATGTG
>MU182519.1:285703-321417 GCA_016904865.1 Pissodes strobi | reverse complement strand
ATTGTCCTTTCATTTCCTCAGTAGCTTTATCTGAAGCTATAAATGCTACCATTACATATATCATTTACTTATCTACAGATGATGTGTCAATTGAAGGTTTTTTAATCTTGCTCTTGAAAATGGATGTGATACGCCAAGTGAAAGTTATATCTCAATAATTTCAGCATAATTCTTTACAATCTTAGAGATAGACTGTTTAGACGTTTTTTCATAAGTGAGAATAAAGGCTTACGATCTGGTGCCACATAAATAGTAGTGGAATCTATTAGATCCATACAAAAAGGCCATTAGCTCTTTTTAAATCTGGAGCTATTTGATTTGTGCTTTATTCAAAGACGGTGAAGCATAAGCATTTTTACTGCTTCCAAACAATTTTTACACGCATCAACAGACAGAACAGTAATTGTTTCGCCCCTGCTCAAAACTGGAACATTGGTAACTGGTTTGTTCAGTTTTACGACATATGAATCTTCATTCGGTGCCCAAATCTACTCATTTTTGAACCACTGCAATTCTGTTTTATCTTCATTTCATTCACCTCAATTTCATTTTCTAATACAATTAGTCCATGGCATTTTACCATTTTAACACAAATCTCCATTTCTTCTGAGCTACAAGTCAAATGTTCTTTTATGTCCACCCCTAATGCCGTAATTTCCTCTATGCATGAAAGAATGTCATTCATTATCCGTTGAAACAATTCCGGTACGTTATATATAGACCAAAACTTAATCTGAGAAAACTGTACCTTCCAAATGGTGTTGTAACACTACAAAGATCTGAACACTTTTCTTGCAAAGTGGAACTTGCATGGAAGCTAATAATGCGTCTTGAATTGTAGAATGCTTAGCTCCAGAAAATTGTGACAAAATTGAATCAACTGTAGGAATTTGTTGATTGCGTTATTCAACCCTCTTGGACGAATGCACACTCTGAGAGCGTCATTTGGTTTCTGAGCAATTGTTGGGTCAACTTCCTCCTATATCAGTTGAAGTTTTTCTAAATGGTCCAGCTCTTCTTCAACTTTAGGTTCAGAAAAAATAGGAATTCTTCTTGTTTCTGATATATTGGGTTAGGCATCTTTTTTATTATGATATCATATTCTGTGTTCAATTACCCTATGCCTGTGAACACATATTTCAAAACTTCTATAATATAATTCTTCATAAAAATCTCACAAGGTGTACTAGAAATATTTAAACCTAGGCAACTTTTGCATCAGTAACAGGTATAGCGCTTACTAATTACTGATGTGAGTTTTCTTTCGATTCCATTTATTTGACAATACAAATCACATTCACCTTCTATAGGTATTTTATGTCCAGTATTCATGAATATAAGCTTGATTTACCGATGAAGTGAAGGCCTCATTTAAATTTTTAAATATGTTCTTAAGAATGTTGACATCTGGACCAGTGTCCAGCACAAATTCAATGGTTATTTCACTTATTCTTATTTTTTCTCTAATATCCTCGCCATTCTTAAGTGAAGCCGTTGTATACAGTATCGCTATCATGATCAATTTCTTCAGTTATAACACATGGATGAGGGCTAAGAATTTTATAATAGAAAATAACTTCAGATATCAAATAGACACGTCTTAGTGAGACCTTTTGTGCTCTGTTATAGTTAACCTTTGCACTGTTATTATAGATGCCCCCCCTTAAATGGTACCTACCTTTTAAGGCCTATTTTTTTAAAGTCTATTATGAATGAAGCCGGTTAAGGCAAATCATTCTCTTTTACTATTTACCTGCACATGCTAGAGAAGTACATTCGTTTTCTTAAGTATATTTATTTCACATTTTAATTATCAAACGATTACGGATATTTAATTTCCCTAAAACACGTACATTATAAATCAAATCGAAGAATCAGATCCTACTAGGCACCATTTTTAGCTACTCCCACTTAAGCATGTTTTATACATAACTTTTAAACCACTACAGTTACTTTGTCAGTAAGCGGTTTTAAAATGCATTTTTTATAATAATTTTATACTACTATATACAATTTATAACAGCCGTAGGTGCTTAAACATGTTTTTTTATACATACAACTACACTCAATTTTAAGCTAAAGATTATTAACATTTATTTGAATTATTTGTTAGAATTCTACGAAACATTTACAATGCAGAGTCCGACAGCTATTTTTTTTCAATTTCTATAATTCTATTATTCATCAAATTTCGACATGGACGCATCATAAAGTCAATATTTAAGTGTTAATAATTAACATCGATTATAGGTTGATTAATTTTTTTTATATATAAATATAGATCTAGAACGTATTTTATAAATGAGTAATTTGATAATTTAGCACGGATATTTCAGCGGAATTATTAGTATACAAATACAAACAGGACAAAATTTGGCAACAAATGTCAAAATAAAAAAACTAATTGATATACAAAGTATACAAATCATGACTAACAAAACATATCTAAACTGCTGTTTACTTCAAATGCATTCGGAAAATTTTTACTCTAGTTTTTAATGTACGTATCTCCAAAACTAAAAACGATTTTTTAATGCCGTTTTCAAAATATTAGGGCACGTGCCTACTGACTAGGCTACCGGGTATTTGTAATATTATGCATATTTTGTATGAGAGGGTAGTAAACAAATATTGACAAATTTAATTTTCCGAAAATGTAAAAACATTTCTTTTATTTTTTGTTTATTACATTTAAATGATTCTTAGCCAAAATGTAGAAATCAAATTCGGGGATTTTTTGATACTTTCAATTTTGTCCGAAATATGATATTTTCAAGATAAAAGGTGACTTTCTTATTCATTAGGCTTAAATAAGCATTATTTAATTTGTTTTATTTATATTCTCTTCGCAGATATAATTTTACACCTTTGAGTAAAAAATTCAAATTCATTTGAAAGTATCGAAAAACCCTCGAATATGTTTTTGCATTTTGACTAAGAATTATTGAAATATAATAGACAAAAGGGAAAGCAAATATTTGTAAATTTTTAGGACCAATGCATCTGAAACTCTCTACAATTTCTAGGTGTGTGTTTACTACACTGTACATACAAAATATACGCAGTATTAAAAACATCCGGTAACCTAGTCGATAGGCCATAAAATATGCTCTAATATTTTTTAGTTTTCAAGATACGTGCGTTAATACTAGACAAAAAATTCAAGTGAACAGCAGTTTATAGTATTGATAATGCCGATTTTATCCAGCTGTTTTCTGTCATCAAGACTCTGCAATTGAATGTTTTTAGGCAGTCATCTAAACTACAAGCTAGCTCGAATATCGCTTGCTAACACTTACACATACACTAGGGCTAGGAATTTTATAATACATAATCACTTCTTATATCGATGTTACACATTTCATTATGATGTTACTTAAGGAATATATTTTGGTCAATAATAGACATTTTTATTGCTAAACGTTGCTTTTATATACAGTATTAGAGGAGAGTTTAGCAAACTCCCGTTTAAAAGCTTTGTTGGATCGAATTAACAGAATTCACGTTAGAGAAATGGTCTTGGAGGGATAAAAATAATTTAAAAAATTGATAAATATCGTTCTTATTTCTTATAGTCTCCTAATATCGTTGCGTGTTTCACATTTCTTTTTCAAAAATCATTCTCTGTGCTAATACTCATACCTGTTAGACCAAAGATACTCCCATAACATGAGTTATTTTGTAAAAGGAATTACCAACAATAAAAAAAAATAATTTTTGAAGTAATTTCGACTTAGTATGCGTGTCAAATTATTGTTTTTAAATTATGGAGTTGGTGTGGTTAAATAAGTCATATAACATGTAGTTAAATTCGAATCGCCCTGTATGTATTTACTGTGCACCTACCTAAACACCTTATGCTATCTATTTTGTATGTTCATATAATAATATATTTCGTCTATTTCTATGAAGTGAGCAAAAGTTGATACATTACAGATCATACATATGCACGTATCCCTAGTTCAGCTGACATTTATATATTAATATGTTATATATATATTTATATATTAATATGTATGTTACATAGAGGCAAATTAGATATGTTTTCATTACATCATTTGTGCACACAATATGTACTTTTAAATTGACACTTAAGAGTCTCGATACTGTTTTTATGACAAAATTTATAATCTGAAAAATTCATCAAGCCAGTTTTCAGGAGAAGGAGAAAGGGCGAGGAGAAATTAAAAGTTATTAGAGCAATCAACATTATCAAAAATCGATTTTGAGGTATCAAAAAGGATTTATAAAAGTTGCTTATGTTAAATTTTCTTCAACAGCCAAATGGTTTAGTCCATATTAAAATTATTCTAAAACTCCCAAACAAATAATATGAAGTTCACTGCGAGAAGAATAGAATTTACATAATTTCGTATCTAAAGTCAAATGCGTTTTTAAAATACACTATCATTGGTTGCGAATATGATTTTCGTTACTCTGTAACTTTCTCCCCGCCAATAATATTTCGAAAAGACAAGCAGTAAATAACGCAAATAACTAAAAATAATCTATCTTTAATAAAATGTTGTTAATTGTTATTCATGCATTCGACACACTCAATAAAAATCCAGGGGATTAAAATCATTAATATACGGCGGCAAGTACGGCGAAGAGTGAATTGTAGACGGGGTGATAGCGGGCTAGACTTGTGACTTAGACACTAAATTTTAAACTAAAGGACGTCCATTTTTCTACACCAACGGGCCTAAATCGACTAAGCCTGGTTAATTACACTTTTCATTTTCATACACATATTGGAGGAAACTATCATTGTATATCGACTTAATATGTATACTTCCATTTACCTACTAGTGACATTTATTAGTGTTGTTATTTTTTATAGGAAAGCAATCGTGGTTGTTTACTTTGGACCGTTGTCAAAATGGAATTACTTCTCGATGTTTGGCCCTCTGAAAAATAAACAGTCCTTAGCACAGTTGCTTTCACACTTGTGGTATACTTCTCAATGTGTTGTGTGCTTGCTGCGTATCTGGGTTTGAAGTATTTACTCTGACTGAATATTGTGCTACAATGTTGACTATGGAAAAAGCGATTTTTAAAAAGGAGAATCTTTCGTTCCTTGCATTTGCAAGTGCAAATGCAGTAATGCCTTGAGTAATAGAATATAGACTCAATATTTATATTTTATTTTTCTGGATAGTTAAAATAATTACAGATAACTAGTGGTCCATCGACCCTCATATTGCTATGATCATAGTGGTCTTAGTAGTGTACTTATGAGAGAGAGTCCTCCCAAGCGGTCCAACCTTGAAAGTTTTCCTCCTCTATATGTTTACATAATATATTTCGTCAGTATTACTACAACATATTACCAAAATACTATTGATACATTTGCAGCAATTTTCACTAACCAACTCCTGATAATGCTCACAAGATTAGCGAAAAAGACACAAATTGTGTAAATTGTGTTTCGGTATTGTAGATAAATTTTTGTTATAGTACATTTGGTCGAAGGTTGTATTAGTATATTAACCTTGCACCTCAAGCTATCAATAGAAGTAAAATGTCCAGGAATCATCCTAGACAAGGAGCTTAACTGGCAGCGCCACCTAGAACTTAAGTATGAGAAAGCTGCTCGAGCCTTTTACTAGTGTAAGAGAGCGATAGGATCGACATGGGGACTATCACCTAAAATCACATACTGGATATATACAGCTGTCATCAGGCCTATGTTTGCATATGGCGCACTAGTTTGGTGGCAACGATCAGGAAAAACAAGACTTCAAGCCAAAATGTTCCGCCTCCAAAATTTAGCACGTAGAGCTGTCATTGGAGCAATGAACACCAGTCCCACGAAGGCAGTGGAAGTACTTTTAAACCTGCCTCCGTTAGATATTTTCGTGAGAAATGAAGCAGAGGTACGCTTGAACTCCACGGGTACGTGGAGGGAAAAAAACTGGGGACCTCGACATGCAATAACTCTAAACGAGGCATACCTCATACAACCAGCTATGAGAGTGAGCACAGACCTTGTGGTCAAAAATTATATTTTCGACAAACGGTTCAAAATTGAACTAGACTCAATTAATGATCTGTCACAAACTTATGACATCCACATCTACTCGGACGAATCAAAAATAACCTCAGGAGCTGGCGCAGGTGTTTATATATCCCAGCTCGACATATAAATGTAGACACCACTAGATAATCCCAGCACCATATTCCAAGCTAGACTGTGTGGCTTAACGATGAGTGCTGGAAAAGTGACGCGGGAACAAATCACAAACAAAGATATACTGTTCGTCACGGACAGCAAGACAGTTGTACAAACATTCAACAAAATGGGTATCAGAAGCTTGATGGTTAAGGAGTGCATAAAATCACTAAACCAAATATCTGCAGAAACAGAGTAACTATTGCCTGGAAAAGGGCACAACGGAGACCTTGGTAATGAAAGAGCAGACACTCTTGCCAATAATGCGTCTCGTAAAAAACTAATTGGTCCAGAACCGATACTACCACTCACCATGGACACTGTTCGCGAACAAATTAAAAAAACAACAATTCGAGAATGCAGCACCAGGTGGAAAACGGCCGAAGGGCTTCGCCACTCCAAAGCATCACTAACAGGTGCTGGTAAATGCAAAACTAGATATTTTCTAAAACTATCAAAGAAAAACTTGAGAATAATAACAGAAATACTTACCGGTCATTGTAGACTAAATAACCATCTGCACAAGATAGGTGTCGTTGACGACTCCTTATGGAAAGACGGTTAGAGGACGACGAGATGGCAGAACAGATTCTGTGCAAATGCAAGTAATTTTTTGACGGTTAAAGTGTTCAACAAAATGTAGCCCAAAGGTTGCAATTTTAAGATTTCAATCTTTTCAATAATCGAGCAAGAATAAGGTGATATTAACTTTGATATTGCCACATGGAGAAAGGTAGATCTAGCCAATTTAATCTTTTTCGTTTTTAAATTATTCTTGTTTAGTCTGTACCTCTAAATCTTCTGCGAGTAATAATAGTAACAGTATTTATAGTGAGTGGTAAAGAACCGATGGGACTATTGCATTATGTTCAGAATCACATTTGTCCATCTCAGGCCATACTTGGCCAAATAGTTCGAGGTACACAAGATGTTCTCATCTTGGTTCATCTCCTATGCCATTTTTGACATGGAGGCCTTTGACAGCAGGCCTCATTATTGGTTTAAACATACCAGCATTTCAGTTTCGCTATTTCACCTTATTTGCGTTTTACTATACCACTTAGTAAGTACCTAAATTTATTCACTTCCTCTCGTTGCATGTACACGTGAAGGTGTTTATAATTCAATCGAGAGAGAAAATGTAATTGCTCATTCCTTCTTGCATTTCGCCTGTAGTTGACCTATTTACCTAAACTTCGATATAAATAATGGAAACTAGTATTTGAAGAACACATATTATAGTACAGAATTAGAGCTACTTCTAAAATTTCATGCTGTCATCAGCAAATAATGCTTATGCTCATGAAGCAAATACAATACAATACAAGCTTAACTCATTTTTGTCTCTTGGCATTGAAGACAGCAGGGCCAAATAGGAATAAGTAAATCCATTTTGATTAGATCCCCGATCCATGAATCACCATCATGTGCAAAACTTTCAATCTAGAAAACTCAGTCTCATAGATGGTAAATCTTGCACTATCATTGATTTCATAAATTGTGAAAATTTTATACTTATTTTTAATATGTATATATCTTATTTACGTAATTTGTAAGCTGTAATAAAATATTACGGAGCTAGAAAACAGCAAATATTCTTATTCTCTATTCCTAACCCATTAAAGGTATATTTAATAATTGCACTATGTTGTCCCAGATGAATATAAGGTACACTTACACCGATATGCGTTAAGACTTAAATCAGGACGTATATATGGATTTGCCTATGTTAATGCCTTATATAATTACACTCATTATAACTACGTTACTTCAAACCTTGTCTTGCCCCTGTAATGCATGCAACATATGAGTAGGTTCTTTTAGTATACATTTCTGACATATACAGGAACGCAAAATATATACAAAATATTTGTTTGCACTCTCTATAATTTCACCTAAAAGACTCGTGTGTTGAAAGCAGCTGTTTCATTTTTTCACACATTTTCCATATGTTTTTCAATTTATTTACAGGAGTTGCTCACAAAGTTGTGTGATTTTTGAGAATCTTTTTTTCATTTTTAAAAAATTGGATTTTGGCGGCATACAGAGTGCATGTTATATAGATATATGCCTGATTAGTAAACATTTGATCGTTACCAATATTTTTGTATAGAAAACTCTTGGCCAGCATCAGTTTTAAAATCTCAGAAAAAAAAATAATTGCGCAAACCGCCATGGTATATTCCTTAAACCTAAATAGATGTGGCAGAAAAAATGGACGCCCTATACATATGTGTTACTTATCAATATTTAAGATGCTATATATGTAAATCTTAAGTCTATTATCACGATATGTTTAAGAGGTGAACCATGTGGTTCTGATATGTATGCGATCTCAGTTGATATACTTTCTTATATATAGAAAATAATTTAAAAATTAGATTAATCCAAATGAAAAGCCTATTATTATACAATATTCTAAAAATTGTACACGTTATTGACTAATATGTACAACATAACCTTCAAATATAGTACATCTATACAAATTAAGGAAAATATCTAAATGCCATATTTTGACATTTGTGATACTAGAATATCTATAATGTTTTATCCAAAGCAATATTAGGGAATTAAGATGGGCTAAATTGTAGATTTAAAATATAAATAATATAAACTAAAAATTTTATATAATATTTTAAAAAAAGACAAAATACGAATATCGGTAATAAAATAAGAAGATAAGGTTTTATTTAGAATTATTTCTATCGTGGGTGCTGAATAAGTTTTTAATATATTTTAGCTGGATATAGTTATATACCATAAAACAGTCCTGCAGAAATGTCTTTAACATGGAGCACTCTGTATTCTTTATATTAATTTTTTTTTTATTATGCAACCATTCTTACACAAATTTAGTGTAATACGCTCGATATGCTAACATATAATTATTGTTTTCGATATACTCATATGTAAAAAGAGATTTATTTTTATTTCTCATTGTTGCAGCTTTAAACTGACGAATTTAATGAAACTTGAAATAAAATCGGTTGAACTTTAAATTTGTCAAGTATAATCTAAAAAAAAAAACATACATTTTCTTCTCTTCTCTATCTCTCAGTTCGCTGGAAGAAAATGCCACTTCCTCCCGCTTTAGAGATTATAAATATTCAAGTATACATATTATTTGAAAATATAGATCTAAAACATACACCAGGTGCCACAAAATAGCAGCTCACCTTTTTAGCATGCTTTCTATTCAATATATTCAACTGAAATTTTGAGTGATCAAACAGGTCATAATTTTACATTTTATTACGTGACAAGTTTGCATATTTAAGAATATAGTATAATTCAGAATCTTCTTAACTGGATGAAGACAGAATATTTTAAGACATTAGCCGAAACCTAAAAAAATTGTCAGTTAATGTATTATCTAATAATTGACAGCTTTCTAAATAGTGTGAATATGTGGGTATGTCTATAATAATTATTAAGAAGAATAGGCAAAATTGGGCTATAAGATATAATGCGTTTTTCAGTTACAATTTTCACAGTACCCGAAATATTATTGAAACATTTTTACAATTAATCGGAAATATCGCAGAATACTATTTTAAATTAAACATGGCACATTTGATTAGCGTATTTTGGCCAACTTTTTTCTAGATTTTTGGTTAAATTTGTATGTTTTACTGCAGAGAATTTTAATTGTAATACTGAAAAAATATTCTCAAATCATATTCCAACCGCTAAATCAGTGTTAATAATAAATTACTAAATCTGGTGGAATATTCCTTCTTTAATACATTTGTAAGAAATGTGTTCAATGTAATTTTACGTGTTTCTCCTATAAGGAAGACGTTTTGCCGGTTTTTTCGTTTTTGGTTGGCCTGGAAACAGCGTCAAAATGAAATATTGTGATAGGCTGTATAAATAACGTATGCACCATTCTAAAATGTAACGCACTTTTATCCAGCATTTCTCTTATTAGAGTCATCACATTTAGCATGCGATCCCTTTAATACAGGAACTAGTCTAAATCTATTTATGGCAAAATTGAGATAAAGGTTCAGTGTCATGTCTTAAGACCGTTAGGGTAATTTTGCATTGAAAATTATGCAGGTATTGACATAGGAATATTTATAACGCAAAATTCTAGCCACTATCGTGATATTTTAAATGCTCAATTTCTTCAATAATTGACGACGTATTAAATCTAGACATTTATAAATATAGGCTCTCTATACCTGACATCACACAATTCAAACATGATCTAGATATTGTAACGCTGTTTTAATTATCCAGAATTTCATTTTAATATCTTGAACAGTTGACCCAATATTTTGTGGCACTCTGTAGATAACATTCTACAATGCTTAGTTTAAATATTTTTAAAAGGAACGTTTAGGTGTGATATATTCACACTGGTAAGTATTTTCATAAATGAAATATGATGCATAATATTATATAACGTTTCGTTAAATTATCGCGTCTCAATCCTATAGAGAAACTAGGAAATAACATTTAAATTAAAACTTAATTATTTATATTGTTAAGAGAAAACCAATGTTTGATTTGATATGCACTTAGGCAAGTGAATGCCTGTTGCACTTTAAAGATGAACTTTAGTGAAATTTATAATGGAGTCTCATTCCATTCTCAAAACATTGGCCAATAGCTTTTATCGAAAATGATTGAATTATTGGTTGTCTATAAAGTAAATGAGTATCATACAGAATTGTATTATGTCATCATTATTTCAAAATCCTTCTATAGCATTAAAGAACCGCAACTAATTAAACATTTCACACTATTCCAAACCAAATAGCGTTTTGCGTAAAATTATTTAACACAAAAACAACACTTTTTCAGTTCATTTACAAACCTTGCCTAAATGGATTGCCCCCCGAGGACATTGGTGCTGGAGGTGGTGGTCTGAAGGGATTAGACACCGGTTGCTGTGGCAGCACCCGACCTTGTCCTTGTGATCTAGCGGGTGTCTGGGGACCTTGATAGGTGGAGTTCTGGTACGATTGGTTTTGGTCTGGATAGTTTGGAGTATGGGCTGGGAAGTTTTGGTTACCAATCGCCTGTTGAGGCTGATATCCACCCTGGTATCCTTGCGTATCATAACCGGCATCATAATTATTGAAATTAGTTTCTTGTTGCTTATAGTCTAAATGATTTTGGATATTTTCGTTGACTGCCTTTTGCTCTTGCAGAGAATATGTTTGGTATTCCTTGTTTGGTGGATCAGACATCAAGATATTAGCCTCGTTCTCAAACGGTTTAAAGTCATATATGTGCTTAAGGTAAGATATCACTGGAACGTAGGCCAGGTTTGATATAGCTATCCCCATATTGAGAGCCGTGAAGCCTATAGCTTCCACCACTCCTCCCGCTATGATAGGACCTATAGCGTAAGCCACGGAATAAGATATGTCCGCTATGGCATAGATGCTTCCATACACAGACACATAGCGGACATCTACAAGGTATCCCAGGGTAGGCAAAAGGGCGGTGTCTATCAGAGCAATGCCGAAACATATTCCGCACAACGGAATCATCAGCATCATGTAGCTTGTCGAGAATGGAATTATAAAGCAACATAACCCTTCTAGCGCTAACCCTACAGAGGCCATTAACCACTGATAATGAGGGTACTTTTTGGCGATTTTTACGGTGATAACCACTCCTATAACGTGCGGTATAAACGCCGGAAGCCAAATCATCCCTATTTTCCAATTGTCTGTGGTGAGGTTGTCTTCCATCCATAGGGAGATGGTGGGTTCTAGGAAAGCCAAAGCCACGTTTGCCATCATCAAGGCACCCGAACACACAGCGATGTACGGGTCCATAAAGAGCCTCCAGATGGGTACCGATGGCGGCTTGACCACGGCCGCTTCTTTTAGCTGCTCTTTTATAGGTTTCATAACTATTAGGAGCATAAAGCCATCCAGGAGGGACACGAAGGCTAGGATGAGGAAAGGCATTTCTTTGCCGGCGAATTGGTAAAGAGCGCCGCCGAACGGCGGTGCCACCAGGCATCCGAAGCTTATAAAGGCTAGAGCTATACCCAACGCTTTTGAACGTTCGGTTTCTTCGGTGAAACGGTCGGCGATCATAGCGAGGCCTGCGGTATCTGCGAAAGCCGATCCGACGCCCTAGAAAAAATAATACAAATGTTGTTTTCTTATTATAATTTATGTTGGAACTAGTTTTCCAATTGGTCGCCTGGAGGCCGATCCGTTATTTTTTTGATGATTTTGACAATTGTTTCTAATTATATAAAAAGAGAAGGAACTAACCTGCAGACTTCTGGCGAAGAAGAGGACCCCGTAGCTCCGGCCGCAGGCGAACACTGCCGTTGAAAGGAACATGATGCATAGACCAATCATCATGGGGATGTCGTATCCGATGCGATCGATTAGTGCTCCTGAGAAAGGGTTCACCATAAGCTGAACTATGGCCTGGAAAGAGATAAAATATTACTCTGGTTTGCGTTGCGTCAGTGGTGATTCAATTAAGTATGTGAATGTAATGTATTTTTAAATCTTCTGAATAACGCGTTAGAGAAATACAAGTGCAAATGCCAGTAAGAGACACGAACTTAGTAGGCAAAACTCAGTTTATGATGATCTATTGAAGTATCATACCAAACTGTCAATGATCCAGAAATCAACAGTGAAATCCAGGAAAAGAATGTGAAAAGAAGAAGTGCATATGCTAGACTGTCCAGATTCCCTGCAATGATGAAACTTGAGGCTTTCGATATGTGGTGGTATTAAAAGAAATTAGAAATAAGATGAAAGAATCAATCGAAGAAGTTTCAAGAAATGAAGAAAGCAATCATTATCGTAAAAAGAAAATTAACTGGGGGTGGAATATAAGAAAAGCTAGGCAAATTTCATAGAATTTTACAACAAACTTGGAAATTGACCACGATCGAAGAGGAATCTTACGGCCTTAAAATCTTGGATCATGGTTTTTAAGCACCACTGAATGATATTTTGTATGAAAAGGTACTCTTATGGTTTACCGACGCTAATGAAGTTTCTTGCAGGTACCTTTGGAATAGATATTTAAACAACCTTAGAAAACATTTTGCGTAATTCATTTTGAAATATTCCAATAACATCTGCAAAGGAGGGGTATTGGGATTGAAAGCAAATGGTTTTTCAAAACGTGAAAAATGGCAGTTTATAATGCACAGCAATGCTTTAACCATTTTGTCTTTAAAAACATAGGAAATTATGAGTTTTCATAAGGACTGGGTTTGGTGCATGGACCTATTATGGTTCGAATCTGGAAAATGCCACAGTTCTAGCGTGTGAACATTATACATGATTAATTGTTCATAAAAACTGTTTCTAATTGTTTCCAAAGGCTTAGTATATATTTCATTGCATATTTAATGTATTTTAAACATTATAGCACCTTCAGATGGGTACTTTAGTGTCAGACCATAAAGGTTACTCCCTAAAATACCTTTTAAAATTGAAAATTAGAAATAAGTGATATAAATAAAAATATCCCATGGCATTGTTGCTGCTCTGATAAATGCCTTTAATCTAGTATTAATTACCTTTGATCTAGTCTTAATTATCTGAAAATATATACAGCGTGTTTGCAAATATTGGTACTTAACTTTGAGCGTAGATTGATCGATTCAAATTAAGATGAAAATTTCGCATAAACATTGGTCTGCTAATTCACCCCATTCAGGAAGACGTTAAAGAATTGGTATATAGTCAGTAACTATTTTGATGAAAAGGGATAAGTTTTAATTGATACGTTACTATTGAAAAACATGACTATTTGAGGGTAATAGTTAATTCAAGTTGTAACAAGTAAGGGATGTGTTACATTTTTATATAAAAAATTGCTAAATCAATTTCTGAATCTTCTAGTGCTACCAAATAATTCTTTGTACTTTTTTGCATAAAAAGGTACTGTTATTGCAATGCTCAAAAATTAACCATGTTAGAGAAAAATTAACGAATTTTCAGACATGAAACAGACTTGAATCGTGAGGGTATTGTTAATATTCATACTGGTCTTGTGTGGGCCGATTAAAATACGTAAGTCATTTTTGAATCTCGTCGTTAAAATAAGTTTTCCGTAAATATATTGAGAGGTGATCTTGATGACCACTTAACAGAACCTTACGTCAAGCGCAACATATTTTCCGGACCTATTTATTTAACTTTTCTGCAAAATGCTTTATACGACTTGTTGGATGAGGTATCATATTAAACAAGAGCTTGTGAGCTTGTGAGCTTGCGAGCTTGTGATTCTAGGATGATGGTGTTCGGGTACACATTAGTATTTTAGTTAGAAATTACCTTAATAAAGTCCTCCCCTCAAGATGGATTGGTCATAGTAGTCCCAACGGTTGGCCAGCTCGATCACCAAACCTTAATCAGTTAATTTTTTTTGGGGATATTTGAAATATTCAGAATATGCTAAACCCGTGAACAACGTGGTTCAAGAATTGGAGCAGCCAATTAGGATTTGTTGTGAAAGACCAACGCAATGACTTACGTCCCGGCACCCGCGGTTAGCGCGACTTGACCAGCAGAGGCGGCAGTAGTGTCGTTTATGAAGTTGCGTTGGTTGCAACTTTTTGCTAACATAATCGAACCTTTTCGGAGATAGCGATAGGGTACGCACCTAAAATAGACACCCTGTACATTAACATTCTTTTTTTTAGAAGATCAGCTGATATTCTTGTCCACTCTTTGTCGACTAACAATCTGCTATGATAGTCTTTAAGTTTCATATCTCAAAGAACACGGCGGTTTTGTACTAGACTTATCAACAATTACGTAAAAGTACTACCCATATCGTCTAAAAATTAAAATTCTCCGAGGAAAATAGTAACCCTTCGGTGTCCAACTGTCCAATGCTCAACTGAAGCAGCGGCGCCACGTACGTTTGATCGCTAGTGCCGCTCGAGAGCCGGGTGTGCTGCTATCGTCGCGAGAAGCCGTCTCCGTATGACACGTGCATTTCTTGCATTTGTTTGACACAAGTCATCGCGTAAGAAATTCACCGGGGATATTTAGCAAAAACCGAAGATCAACGCGAAATAAAGTTAAAGCATGTAATGCGTTTTCAGCATCAGCATCTATTGTAATTTTATTAGTTCTAGTTTTGTTACTTTGACTAAAATGTTTGATATCGTTTTTTAATTTTTAATTATTAAAAGATTTTAAACTAATATTTCAAAAACTTATACCTCTTTTTCAATGAAATTTTAACAGTTCGATTTTGCCAATGTCAAATATTTTTAAAATTTTATTTATATGCCGCATTTAGGGAAAAAAGATGCTGTACTCATCGGTTTATTAATTCTAAATTTATTGATTTGACTTGTTAACAATTTGCTTGAAATTGCCGCTTTTCTTAATATAAATTAACTATATTCTAAGCATAGGTTAAGGATATATTCGTATTAGCATTTATAACACGTTGTGACTCTATTGATTTTAGTTGATAAGCGATGCACATTATTATTAGAATAGCTTAGCTTGATTTATATTACATTACCGTAGAACGGTCAACGAACCGATTTATATATTTTTTCAAGAATTCTGTTAGGTAAAACCTGCAAATACGCTGCATTTGGCACGTCGATCCATATTTTAATTTTGTTGGCATATTTTATAACTTTTTGAGAACCCTTTGATTGCTGAACACCAATTACCGGCCGCTATTTCTGAAGATCATTAGATCGTTTTCGGACCTCTGCTTTAAATATATTTATCGCTTAATATGGCAGACTGTAGTTTTTGTAAGGTTCGTTCCAAATAATAGGCTATCCATCCGTGTTTGTCGCTCTCGATTTAGATTTTTAAAGGTTTATCATTCTCGTAAAAGTATTTTCTAACATTTCTTGAAAAATGTAATTTAAGCTCACTATTCGTGGCTTTCGCCGTCGTTTATCATCCTAATAAACGAGAATTAAGGCGTTTATTGTCTTGGAATTGTTCTCCGTATCGAAATCGCTTGGCTTGTTTCAGTCAAACCCTACTTCTTAATCTCTTAGTGTAGTCGGAGACTCCACATTTAGTTTGTGATTTAATTCACCCCATTTATTGGAGATATATTGTGTATATATGGTATATATGTTGTTTTGACACGACCGATTTTTCGGGATCTACATACTATACTGGGTAAGCATTTTCGCTGGAATTAATCTTTTTCCATTGCCTGTGAAGCGCGTGGGTGCCATGATGCTAACGGTTTTTTTTCCATTATTTCTTGAGGCTTTCCACGTTCGTCATATAAGACGAGACCGTCGAATCCCTCATAGTAAGCCCTCACACACACGATCGAGGTAATTAATAATTGCTAACTTTTTGCCTAAATTAATGATTTAATTGTTTATCTGTTACTTTTTTGTGCATATACCGCCATTTGCTTTTGCGTCTCACATGTTATCTTATCTACTCCATTTTATGTAACCCGAATTTTTATTTTAATGTAACTTTAATTTTGATCGTCTATTTTTTTTTAGGAGTGGTTCATACCCATCTTCTTTATATTGAAGTTGTCTGAAGCTTAGTCTTCTTTTATTTGCCGATGGTCACTGAAAATTCACGGATAATTTTTTTTGGGTGAACCTGTTTTATAAAGAAAATATATTCATGCAAGGAGGCTATGGCTTTTATTAAAATAAGGGGGCTACGTCTAATGCGCACTGGGTTATTTCAGGGTTTTTCCTGGAGGGCCACCACACTTGCCAGCAGGCCACTACCTTTACCTGCCGCTAAAATCACCCTTTCCTAGTGGGTTGGAAGCAGGCTTTACCAGCAGCACTTATCAGCCAATCTCAACACTGAGCTATCGAGATCTCGGCTAGATCTTCCCCTCGGGGCCATCGAGAGGCAGTACCTGAGGTATCTATAGGTGCCCGGTGCGGCGCCTCCACCACAGTTCGACGACCGGATTTGGGGTATTCTACAGAAGCTTTTTGTTTCATTGATTCGTTTGTTTATCGGTTTAATATAATCGCTTTTAGTTATCCTTCTGTTAATATAAATCAAACTTTTACCGACAAGCTTCGAGATAGTACATTAATTTTATTTTCATTTATTTAATGGTTTATCGGACCAGTGCTTTGAGTTTTCTCTCGTTTTAATATACGTCAAGCGTTGGCTCAATAATTTTATTCTTTTCATTCATTGATAAAGTAATATAACCGCTCTGAAGTTTCTCTCTTATAATATGAATCAAGCATCGATAGCCACGATTTCAATAGTTTTATTCTAGTTTTGTTCCTTTATTATCTTTTCGAGTCATTTGATTTAATTATTGTGGCAGCTTATTGCTACATATTATTATCGCTACATTTAAAATCGGCGCAGCTATTAGCGCACGCATACCGACTGGTAATTAGCTTAGTTAACGTCAAAGTGATCACTTCGGTTAGTAGTATTTAAAGCATTTTGGTTGTAAGGCATACAGAATCGAGTATTAACAACTGAATTGGTCTCCGCACAATCTCCATATTGTGCTCTGTTTATTTCAATAATTACTTTAATAGCCATTTAACATTTCACTCCAGATTGTTGCTGTGTTTTCAAAAAAAAGAACTTAGTAGCAAATATATTGTTCCTTAAATTTTAGATTGTGTTTTCTTGATAAGTTAAGCTAATTGATTATTATTTTATAAAACAGCCTATATTCTCGTTTTTTTGTTGGTTCGAATCTAAGTACCGATTGATTTAATGAGCCGACCTAGCCACCCTGCACAACACCCGCCGAGCTTTTTCCGTTTAGTTGGCTAGAACGGGTGGCGCTCAAACGACCCTACTACAGGGGCCGGGCATTTTCAATACAACTCTCCGGGGCTAGGTTCCTTTTTAATTAATTGAAAATAAATATTTGCTTTCATTTTAATTTCAATCAGAAAAACGTGTTGCAATCTTAAAACTTATGGAGTAAAAATAATTTCTTTAAAGTCATCTTCATAGGCGCCGTGGATCTGCGGGCGCTAGTTTATATGAATTTTTTGTCTTATTTTGAATCGACCGATCTTCCCTCAAAGTTAAGTACCACTCTTTCCGAACACCCTTTATAACGTATTTGTGATCTAAGTGGCGGCAACAGAAGGTGAATATTGGGTGTGAGTAAAAGATTGTTTGGATTAAACAAACTTTAGAATATAAAATTAACATTTAAAAAAGCAACATTTAGCTCCAGAATCCAATCTGAAATGTGCTGGATATATTTTCGACTATTTTTGATGACTATTTTGATTTTTAGATAGTTGAACTCACCTTGGAAGCGAAGAGGATGCCGGTAGCCGAGTCCTGGCCGTGGTGTTCGTGCTTGAAAGGGGTCCCGGGGGGCAGCGAGAAGTTTTCCGGAATGGGATCGTCTTGATATGCTCCAATATACCTGCAAAATTCGTCGATCTAAATGTATGCTCACGCTGAATAATTGAAATATAGTTTGTGATGGATAATTGTTTCACAAATTTACACAGTCGCATTTGTCGAGATGTTAATTACTTGAATTGCTGATTAGTAGTAAAATTTTCGAACCACAAACAGAATGAAGGCGACATAATAATATAACCAGTCCTTCATTGATCGTCTCAATAAGTATTCTTCTACTATTAAGAATATAGTTTAAAAAATTGCTTAAAACCAGTTCGAGTAACGAACTTACACCAATGACGAGCCTTTATGGGATTTCACCTTAAGAAACTAAACAAGAGGTTCATGGAAAGGTACAATATCTACAATATTTCATCCACAATAGGCTAAAATACCTTAACTATTTGCAAAATGCCTAAATGTTTATTTTTGGTTTGAACTTGTCCATAAAGATCATAAAAATTATATGTTACTGACAATTAAGTGCTTATTTCGTATAGAAATTTATACTGTCATTCACTTATATAATTTGCATCGATTGGAAATGCAAGAAGGTATTTATGTAAAATATTTCAAAAATTTTTGGGAAAACTGCAAGAGTTCCCAGTTATTACATTCAAAGTCAATGTATTGATAATTAATTTTAAATAGTAATAAGGTCTTATTGGAAACAGCTTTATAATAATTAATTAAAAATGTCTCTAGAAGTCTCTATCACAGTATGTAATAGCCTAATTAAACAACAAAAAAGTCTCCTCAAGCTTATATGATATTGCAATTGGATAAGACAAAGTGGATCTTATGTATGTTGATGCGATCTGTTAAAAAAAAATTATTGAAATTTTCTAAATTGGGAAAACATAGTTTTCCGGATATTTTCATGGTTATAATGCTAATTATCTCGAGGAGTATTATTCCTCAAAAGGTATGTTCCCATACAGTTCCATCACCGATTTAATAAAGATAGATAATCCAATTCTTCCAACAAAAAATTTATTTTATGATGAACTAAATAGGGAACACATTTCTGATGCCGCGCCGATTATGAGAGAGCTACACGAGGTTGGCGCGTATTTAATTGTTAGAATCATGTAGTGTAGTATTTGAAAATAGTCATGATCAATCATTGGCAACATATAAATTAGATCCTATTCAATACTACACTTTACCAAGTTTGTCTTTTGATTGTATGTTGCGCATGGCCTAGGTAGAGCTAGAGTTGTTGACAGTTATTGATATGATTCACTTTTTAAAAAATAGCATTCGCGACGGAATAAGCATGAAAGGAAGCACATCGCCAATAATAAATGTATTCCAAATTATGATTCTGCAACAGCGAATATACAAAAATTGCGAACAACACATCGGACGAACCCAATTTGGATTCTGAAATGCAGTGGGAACCAGGGAGGCTTTGTTCTGTATCCAAGTACTCATCCAGAGATGCAGAGATGTCAACTGCGAGATCTATGTTGGCTATATTGATTACCAAAAAGCATTTGACAAAGTCCAACACGACAAACTAATTGAAGTGCTGAAGAGGATTGGTCTGGATATAGCAAACCTATACTGGAACCAAACTGCCACCATTCGCATTGAAGGTGAAGAATCTAAAGAGGAGTAAGACAGGGGTGTGTGTTGTCTCCTCTGCTGTTTAACCTATACTCTGAAGATATATCTAAAGAAGCTCTGGAAGATCTAAATGAAGGCATATTGGTGAACGGAGAATTTCTAAATAATATTAAATATGCCGGCGATACGGTAGTATGCTCCAATAGTCTCAAATGACTACAAGAGATAATGTCAAGAGTTGCAACCACTAGTCAACAGTTCGGACTAAGTCTAACTACAAATAAAACGAAATACGTGGTCATCAGTAAAAATCTAACACCAACAGTTCAACTACTGGTAGATGGTAAAGCAATAAAAAGGGTTAACAAATATACATATCTTGGCACTACAACGAATGAACAGTGGGATCACTCAATTGAGTTCGCATTAAAAAAGCCAGAGCACAGCTTATCTACTAAGATAAGACTTCTCCGCTGCTATGTATTTCCGGTGCTGCTCTATGGGGTGGAATCCTGGACACTCACAGAGGCTAAGTAAAAGTAAAAAACTGGAGGCGTTCGAAATGTCGCTGTATTGACGCATACTCAGGATTTCTTGGTCAGAACACATAACAAATAGGAGTATCTTGGAAAGATTGCATAAAGATGTGGAGATTCTCAAAACTATCAAGAAGCGAAAGCTGGAGTATTTCGGGTACATTATGAGAAATCGAGAAAGATATGAACTTTTGCAACTGATAATGTAGGAGAAGATGTTCGGTAAAAGAGGACCGGGAAGAAGAAGAATATCGTGGCTGAAGAATTTAAGATCTTGGTTCAATATGTCAACAACTGGACTTTTTCGAGCCGCTGTAAACAAAGTTCAGATAGCATCCGATGACGGATAGGCACTGAAAGAAGAAGAACCATCATCTTTTATAATGTATTTGGATGCCACGAATTTATATGGTCATAGTACCATTACGTGGGTTTGGATGGTTGTCGGAACGAGAAAAATTATATCTTAATATATTGTATATCGCAGATGATAGTGAACACGCTTATGTTCTAGAAGTTGACATACATTATCCTCAGGACCTAGATGATAAACATACAGATCTTCCATTTTTAGTTGAATGTTTTTTACCGTCAACCGGAGAATCTAAATTTAAAAAATTAATTCCTAATTTAAATTTTAAATGAAAAAGAAAATATGTTGTTCATTATCGAACGTTGAAACAAGCTATTCGAGACGGTTTGATAGTGACACAAACTCATAGAGTATTAATATTTGAAGAATCACCGTGGTTGAATAAATACATTGACTTTAATACAGAACTAAGAAATAAGTCAAAAACAAAATTGATTAAAGACCTTTATAAGTTGTAGAATAATGACCATGGAGAATGTTGAAAATCGTAGACATAAAATTAGTGACCCATTGGGAGAACATCAGAAAGAAACTGGGCGGCGTGAAGGCGTTAATAGATCGCCCCAATTTTAAAACGAACTCGATTTTTACCGAAGATCTGGTTGTGATTCACATAGGTAGTCTAACAATAGTTTATGGTATGCCGTTATATATTGAAGTTTCAATATTGGACATATCCAAAATTGTAAAAATAAATACACCAATCGAAAGGGGAGGCAAAAATAGTTTAGTAGTTTAGTAGATATTCTAGCATATATACCAAAAAGTTGCTTTTTCGTTTTTTTTATCAGAACTATGAACACGAAATTTACGATGAATTTGTGGCGAAACGATAAGGATTTACGTATTTTTTCTTGTTCAAATAAAATAAAACCCGCGGCGAAATCTGCCATAGCTTTCCGGAAATTCTCCAGGAACCGGAAGAGGATTCCTTTCTCACGCGATTATCGCCCGATTTTCGGAAATATCTAAAACAATAAATTTTTATAAAAACTGACTTCACCATCAGAAAGAGTACAATAAAATACACAGAAAAGTATACTGTAAAAAATATTACAGATTTGAAAAGGGCCAACGAGATTGTAACATTTAAAAAAATTAAATGGGCAATAGGGGAAGCCTTATAAGTCCCCGGACCAGACGGAATCTACCCAGTTTTGTTGCAAAAAGGGCAGGATATACTAATGCTACACATCTGCAAGATACTCAGAGCATGCATACCGTCGGGCCACCCGCCAGCGGTATGGCAAAGGGCAAAGGTCGTCTTTTTGCCAAAAATACGCAGGGCACCTGACCAATAAGTCAAACTTCATTCCTGTTTAAAACACTAGAGAAACAAGTCGATCGGTATATCCGCGACAACAGTCTTTCAACAAAACCCCTTAACGAGCGTCAATATGCGTACCAACCAGGAAAGTCTACAGATTTGGCCCTGGATGATCTAAATAGACTCCTGGCAAGACGATAAGAGCGTGGCACTAGCCACCTTTCTAGACATAGAGGGTGCTTTCAACAACGTTCCAGCCAAATCGCTGGATAAGGCACTCAAACACAAAGAACCCCCCCCCCCATCGGCAACTTGATCCAAACAAACCTCAAGTATAGGAAAACTACTGCCACCATAGGTGCAGATACGGTTACGGCACGGGAGGGAGGAGCTGCCCCCAAGAAGGGGTCCTATCACAACTACTGTGGGCCATTCTGGTAGATAGTCTACTAGACAAGACGGAAAATGAACGATACTTCTGCCTATGCTACGCAGACGACTTAGTCATAGTAGTCAAGGGAAGGAACATGGGCTATGTTTCAACAAGAGCACAAAAGGCTTTGATCATAGTAAGCAAATGGTGTGAAGAGGAGGATCTGTCAGTTAATCTGCTGAAAATCACAATAGTCCCATTCACAAAGAAAAGAGCATTAAAGGATCTGAAAAATTCAATGCTCAGCGGGATAATAATTCCCATTTCCAAGAAAGTCAAATACCTAGGTGTCACATTTGACCACGGTATGACTTGGGGACCGCATCTTAGCTATTGCTAAGATGCCTTCCTCAGAAAGCAAGATTTACACTGGGCAGATGCAGGCGACATTGCGGGAGAGAATGGGGTGAGCCCCGAATTGAATCTCTGGTTGTATAAAATGGTAGTAAGGCCCATGCTAACCAATCTCTATAGCCTGGGGCATAGAGGCCACGCAAACGGGTGCAATCAGACAACTACAAGGCGTTCAAATGCTTGCATGTCTGTGCGTCTCGGCTCAAGCAAGGCAACATGTCCATCATTGAATGGGAAAGGCCTACAAGCTGGAAACTAGAGGACAGCGACGAGATCAAGTATCTCTTAGAAACGCCATCGGACGAAACAATCCCCTTCTGCCCTTCTATGATAGACCTTTCTCAGTAGCAATTGTAGGCGGAGAAGAATGGGAGAGGGCCTCCTATAAAAGCAGATCTAGCATAGTATACCGACGTGTAAAGGGGTGGGAGCCGGGGTCCACAGACAAAGGTCAAATATCTCCATAAACATGGGCAGTCAAGCCACAGTGCGCCATGGAGATAGAGAAATTGAACATTAGAAAAAGGAGGTAAGTCATATACTCTGACAGTCAGGCCGCCTTAAAAGCAGTTAGTGCACACAAGGTCAGATCTAGACTAGTTAAAGACTGTATAAATGCCCTTGAAGGCTATCAAGGAAATGAAGAAGCCGACAAGTTTGCAAAATGGGGCGCAAGTAAGGTTACGTTGGGACCTGTGACCGGGATATCAGTAAGAGTCTTCATAACAGCAGTTAAAAGCTGGATAGATAAATAATCTCTAAACTGGTGGTTACAAACACCGCGGCAACTACAGATCAAAAAGTTCATAAAACACGGCTCTCCAAAATTCACGGCAGCTGAACTTAAGAGGAGTCGCAAGACGATAAGAACATTAGTGGGTCAGCTGACGGGGCACTGTAGAATGAACACACACATGGAAAAGATCGGTCTGGCAGATAATAGCCGTTGCAGGTTCTGTCAAGAGGAGGAGGAAACTCCAAAACACCTGTGGTGCAAGTGTGAGGTTCTGTGCAGGCTCAGGTATGTAAGGCTGACTGAGACCAAACACGGACCTGCAAGGTACCTCCTCCATGTACCATAGCATTAGTACTCTATTTGTGGAGTCTGATTAGGAAGACCAGACTGGATGAGGTCCTCTAAACATGATTCGGAGTGCTACAATAAACCTGCATAGGTTACAGTGGCAGAGAGAGTACCAGCGCTAACTCCCTTCAATTCTATTCTATTCTATACTGTAAAACATATTAGGAGAACGAATTCTAAGCTTAACTGTAACTTCCAACTCGGTGATAAGTTTGTTTTTTGTTCTCTAAAATCTGTTTTTCGTGATTTACAAGAAAACTTCAAATATGAGAAGACATATATGCTAGACAAAAATGCGAATTTTTGATATTTTTAAGATGAGACATGTCAGGTGGCGATATCTGTAATACTTAGCGAAAAATTAGCAGAACATCAACACACAAAATTTTTCCCTGATTTCTCGTCTTTTTTTCTTAAATAACTCCAAAACGAATTATTTAAAGCGAAAATTGCTTACGCTAGATGAAAGATTTTTAATATAAAAATGTCTTTTGAAGGTAAGAGATGTAATTATCGATATTTAGGGGGGCGCAAGAAAAATCCTAGAATTGGGCATATGGCGGAGGGGTAAATTGTACCCATGGCCTAATTTTATTGCTTGCAGGGGTAATAGCTAACTTTTACCAAAGCTATGAAGAATTTAGTGTTCGTACATTTAAAAAATCCACACATTTTCGGCCTTAGCGCCCTATTCTGTCAACATTTTCGATCCTCCATATCTCGGGAAAAATGCATCGCACCCAATTTTTTGAGAGACTGAAAATTAGCATTTTTTGTACGTTTCGTCATCCTCTCACTCATTGAACAGTGGTCAAAAAAATAGACAAAATATTTTTGACGAATTTTCTATAATGTATCCAAGACACATTGAGGTAAGTACTAAAAAAATATGTATCGAGTCATTTGGTGCATTTTTCACATTTTTGTAGGCCATTTTAAATTTTCAAAAATATTTGTAGTTTTCTGGGAAAAAAATTCTCTGCTATCTTAAGCAACTATAGTCCGATTTCCGTGAAATTCACAGGGAAAAATGCATCGGAAAACAATTTTATGAGAGACTGAAAATTACCATTTTTCGTAGGTTTTCTCATCCTCGCTCAATGAACAGTGGTCAAAAAAATAGACAATATATTTTTGACGAATTTTCTATAATGTAACCGTATTCTAAACATATTGAGGTACTAAAATTGTTTTATCGAGGCATTTGGTGCATTTTTGGCATTTTTGTTATTTCAAAATTTCGAAAAAAATTTAGCTTTTTTGGGGAAAAAATGGTTTAATTCTGTGATATCTTAGCCAGTTTCCGTGAAATTCTCAACCACCTATAAATGGATATTCAAAAGTAAGCTATGTACGTGGCATTAAAAAAATTATAATAATTTGCCCGTTACCGGCAAGGAATGACGTTAGGTCAAGGGTACACTTTGCCCCTTCGCCATATGTCCCATTTTGGGTTTTTCTTGCGCCTCTCTGGATACCAATAGTCACATCCTTTAGCTCCAAAACACATTATTATAAAGTTTCGAGTTATGTCTGCGCAAATTTGAATAATAGAGAAAATTTCAAATTTAGTCACTTTCGATCAACAGCTAAATTTTGTTTGCTTTTTTCGAAAAGATTGCCTCAAAATACATAAGATTCACTATTATTCATAAAATTACAATGATTTGTAAGCTCACAACTCCTAATTAAATTCGATTAGTAATTGTTGTTCTTGCGACATGAAATGTAATGTGGGTGTAAAATAGACTTATGTCTTGCGTACACCCCTTCAATATCTTGCCGGAAGCTTCGCGCTTATGTAGTTGTTCGTTGCGATTATAGTGACTCAAGTGGTGCTTTAAAAAACTAGCCAATTGAATTGAATTGAATATCTTACTGTTGCTCCCCAATGGGATTTAAGTACAAATACTAGGTACCCGTGAATCGTTTTTAGAAAAGATTGAATCGTTAGAAAATATGTCAGATTTCTTTGTCGTACTGCATTTTTTAATTCATTTTTCTTGATTTTGGGCATCCTTGGGTTAGTTTGGGTTAGTTTTGTTTCGTTGTCCCCCTCTAAGCGAGCGGAGGCCATGTGTGAAGTGAAATATTAGACATTCTAAAATAGTAAACAAACGCTCAATGCTGGTGTGAAGGTTTTCATGATTTTATCATTACTACGCAAGCGCGAAGCTTCCGGCACGATATTGAAGGGGTGTACGCAGAGCCTTCTAGAAAATAGAGTGATATATGTTACAGACTTACCTTAAATAATCGGGAATTATCGGTACAATAACCATATACAGCATGTTATCCAGCAATAGCGCTATCGACACTATCACCAGCACTAATTTTCTTTGTGCATTCGGCTCTTGAAGCTTAGTCCAAACTATCTCCTTGAGTTCGGAGAACTCAAGGTTTATTATAGGAATTGGTGGCATTTTTATTTGTTTTCTACCCTTTTAACGGGACTAATATGATGATTCAAATCACATTAAGTTATCGAGCACATAACTGGATCGTTCAGTTGCCTATGCTGTCGGGTAGTGTCTTCTAAATGAATCATTACAAATTATTTTATGCCTGAAGTCCAATCTGAACACTTAGTCCTTTTTCCACTTCCCGACACTTGCACTGTTAACAAAATCTGCACTATAGTTGGGCTAGCGTGGGGTAGTTATTCCAATGCTAGGCTTAAAGGGTGCTGCTGGTCCATGGGGTTTCAGCACAGTGCCTCATCTTCTTTAACCTGGATAAAAAAGGTTGCTTTAGAGAGGGTTGATAGAAAGAAAGGGGGGATGGGAGGCACTGCGCTGATACCCCCAGCCCCCCTTAAGCGGAATGGAACGTGGAGGTTCTAGGCGCCAATCAAAAATAAATTGTAACGCAATTTCTGGCTTATTTATAATCCTGAAAATCAGTTTCATAAAAGTTAAAATTATGATACAACAATAAATATTAAGCAAAGAGCCAAGAAGAATTTTGATTTCAGGCTTAGCGTCCATGCGCTACAGTGAATATTTTGATATGTGGTATAGCGGATTACGGGTAAAATACATCAAATATATTAAAACTTAAAAAAAATATTTAAAATATTATTTAAGTTTATTTACATCCAACATACGTACAATATTTACAAATATTCTTTTGAACTTCCTTAATAGCTATGACATATACTGAAATCTGTATATTAACAAATGGTCAGATAGTACATAGTTCCTATAATTTTTTATCAAATCATTGGGAACAAGAGAGCCATTATTACTCATTTTGCTAATAGTGTAGCAATAATCCTTTCAACAGTGAAAATGAAATCGACTTTTCTAAATTTAATTAGAGATGTAATCGTTAATATTTTGAAACAAACAAATCGCTTTTTCGTGTTATTTATATACATATATAGAGTGGCCATGCGAAAACGAAAAGCTGCCAGTTTTGAATACCCAAAGCGATTTTAGAAAAAAACGCCTGGATCAGTCGTTTTTTGACTTTAGAGAGAAACATTGTTTTGCTGTTTTCACTGCTTCAATATCAACTCTCTGGCAGGGGGTGATAAATATCTTCAAAATTTTAGATTGGGGCGGTGATGGGAGGTTGGGTGACCCCCTTCTTTTAAGATCTATCCCTGGGTCTTAAATCATTACTGTCTACCCAGCCAATATGGCGATAGCCCAAAGTTACTCATAGGGTGCTTTGGAGAGAAAATTAGGTAATATTTTATTCGTGTAATAGACAAAATGCAACTTGATCGAGTTCTATTTAAGAGGGCACGATAGAGAAATAATAATAATAGATGGCAATTATAAAAAAAAATTGGCCATACTTAGATCAAAAGAGAATTAGAAAACGATGCCAATACAATGGAGCAAAATTCATGACAAAAAATGTGTCACGTGGACCAGACCCATAGACTGCCACTACATTGACATTGAGTAGCTATGTTTGGGGTGTGCTATTTTTCTACAAACTTCGAGTGCATTTTAGGGTTCAGAAAACAGGTTAATAATGGTTTATTCAGAGATCGAAAGGATGCAAATAATGAAAGTGCTTATTCTTCTTCAACTGCCTATCCACTACTATTGGATGTTGGCGATCACATTTCCGTACGCTCCCCTGTCCACTGCAGTATGTACAAGGACCCCAATAGTACTGAGACCCGACCACTCTCTCAAATTTCTAAGCCAGGACATCTGCTTTCTTCCCATTCCACGCTTGCCCTCTATTTTACCTCCGACGATCAATTGGAGAAGTCGGTATTTTGGCTACGAACTGAGTTTTAATCATCTCTTGATGGTTAGCTAAACGCGCGTCGAGTGCAATAATTCTGTTTCGGTATTGTGGATAAAACTCCGTTTTAGTGCATGTTGCCGAAGGTTCCAAACCCCAACATAATTGTTGATTAGGGCTGTGGGTGTTCTAGTTTTATATACTCCAGCTATTTCTTTGAGTTTCTTATGTTCTCCGTGAGTATCATGTGTTTGTTGTAGTCTCTCCATTTCCTGACATTCTAGTTCCAGCCACCTTTTTCTAGCTCTTCTGATTTCAGATCTAATTCTGTAATTTCCGTCTTTCATTCATCAGTTGGAAAATTCCCTCTGTCATCCATTTATTCTTGGGTTTGGACCTTCAGTACCCTAATATATCCTGGCTAACAGAATTCATGGTTAACTTTAAGTTGTTCCAGATTTCGTTGACTTGAGAACTTCCAGCTGTTTCTTGTAATTTCCTCAGTTGGTCGTTTAGTTCATGTTGCAAAGCTGTCCTTACCGCGTATTAGTACTTCCTACTATGTGACAGCACGGTTATTGTGCTGAAGTTAGTAGCAAAACTGAATATCATAGCCATCTTGTGGGGTTTTAAACTATACGCGAATTATGTGTCCAGGAGGAATTGATTATGAATTCATACTGCGCTGCAACACAGGAGGAATTAGATGTCTTCGCGATGCAATCAATTTGCAGCTAGAGTTCTCGTGGTCTAGAGGTCGAGATGGTTCGGCATCAAATCGGCGGGTATCGGCGGCCCGGGTTCAAACCCCGTTGCTTTTTTTCATATTTTTTAAGGTTAAGTTTCTGAACAGTTTTTTTTATTTTGGGTATGTCTTGGGTTAGCACCTGGTTAGTTTCCTCTTCATGAGCCCCCGGAGCGAGCGAAGCGAGCGGAGGGCCATGCGAAAAGTGAAATATTTTGCTTTCCTGTATTTTAACACAAGTGCTGCAGCGCAGTATGAATTCATAATACGCGTTCATAAATCCCTACGTGATTTCTGTGCTGGCGCACTGTAGGTTTTTTAAACTATCTTGACAAAAATGGTTCATTTAATTCCTCCTGTATTTTAACACTTTGGAGTGTTGGAGCGCGGTATGAATTCATAATACGCGTCCTTACCTCTTTGTTCTTTAGGTTTTCAACAGCTAACTGTGGTTGTGTTTTTTGCTTTTTAACAAGTGACAGCCCTAGTCTACAAGAAACCAGAAGAAGAACGTGCTTATAGAACGGCTCAAATGATCAACAGGAAAACCGGCAGGTCCATCGTAAATATATTTTGGATTTAGTGAAGAAATGTCGGTAGGCTGGGTCCGGCGTGTGCAACAAAAAGCGATTTTTGAAACTTATTGTTGCAGATCCTACATTAAGTACAAGGAAAATGGCGATCGTATCTGGTATTCAACGAGGCAGCATTTGTTCAAAAACCATTTGAACATGTGTTCAAATCTAACTATTTAATTCCTATTATATTGGTAATCAACGTCACTGTGTGTCATGCCTCTCAAAAGCTCTCGGCGACATTCTTAGCGCCATCTCTTGTCCCAACGTTTATCCATCTGCTTCAGTTAAGCTGGATAGCTGAAAGCAGAACGGCTTCGAACAATACAATCCACGCATTTCGAAACACAAGTAAGTAGAATGCATCCGGCAAATCAGTGCTTTCTACAGTGACTGCCGGAAACAGTCAATCTAGGGTGTTTTAAAATTTTAGGGTCCCCAAAATTACGATCTATAATAATCGAATTTTATACAAAAATAGTCAGCAGATTTCGACCAGGTTTGTGTTAAAATTCATAAATTTTATTTAGACAACCGGTGATGTTAAGGTTTTGTATAACTTTTCTACAAAAGCATCCCTGTCATGCTCTCTTCTTAATATGAAGCTTTCTCTGAACGTGATGTTTCCAGTGCAAATTACTCTGCAAGGTCAAATAAGCCCTCGACGCCATTGTGCTACAAACCGAAGTTATTTATGCATTTTACTGCATATTCTCAATTCACCCCAACTTGAGTCATTCTTATTTGCAAGAAGTTAAAGTACATTGTATATAGAAGCTAAAAAGAGACTTAGTAAGTGTTTATAAGTGACTCTTCCTGTGTATGAAGATAAATTGCGCAACGGTTGAAAGTTGCTCGTCAGTTGGTGAATATATTGTATATAGTAGCTTATTGTGGACATTAAGGTAATATTTATCATTTTATTATTACTTGTGTATTACTGTATTTCATATCAGGGTTATCTCAGTTAATCAAGCTCACACTGAGTGGTTCCGTAGGAACTTTACCAAACATTTAACTATGTTTAGTTGCAAGCATGTGTTTATAACCATATATTTTGTTAGGTTTTTAATTGTTTATGCATTTCTTTAGTATCTATACGGTAATGTTATTCTGATATTGTGTGAAGTCGATACTTATCACCGACTGACTATATTCTGGCACCGCCAGAATTAAATAGTTACGAGCTTTAAGTTGTTTTCAAGTAAAATATCATATTAAAATATTCATAAAATGCTTACAGTTTTTGTTTTATTTTCAAATTCACTTTAGAACTAGCCCCTATGGTAATTTATACTGCCCATGTGCAGTCTCTGTTTGGTTAGAAAATCGACCAAATCTAATCTGTTTCTTTAAAATAAGTTCAATCCTTACAAAATACATCCAGTACAGGAATTTAACCAGGAAGATTTTGACATGGGTCTACAATCTTATGAAATTATGAGTGAATTAGCAATCAATAATTGAAATTTCCTTTTCAACGTATGTTTTGCCGACGAGCGCTCTTTCTTTCTGAACGGCACTGTGAATAGCCATAACTGCTGATACTGGTCTGATTCAAATATTTAGGCTGGAATTTTTACCTGTCAATCAACAGGAGAAATATATCTGGAGTTAATAGAAACTACCATTCCTATAGCACTCCTCCAGATAATTAATAATCATGATGGAAGCACATGGAAGACTATTTGATATTCTGGCAAGATGGTGCGCCACCGCAATTTGCATTGCCGGTTCGCCAATATTTGCACCAAACGCATCCAGAACAATTGATTGGAAGGAGAGGAGCTATTGAATGGCACGCACGTTCTCTGGATTTATCTTCTTTAGGTTTTTGTGGCGCCACTTACGGATGAAAACTTACAGCAGCGGATAATTGATGAATGTCTTCAATCGACTCAAATGTCGAAAACCGCGGCAATATCCAGTATGATTTAATAATAATATTATAAAGAAATTAAGAAGTAAGGAACAACTCAGACAAAACAGTCGGAAAACTGGAGATGAAAATGTAAATAATCAATTTATCTTACTTAGGAATAAACGAAAACATGATATTAATATCGCATATCAAAGGACATTGGGAATGAGTTTACGTCGTTTTGGCAATATGTAAGGAACAAGCAGGGCTCTAGTCCTATTCCACATGGCATGCGCCTAAATATTAATGAGTACTTTGGTACTCGAAACATTGAAAATGCTTTTGCTTTGCATTTCGGCTCAGTTTATGATAAAGATCCTGACACTCTTCAAATCTTGGAACGTTGTGGTACCTATCAGGTTATCAACTTTGACAGTGTAAGTTGCTATGAAGCCTCACATACGACTGTCAAGAATCTTAAGCTGTTGGGTCAGACAATATACCTGATTATGTTGACAAGGGACTAATAGATTTTTTGCTGAACCTTTAAGAATTTTATTTAACCCCAATAACATCGACGTCGAACAGCAAGAGCGAAATCGAGAGTGTGATTCAAAGCTTCTATCAAGATCTATACAGTTCAACTACTCCAGAAACAAGAAATCATCAGCCACAAGTGATCGCCCTTTTTGAAGAGCAAAATAACCTCAACGTTCTTCCATGCTTCGGGGATCTTTCGTTGGTGCAGGCGATTATTAAGAAGTATTCTGATTGCCTCCCCCAATACATTTTCACCCATTTTAATCATTTCATTATTTATTCGATCTTCTCCAGGTGATTTTCTGTTCTTCATTTGTCTGAGCGCGAACATAATTTCTGCCCTATCTATATCAGGGATGTCTTCGACAGGGCTCCGAAGACATCCCTGATATAGATAGGGCAGAAATTATGTTCGCGCTCAGACAAATGAAGAACAGAAAATCACCTGGAGAAGATCGAATAAATAATGAAATGATTAAAATGGGTGAAAACGTATTGGGGGAGGCAATCAGAATACTTCTTAATAATCGCCTGCACCATCGAAAGATCCCCGAAGCATGAAAGAACGTTGAGGTTATTTTGCTCTTCAAAAAGGGCGATACCGCCAATATGGAAAACTATCGACCAATAGGTCTCCTGTCGCATCTTTACACAAATATTATTACAAACCGTCTGACAAAGAAATTCGATTTTTCCCAGCCAGTCGAACAGACAGGTTTCCAATTCACAACCTAATCGAGAAAAGTATCGAATAAAATATACCCCTCCATATGGCGTTTATAGACTACCATAAGGCGTTTGACTCGATAGAAACATGGGCGTTCCTAACAGCAATGGATGCAGTCAGAATAGATACAAGATATTCTGCCCTCACAAAATACATCTACGAAAATGCATCAATGCAGGTTGCAATAGACGAGGATTTAATAACAGATTAAATCCCAGTCAACAGAGGCGTTCGTCAGGGGGATGCTATCTCTCCCAAGTTATTTACCCTGACCCTGGAAGATATATTTAAAAGGTTGCATTGGGGAGCAAGAGGCATAAATGTGGACGGAATATACCGAAACCATCTACGCTTTGCTGATAATATTGTGTTAATAATCAGCGACCCCAATGAAATAGCAAATATGATGAAGAAACTACATGAAGAATCCCTAAGGGTAGGACTAAAAATGAACCTTAACAAGACCAAGATCATGAGTAGGGACAACTTACAGATAACAATAGACGACCACGAATTTGACACCGTAGAAGAATACGTGTACCTAGGTCATTCAATCAAGTTGGTTAAGGAAAATCAAACGTCTGAGATAATCAGGAGCGCGAGGCGTACGGGAAATTGGGACATATTCTTAAGAACAGAAACATCCCCACAATTCTTAAAAGAAAGGTCTATGATGGACGCATGCATCTTGCCCGTGTTTACATATGGACTAGAAACTGTAACCTTGACGCATGATGCAGAAAAACTCAAAAAGCTTGTAATTAACCTACGAGGCAAAATAGGCAATACAGAAATAAGAAGGAGGACGAAGGTAAAAGACATCATCGAACATGTAGCTGAACTTAAGTGGCGGTGGGCTGGACATGTGGCAAGGCAGGACCCCAATAGTCTGGTAAAATGGCGACGACGATTCACAAAAAGAAGTGTTGGAAGACCCCAAAAAAGGTGACTAGACGATATCAAACAGTCTGTGGGTCGAAACTGGCACCAACTTGCCCTAGATAAGGACATGTGGAAAAATTGGAGGGAATAAATGAAAGCTGACGAAGAAGAAGAAGAAGAAGAAGAGAGATGTAGTATATAGAGACTTTGCAAAGGCGTTTGACAAGGTATCGCACAATATTATTTTAAACAAGCTTCATAATGAGTTTGGACTGTTCTCAAGACTCGTAATGTTTTTTCAATCGTATTTGCATGGTCGAAGGCAATATGTTGTGGATAATTTTGACGCTAACTCTGGTGTCCCACAGTGCTCCAACCTGGTTCACTTGCTTTGTTGTTTAATGGAGGTGGTCGAGGATTGTAGAGTCTTAATGTTTGCTAACGACTTGAAGCTGTATTCTGTTGTCTGATGCTTCAAGATGACTTGGCACGACTTGTGGAATGGACTTAATTTTAATATTGATAAATGTTATATACTCATATTAACCAGAAAGAAAGCATAATAGCATTTAATTATCAGATGAATACAAACTTACTAACGCGAGTAGAGGAAATGAGGGATCTTGGAGTCTTGTTTGACCCTCACCTTACATTAGGGACCATAAATTGGACATTTCGAACAGGGCATGTAGATATGGTTTTGTTGATAGACATTTTAGGAATTTTGTAGATGTACAACGCATTAGACCAATATTCAGTCGATATTGATTAGAGAGCTCTGTGCTTCATATACCAGGAGTATTCTGGAGTATGCTGCTGTTGTTTGGAGCCCCTGCTATGGGAATCGTATACATAACATGGAGAGAGTGCAACAGGAAAGATTTAAATATTTCCAAGCTTGAACTTACTTGGAAAAACGTAGAAATATTTCCTCTATAAAATTTTTGTATCAGCTTTTACATGATAATATCGATGATGCTGCATTACAATCAAAAATTAAGTTTTAGAAATTCCTTGTCTTGTTGCTTGGAACTTGTCCTTACGAATAACTTTCTTAATGCTCCCCTTAATATTATGTGGATATTTTAAAATGAGAAGCAGTCAAATTGTGATTATACACACACCGGCATAATTAGGGGAACGGGCAAAATTTACACTAAGTTTGACTTCAATTTTCTCTTGAACCCTTCACTAGATTTTGACTTTTTTTTGTTAGATTGTAGCCTAGTTCTTTCAAAATTCGTTAGAGGTATTGCTGATTTTAAAAAATAGGTCCTAATGTCATATACAGGGCTAAAAAGAAAGTAATGTTTTTTTGTCAATTTTTGGGACACTCTGTAGAGTGAACGAATGAAATTCAATATCATTCGATAATGCCAAATTAACATTTTGATGAACATTTTCATTTTTATTCACTCTGATACCTCGAATATTAAGGATGCTACAGGGTTTTGTTAAAAATAGTGCATTGGCCTACTTTTTAATGGTCAATGAATTTTCGTTAATCTTTAATATGTTATAGAGACCATTAAATCTAAAAATTTGTATGACATTAAGTTTCATTCCTGACAGTGTTACCGTTACTTATACAAGGATAAATAAAAGTCCCTTCTATGTTTTCCATTTTGTGAAATGTTATTTTCGAAGGCCTTCCTTCACACTTGATCCAGGCTTAGGACTGGTCCAATTTGTACTTTAGTGCATAAATTGGCGCGTGTTTATTTATCTCTGTATAGATAACGGTAACACTATCAGGAATGAAACTTAATGCCATAAAAAATTTATATTTAATGGTCTCTATAACATATCAAAGTTTAACGAAAATTCATTGACCCTTAAAAAGTAGGCCAATTCACTATTTATAACATAACCCTGTAGCATCCATAATATTCGTGTAGAAAATGTTCAGAAAGGATCAATCTTTAATTTGGCATTATCGAATGATATCAAATATCATTCGTTCACTCTACAAAGATTAAGGGAAAATTATCGACCCATAAAAAGCACTATTTTTAACAAAACCCTGTAGCATCCTTAATATTCGAGGTATCG
>MU182519.1:248286-285693 GCA_016904865.1 Pissodes strobi | reverse complement strand
CTATTTTTAACAAAACCCTGTAGCATCCTTAATATTCGAGGTATCGGAGTGAATAAAAAAAGAAAAGGCTCAGAAAGGATCAATCTTTAATTTGGCATTATCGAATGATATCGAATTGGCAATATGTTTACCAACTGTAATGATTTTTTGGCTGTGATAATACACACTCATATTTCAGATCACACTGAACAAAAAATTATATTTGACATTCAGGTTGGTACTAACAGAAAACTAAGAACAAAAAGGAGAATATCTAGTGAAGAGAATGTAAGTAATTGTAAGTGCATGTTGAAGGATGAGGAATGGGAGAATGTTTTCAGTGTGCATGAGGATAGTGTGAATGATCAGTGGGAGGCATATATGTGCACACTGAATCTTGCTTTTAACTGTTGTTTTCCAGTACAGAGTATTAATCCTAGTATTAGGAAACAAGAATATCACCGGAGTCCAGAACTTGAATATTGCAAAAGCCCACTTGATGTTTTCCTAGTTATGAGTAGATTTAATGAACAGCATGCTGTGCCCTACAGGGAGGCAAAAAGAAGGTATAATGAAATGCTTGCAGATGCTCGCAGAGCTAAATATGCAAAGTGTGTGTGTGGCAGATTGTGAATGAAATACAGGGTAAGGAAAAAAATAAAAGTATGTATCCACTTATAGATGACCCGCAAACTTCAGCTAACAATTTTAACTCTTTCATAATTAATGCCGCACCCAACCTTGTAAAGAATTTGCCAGTTACTGCCACTACCACATCTACAATACCACTCAACAGCAGTTCCATTTTTTAATTCCAGTAACTATTGATGAAATCTTAAGTATTATAGGCAAACTGGAAAACAAGAATAGCTCAGGATATGATGAACTCTCGAACAACTTAATTAAAAAATGTGCTGAAGAAGTGGCAATTCCCATTTGCCATATTCTGAACAATTCTCCTAAGAGTGGTGTCTTTCCCGACAGCCTAAAATTGGCCATAGTGGTCCCTATTCATAAGAAAGTTGATCCAAGTCTCCTTGAAAACTATAGACCCATAAGCCTGATACCAACCTTCTCGCAAGTATTTGAAGTTGCTGTTTCTACAAGACTTGTGAGCTTTTTTATACCAGTGGACTATTCAGCCATTCACAGTATGGTTATCTTAGGGGAAAATCTGTAGAGACAGTAGTCTACGACTTTGTCGACAAAGTCTTAAACAGGAGGACAAAAATCTTTCAATGGGTATCTTCCTTGATTTGTCGAAAGCTTTCGATAGTCTTAACCATGACATATTACTGGAGAAGCTTGCCAGATATGGAGTCAGGAGTCAATGTTTGAGCTGGATAAAATCATACCTTACAGATCGCAGGTAAAGAGTTCAAGTGGAGCAGAATGGGGAAAAGGTTTTTTTCCAATGAGGCTCGTCTTCAGCTGGGTATACCTCAGGTGAGTGTAATGGGTCCTCTGCTTTTCCTTTTCTATATAAATGATCTAGCCTTCAACATTATCAGCCATGACTATTGCCTGGTCAATTTTGCAGATGATACAAACATTTTGGCTATTGGAAAATCCTTAAATGACTTATTGCAAATATCAAATGAGAACTTGAGCCGGGCGCAGGACTGGTTCTTGAGTAACAAGTTCTTACTGAATGAGGACAAGACCCATTACATTTGCTTCAGATCTAATCAAAAATACCCGGACGTACCAGTAAAGGTAAAGCTTCAGTCTGGAGATGTGCAGCTTGAAGAATGCACTAAGTTTTTGGGGATCCACATGGATCAGAATCTGGATTGGAAGACACACATTTCTGAGATGTGCATGTTACTCTTTAAGAGTTCAGTCCAAATATATGTCTCACCGTGATCTTAGGACCGTTTACTTTGCAAATGTTTATTTCAGTCTTCGTTTTGGAATCTTATTTTGGAGAAACAGCGTGGATTCTGAGAGGACATTCATTAGCCAAAAGAGAGCGTGTCGCGTGTGAGTTGTGCTCAGTCATGTCGAGGAGAGTTTATAAAAAATAACATACTACGTATACGAATGCTTGATTTTTATCTTCAAGAACAAACATAAATTTACAGACCTTGAATTGTAGCATCCTTTTAACACCAGGACTCTAGGATACAACATTCCAGCTCACAGACTGACTGCTACTGAGAGAGGTCCTGCCTATTCTTGCATAAAGTTTTTTAATAGACTACCCAACAGCTTGAAGGTGGAACGTAACTTCAAAATTTTTAAAAAAGGTATATATGAGATCATATTTAGAGTAGAACCGTATACTGTACGTGAGTTTTTGGACTCTGGTATGTTATGATGTTTTATTTTGGTGTGTTTTAAATCTTAAGTACCTATATGTTGTTTTTTAAACTGTATGATTGCAGAATTATTGGAAATATTTTAAAATGTATTTGTTATGTAATGTTACTTTAATTATGTTCTATATTTAGTGTAGTGATGACGCCCATTCATTATGTTTTATGTTACTGTATTGTAATGTCTAACTTTCTGAATTAAAGAGATTTTGACTTTGACTTTGATTTTGAATTTCATTCGTTCACTCTACAGAGTGTCCCAAAAATTGTCAAAAAAAACAGTACTTTCTTTTTGGCCCTGTATATGACATTAGGACCAATTGTTTAAAATCTCTAACGTATTCTTAAAGAACCAGGCTACAATTTAGCAAAAAAAAGTCAAAATGGAGTGAAGGGTTCAAGAGAAAATTGAAGTCAAACTTAGTGTAAATTTTGCCCGTTCCCCTAATTATGCCAGTGTGTATATTTCGTGCAAATCTGACACAGTTAAAATATGGCATTTTCTAGATGTTTAGCGTATTATTCCTCTATTTTCGTTCTTATTTGTGTATACAAAATTTATTTGTAAGTGTCTCTTTTTAAATTAGTTTAAGCTTCCTACTCTGTAATAAGGTTCTGCTGAATCTGTTGAGCTTGTTTAAATAAGTGAAATTTTTACCATTGTAAGGAGGTCGGGGTCACCCCCCACTTAAATGCCTTTAAAATCAGGTGTCACTCGATTTGCCTCTAATTGAAAGTTGGGTGTTAGTTATTACCTCCCCTTCCACCCCCCCCCCCCCCCCCGGGGGGTTTATATCTAGGTGATGAAAATAGCAGAAAAATGTTTCCACATGAATTCAAAATTCGATGGGTCCCAGCGTTTTTTCTTATTTTACCCTGGGTGTTCAAAACTGGCAGCGATACGTTTTCGAATTACCATCCTGTATAATATATAGAGATAGAGATTTGCAATTGGTGATGAATATTTTAATTTTCCAGTGTATATTTGAAACATTGTACGTGCTTTCCTTTCTGTTCAATAATTGAGCGAATTTATTTTGAAAACCCTTTAAAGGTTTGGCGGACGCATATCGTGGCTTTATTTGGCAAACAGTTTATAGCAATTTGCTGTCACTTTGTACGTAATTTTTCATGAAATAATCACACCCGTTTAATAACTTATTAATCACTCATATATCTATAAATATCATTCTCTCCAATAATAACACGGTGAGTAAAATAATCAATTACCGCGCTTCTCATATGAATGTACGTTACTTTGTACTAATTAATGCTCGCAAATATTGGCGCAATATAATTTAATAAAATTAATCTATGCAATTACTGATATTAAGTGTGCGGCAAAAATATCATCCTTTATCTCTGTAATTTAATAAATGATCATTACGGTAATTTGCCAGTCCATATATACATAATATAGGCGATGCATGTTTGTAACACATATTTTATTTTGCGTTTTAATTAAAATGCTAATCAATAATTTTGTTTTGGAATAGATATTAAATTGCGTTCAATCTGCCAATTTGACAGTATTTTAAGAATATTTTGTATGAAATTTACTCATACAGGGTTAGTCATATGCATTGAAACGGTCAAATATCTCTGCAACCGCCTATGAGACTTAATGAAATTTAGTGTACAGGAGGCGTAACGAGGTACCACGACGTCAAAAATGTTAGCACAACTTTTTTCTTCAAAAATCATGTGGGAGTTTATTATTTTAAATACCCTGTATATTATATTTTATCCCCAAAAGAGGAGAAAAGTGCTGTACAGTATGATAAAAAGATGTTAGGTAAATGTAGAAATTTCCATCTCTGCGCGGCTTGACAATAGCGCAACCTCAGAATAAATTCGAGCCAAAAATACAAATTTTTTCATTATTTTACATTTCAAAAAAACTATCTAAAATCCTGATATTATAAGAGAAAGCCAGGACTAAATCTATCGCACGTCGAGAAAATCATGAACCCATTTTCTTATTGTGTTTCACACTTACTTAATGAACTGACGCAAGAACAAAATTAGAACACAATGTGTTTTTAACTAAAATAGGTCTAATTGCCCTAAGAACAAACAGTATGTTATGTTGCCACTATTAGTGAATGAACTGGTCGAGTCATGTTACAGTTTGCGTCATTACCCAGACAATAATTATTCATTGATTTTCTCCATTTTGTTAACACATGCGCCATTTTCTTCGACCTGGAAAATTTCAGTAAGAGTGGTTATGCTCACACATCTACTTACACCGGCATGAATAATTTATGGTAAATCGATACCTGGACGAGTAGATTGAGCAGACGTAAATCAAGGCTGTAATTAATGGAAAAAGCCAAATACTTAGATGCCAAAAGTGGTAAATCCCTGCAGCTAAGGAATGTGTATAAATATTAAGCAAACCCATTTAAAAAAATAAGAAAGATAAATCATCAATGAGGCGCAAAGTGAAACAGAATTATTCTAAAACTAGCTGAAGATAAACCTCAGATGAGCTGGTTAGGAGACCTTTTGGTATCTGACCTCATCAGGTATTAAAGTCGCATTCACAAAATATGCCAGTAGACCAGGTTCGCCAATGGAAACACGTCCACCATTAGAAAATACTTTTCAATTTCTTTTATATGACCTGGGATATGCCGGGCTTCCAACGTCATATACAACGGATTAATATTAGTTTGAAGACGTCCAGAGATAGGTACTGACCGAAACATCGTGTGTGTACCAGCAAATGCACGACAATAAAAGTTTATAAATTGAATCTTACATAGCTTATGTGTGTCGTTCATGATGATACTCAAATAAGTTGTTCTGTATTTCATGTTAAATTCAAAACTTTTATGTTCACAATACAGCCCTATAATGACAGTTTTATTTATTAATTTGTTAATTCCTTTTATGATTGATAATATGCTCTTTGCGTCTAACAATTTTAGAGTTATCAGAACTGAGGCAACTGTGCTTCTCATTATCAATGAAGCGATCGAACGTATATGGATCGAAATATGTAGGACTCATCATCACATACAAAATGTTCTAGAATTCTATAAAATGTTAGAATTCTGGAACAAATAATGACATAATTCACGTAAAATGGATGGAAAAATAGCAAATTAGCCAGGTGGCATAATAATTGTTCTGTCCACTGAATGCCGTATAATATTTTAGAAACTAGCCCAAAAATTGGCCCAGTTTCGGTATTCTAACTTCCATCTTTCACAGGTTATATGATCGCAGTTACCAACACTTTATTATCATAAGGCTATAGAAATCATAATAATATATTCATAAATTAACAGTTCGGTCATGCGCCTGTGACACTTACCTGTATCAGGAAGAGCAGATCCAATCCTGCTACTAAAAAACCCCCGAATATTGTTAACACTAACCCCTCGTCCGCTGAAAAAGCGGAAGGACCCCTGCGTAGGGCCTTCAGCGGACCTGTTCCCGTTCAAAGCCACGGTTACGACCCCTAGGTACACTTAGTATGTGTCGGTCGGTGTGTATGACGCGACGCGGCGTCCTCCAGGTGAGACGTTGGAATGAACGTCCAGGTCAAAAAGAAGTCGATTTTGGGGCGGCGACGCTCCAACGTAACGGCGCCGCAACGTCCCAGTTTCATTGGCGGAAGATCGATCTCGTAGGCGGCGCCTCTTGGGGATACTTGGGGAATAGGGGAGGCTTGAGTAATTTATGAGATTCTTTTGGGCCCAAGAAAGTGTTATGAGAATAGAAGGCTTTATTGTGTGCGTGGCCGGTTAATTTTAGAATTTTCGAACGGGGCCAAAGGATATTTTCTCTCTTGTTGCGTAATGTGGCTATAGAAATCACTAAAGTAAAATCGAAAGTAATTACGTTTAAATGGCAGATTTTTCATGTAATTAGAAAAAGCTGCATTAATGTTTTCATGGAAGTTGTTAATGAAACCCAGAATTTTAATTGAAAATGTGCAATGTACATCGCCTTATATGCTACGATATTAAAATTCATTAGTACCATAGATTAGAATATGGGTCTACAGTATGTTATTTGCACAATGATACATCAATATCCCTTAAAACATTATTCTCAAATAGCATCCTTTAAATAAAGGTACTGGACCTTGTTTACACAACCTTCTCTATCTTAACATCATATGCTTTTGATGAGTATTAATAATATTATATGGGTTTCACTTCAATTGAGCAAACTTAGATTCTTTTTGTAGATCATATTAATAAATGTTTTCACATTCACTGACTTCTTCCTCGATTATAAGCATACGTCCAAAATAGCAATGGTATTTTAAATCTACATTTCAAAAGCATCTTCGATATATCATGTGCAAGAATCAGAATCCAGCAGTTTATTGGCTTGAGAAATTGACGTGTTTTTCCTTTTATTTTACAGCTTCATCGCATAACTTCTAGCTAGCCCTAGCATCGCACTGATTTCCTGTTAACAGTCAGATTGATCTGAAATGAGTGCTTTCAGTTAACTCTTAGGTTGCCTTAATTTTTTGTCCGCAGAATCCAATTGTTCCAGTCCTTCGGTATTTTATTTGTTTATTTTTTATTCCAGAATATTGTACATATTAGTTACAAGACAATATTTTTAGTAATTTCTCCTAATTACGAATAGACAAATAGAGCATTGATAAATTCCACCCCAACCAGTTAAACCATAGCGAAAATGAAATTCTGCTAGTTAAAAATAGATTGCTTTAAGTTTTTGGGTATTAACAATTTGTTTAAATTGCTTGAATTTTTTTAATAATATTCCAAGCTTTACTAAATATTTTATGTTAAAGTCGTATATTAGAAATCCATCTCTATTGCCACGCCCATTTAACTTATTCAGTTCGTGTGATTAATTTAATGGATAGCCCACTAATGGTCAAAATTCAATTTATTTAATATACTATTTTAATTTCGTTGTAACTAAAAATGTCGTACAAATTTGATTTATCGTTTGGCCTATTTCTTCAGTCCAGGAATTTATTTCAAATATTTTTGTTAATTACTGCCCATGCGGATGCATACAAGAAGATAGCAGTGTCATCGGCAAATGATGAATTTTTACCTGTAGTGACTTACTCCATATATATTGAGGGAAAAATAATGGGACTTTGCACCCATCCTTGCTTTGTGCCCCATAATCTGAAAATATTGCTTCGCGTCAATCAAATAAATTTCATACACACTTAAAACTACATTACAGACACCAAGGCGCTGCGCTGGAGTACGTTATAAGGATTTTAGGGTCTAACGCGTCAAAAGCCGTGACTAAATCCAGAAAGGTTCAACTAATGTAAAGCTGGTTAAGTGGCCTTGAATTGTTGGTTGGAGCAAAGAGCCATTATTCTTAGAAAACTTTTCCAAATGATTTTCTATATCGTTATATATACGTTAAAAACTATAGTGATCGGTTTTACACGTCAAACTATGGGAAACATTTTTTTAGAAATATTTCATTAATAAGACAGGCAAATAGTACATCCATCACAAGTAAATTTAATGTTTATTTTATGACATTAGATTATTTAATGACATTAAATACTGCAACTAAACGAATATCACCCTGTCCTAAATTTGAACTTGAACTTGGAAATTATTATATAAACATTAAAGGCAAACTATAAACAACGCGAGCAGGAAACGCGAGCGATTTTCAACCTTAGCATGCAACGCTTAGCAGATTTCATGATATAAATACGCTGGCGAACCTTCAGTTCGGTAGACTTTGTGTCTCACCTAAACCTAATTTCCTTCCCTGAGTCGTCTTGCTCGAGCACATTGCCCGTGGACTCGGGAGTTGTCTTCCCTCAGTATTACAAGTCGATTCTACAGAAGATTTATTAAAAGATAATTTTCAAAGTAAAAATCAGCGAATTTCAAGTGCAAACTTTAAGTGCAAACTCTAAGTGGAAATTTAAGTGAATCTAACCCCAAACTATCTATAAATGAAACACAACACAAACTCTTAAAAAAATTATATTTATAAAACAGTGACCAAAGACTTAGAAACAATTAATAAATATACCTCAATCGAGAAAGCATGCGCACCTTAGTACTTGGGTATAATATAATTTTCTCAACATTTCTGACCGATAAACATTGTTAATGTTTTCTCGTTAAGTTTGACCAATACACGTTGTTATTGTTTATCCCGAAGTGCTTTTCTTTCCGTAATTCCTTCTTGAAACCATTCCTTAAATATTTGATTATAAGCCTCATAGTATCCGTCTCTCTTCAATCTTTTAATCAACGAGTCTAGTCTTTTTTGAGCCAAAATGAAGTTATTCGGTAACGGAGGATGATTTTCGATCCATGGTAGGCTCGCTTCATACCTGCCATCTTTATTTCTTTTAACTGTTTCTAAAAAATGTTTTTGTACGGCTTCCTCTGTTTCTTTCCTATTCTTCTCCGCTACTGGATCCGAAAAACCCAAGATATCTAAGCTCTAAAGATCAGCTAAACATGAATTTTTATTTAAAAGCGATGTTATTGCCAATGAAGAGATACTATCATAGTCCATCCTAACTAAGTTTCAATAGTAACCAAGCCAGAATTTAAAACACGTCGTTTCCCTGTTAAAAGTTTTCCTATAATATCAGCACCTATTAGCAGCTTAATTTCACCTTCCTCTATATCCGACAACACTATACCAATATTCTTGAGCTCTTCTGACCATGAACCACTTTTTACCGCTGGTACCACTCCACAAATAATATCCTGATCTAAAGCTTCATATGTACAAGCGTATGAGAAATCTATACTTTCTAACTCAACCCTGTATATTTTATGGAATACTGGTTTGGATAAGGAAACACCAAACAGGCCATGAATTACTTCTTCTTTTTGCAGAAACTCGTATTCAATTTCGGCAGCTGCTTTCTTCAGGATGTATGATCGTTGTGATCCTGTATCTATCAGAGCTCTAACTCGGCGAATTTTATTTCTTCTGGTAGGATAAACTGAGACGGTCTGGAGATATACACGGTTGTAAGTTTGATTGGAGAGTGCTTCACTTTTTGGAAGTTCTGGTCCTGATTTCTTTTCATCTTGAGGGCACATCAAAATGTAATTATGTCCCATGCATTTGTCACATTTCAATTTTGCTGCTGTCCTGCAGTTTCTAGCTAAATGGTCAAACTGCAAACAGGCGTGGCAATATCCTTTAGAAGAAGCGGTCTTCTTCCTTTCGGAGAATGACATCTCAGCAGCTTTTGGACAGCTATGATTGAAGTGGTCTTCCTTGCAAAAAACACATTTATGTTTTTCATTCCTGTTTTTGTTCTGGAAGTAACGTTGGAGTTACTTCTTCAGTTTGTTCTAGGATTTTCCTTGGTTTATTCATGTCGAATCCGGCAGTTGCTAGTGTGGTTCTTTCTTCATTCTCTACTTCTTTCTTGAGAAATTGCATTAAATTGTCTAGACGAGATTGAAGTGGATTATTTGTTGAAAAAGTTTCACTTCTTTGCCAGACACGAAGAACGTCTTCAGGAAAACAAGATTCCAGTAAGGGATACAAAATTGCAGCGCATTTCTCTGTAGTTACTCCCAAAGTTTTCAGAGCTGGCAACTGCGTTGCCATCTTATCATAAAGCATATTTAATTCACATTTATTATTTAAATTCTTTAAAATTAATTTCAACAGCTCTCCAACATAGACCACAATCAAAAGATCTTCCCTACCAAATCTTGATTTTAAACTGCTCAATGCTTTATCGTAGTTTTCGGCAGTAAGGGGATAGCTTTTTACTAATTGGCTAGCCCTCGACTTCGGTTTCATGGCTTGTAATAAAAATTGAAATTTATCTATTTCTATTTCATCGTCTTCGTGGAATCTACTAAAGCTACTACAAAATGATAACCACTCTTTTAAATCGCCTCCAAATTTGTGAATTTCTATTTTTGGCAGTCTTAACCTCTTTTTGATACTGCTAGCACTTGATTCTATCTCATTCAACGCAACTGCACTTTATGAAATTTTTTGCTAACCAGCCTATAACTTAACTTGAGTCATTACGTTTTCATATACATCATGATTTAACATTAAATTAAAATATTTCCTATTAATTTCATTCAATGTTTCATAGGTACCTGTGAGCATTTTCATATTTCCTTGGACTTCCATTATATCTAGCTCATCACTGTGTATTTCTTGTTGTATTGCATCAAAATCTCTCTCGGATGATTGGAGATATATATCCCTCTCTTTCAGTAGCCGATCCATCTCTTCTCTTGCACTCTGTTCATTCAAGAATTGTTTCTAAGTCTTTGGTCACTGTTTTATAAATATAGTTTTTCTTAAGAGTTTGTGTTGTGTTTCATTTATACTTAGTTTTTACACTTAAAGTTCCACTTAGAATTTGCACTTAAAGTTTGCACTTGACCTTACTAATTTTTACTTTGAAAATTATTTTTTAATAAATCTCCTGTAGATTCGACTTGTAATACTGAGGGTAGGCAACCTCCGAGTTCGCGAGCAATAATCTCCAAAGTCATGGAACGTGTAGTCAACCAGCAACTACTCAAGTACCTCGAGAGCAACAGAATAATCAGCGATAATCAATACGGCTTTCGCAAAGAGAGATCGACAGGAGATATATTGGCCTATGTCACTCATATATGGAGTAGGGCAATTGAAAACTATGGAGAGTCTCGAGCGATTGCGTTGGATATTTCAAAGGCATTCGACAGAGTTTGGCATGACGGACTGCTCAACAAACTGCCGTCCTTGGGACTGCCCGCCTCTCTCTGCAGCTGGCTGGCCAGTTTCCTTAAGAACCGATCCCTACACGTTGCAGTCGATGGACACATCTCGGACACATTCACCATCAACGCGGGCGTGCCTCAGGGCGCAATAATTTCACCAACTCTGTTCCTCATCTATATTAATGACCTGCTGATCGAAACGAATAATCCTGTTTACAGTTTTGCAGATGACAGTACCCTTGTCGCCCACTTTAGATCAGAAAAACCCTTACCAGCGACTGAGACTCACCACCGCAGACAGGAACAGATTACGGCAATTAATCAAGACCTGGAGAGAGTTCAAACTTGGGGCGACCGAAATTTGGTCCAGTTCAATGCAGCAAAGACCCAAGCAGCAACGTTTACTAAGAGGGCCAATACAGCGGGCCCTGACATCATTATGGCAGGATCGACCATTCCTTCATCCTCGTCAGTCGGGCTGCTGGGTGTCTCGGTCAACAGCAATATGTCATGGCATGACCATGTTGCTAACATCGCAAAATCAGCCTCCCAGAAGCTTGGTGCGCTATTTCGCAACAAAAAACTCTATACACCGCAGCAGTTGCTCTTGCTGTACAAAGCGCAAATAAGACCGTGCTTAGAATATTGCTCACATATCTGGAGTGCCGCACCAAAGCATACCCTAAAGCTGCTGGATTCCATTCAGAAGAGGGCTGTGCGTCTCGTCGGCGATCCGGAGTTGACCCGGAATCTGGATAGTCTGGAACATCGCAGACATGTGGCCGGGATGTCTCTGTTTTACAGATACTTTCACGGCAGATGTTCCCAGGATTTGGCCCGCATAATCCCGCCCCTGGCAACTCCTGTCAGACAGTCCCGACAGACGGCAGGAGCGCACCGGTTCGTCGTACAACTAGAAACACCTAGAACATCGCTTTACCAGAACTCCTTTGTCTGGCGCACTGCATCACTGTGGAACTCACTTCCAGGACATCTGTTTCCCACTAATTACGACCTACAAATATTCAAGAACCGTGTCAATCAACATCTTCGCACACACACCGCTCGTCGAGCGCCATAGGATCTCCCTTTAGTGTGTGTGCCACTGCCATAACACAAAAAAACAAAAAAAAAAAATGTGCTCGAGCCAGACAACTCAGGGAAGGAAATTGAGTCGAATGTGCTCGGGCAAGACGACTTAGGGAATGAAGTTAGGTTTAGGTGAGACACAAAGTCTCCCGAACTAAAGATTCGCTAGCGTATTTATATCATAAAATCTGCTGAGTGATGCATGTTTAAAGTTAATAATCGCTCGCGTTGCCTGCTCGCGTTGTTTATAGTTTGCCTTTAATATTTATATAATAATTTCCAAGTTCAAGTTCAAACTTAGGACAGGGTGATATTTATTTAGTAGTTTATGCATTTTAGTAGTTCACAATATTATGAAATACAAGTATTTTTTGTATCCTTAGTAAAATTTTACATGGAAATCTTTGATAAAATTGGCAGAAACCGTTGCTTATGGGTTAAAAAATTTCCAAATTCACCGATCCTGACCCATTTTCCCATATTCAAATCGTTTTAAATGAGATTTTACTTACCATAATGACTATATGCTTAGATACTAATGAAACTTTGCCACAAGACTAGCACTGGCTGGGATGGGATTTCACTGAGGATATTTCAGCATTTATCGGATTGTGTTCTGGTTAGCCTCGCTGAGGCAATCAACCATTCCTATCTGACAGGCACCTTCCCTGAATGTCTGAGGATTTCCAGAATTGTTCCAATTCCTAGGTGTGATGAACCCAGCAAGGCAGAACACTTTCGGCCAATTGCCCTCATACCAACACTCGCCAAGATAGTGGAAAAGTTAGTGAAGAATAGGGTTACATCTTTTTTGGAATGCATAAAACTACTCAATATCAATCAATTTGGCTTTCAATCGAAAAAAAGTACCTCAGATGCCGTTTTTCACTTTCTTAGCGAACTATATGTACGTCTGAATGAGGGGGACTTTGCTGCGGCAGTATTCTGTGATCTCTCCTAAGCCTTTGATTGCAAAAGTTGGACCATTACGGCTTTAGAGGCAATTCTTTGCTTTGGTTTGAGTCTTATTTATCATGCAGACAGCAGACTGTGAGGGTTGGAAATGTTGACTCAGGACTTAAATACATTACAATTAATATACATTAATGATATTGTAAACACAGACATAAAAGGACTTATTACGTTATTTGCAGACGACACAACTATTTTATGGACACATCGTAATACACATACCTTAATGCGTACCATAGAATCTGATGTTCAAGAAATTAAGGACAGGTGCGATGCTAACCAGTTATCTTTTAACTTTTCTAAGACAAACATCATGCATTTTAATTGTGTGCCTGAACCAGTCAGGATAATAACGAAGTTTCAAGTAGTGAAGTATCAAAGTTTCTTCGTGTGCTGATAGATAGAAACTTGACTTTTAAAAATCGCATCATAAAACTATTAGGTAAATTATCATCAGGCTGCTATGCACTAAGCATAGTTTCTAAAAACCTGGATTTTGCAACTGCCCGTATGACTTACTTCGCTCTAATCGAGTCTCATTTGCGGTATGGGATAGTGTTTTGGGGTTGCGCCTGCCAGGGCCTGTTGTATTCAATGTTTGTATTGCAAAAAACAGCTGTCAGAAGAATGTGTGGAGCAGATCCAAGAGAATCCTGCAAACCTCTATTTAAAACACACAAGTTGTTGACTTTGCCATCTCTGTTCATCTTTGAGACATGTTGTTTGTTGTATAAAAGGTCTGCACATCTAGTACTCAAAGCAAATAACACAAAGCAGAGAGGATGTTTACCAACACCTATACCACACACAACGTTTATAAAAATTTTCTTTTCTTCCTCCCCTTTTCTCCTTCACACTTCAGCACTCAGTGATGCATTATAGAGAGGGATTGTCTCCCTTTAAGTAGATGTATGTATGTGTTGTAAAATTGTATCTTACAATTGTTGTAAACTAGATATACTAATATATTGTATGTAGGTGGTATATGTTCTATAACTGTGTAACACTTTTAAGGCTTGTTTTTCTTTTTTAACGTTTGATTGAGCACCATATTTTTATATATAATTTAATTATATTTTAACATTCTCTTATAATTAAGTAGGTATTTGTTCATTTACTTTATAATTTCAGCTTTGTCAACAGAATTGTAAAATATTCTATGATAATAAAGCATTTTTTGACTTGACTTTACTTCCAGCCTGTCTTTAGCTTCTTTTAGGTCATCTGTTATCAACACTTTATAATCAGCAAAGCGAAGGTTATTTAAGTATTCTCCGTCAACTCTTATTCCTTTGCTCTCCCAATTCAAGGTTTTAAAAGCATATTCTAATACTGTTGAGAAGAATTTTGGTGACAATGTATCGCCTTGCCTTAGCCTTCTCCTGATATCAGTTTTTTTTTGGTGGTCTTGTGGAGTCTTATATAAGCTGTTGCAGATAATCTATTCTTATTTGCTTCAGCGACTTTAGGATAGCTTCGACATTCACCGTGTCGAAAGCACTGCGAAAGTCTACAAAGATCAATACCAAAGGTCTGTTGTATTCGATGGTTTATTCAATTAAGGTCTTCAGACATTTGTATTAAAATATATACAATGCAGATGATAGACATACCTAAACGAAAGATAGGTATAGGATATTATACACAAAATGTGTTTAGATTTTTCTAGAGTCCAAAAATATAGTAATATACAGGGTGTTCCATTTAAAAAATATCAAAGTGATCCCTTGAACTTTTATTTGATGTTCAATTGTTTTTTGCTGAACATATCCGAATTCGCGGGAGAAAATTACATAAGATGGCTATTTCAGTTTTTTTTTATAAAAGTACAGGGAAACTCAAAAAATCGCCTTGTCTAGTCCTCGTTGGATAACCCTGTACATTTTAATGAGAGGGCGCTGAGCCTTTGTAACTTACTAAGATCATTTAACTTAAGAAGACTGTAAAATTCAATACACGTCTAAACAAATGTCTTGACAATGTTTTTACAAATATTGATTGTAACTTAACATCAACTGAACCACTAGTAAAGCTGGATTTATAGATTGACATAACATAAGCATAACATAAGCATAAGAAGTTAAACATTCATATTTAAATTAGGCAATTTATAGATCGACATAACATAAGACACAACATAAGCTTGACATAAGAAGTTGACCAATATTCAACTTTTTATGCTATGTGCTTATGTTCGACCAATGAAAACACAGAATTTTAATTGTATTTACCTTTTGAGAGAATGACATATGCGATGTTCAATAAAGTTTGGTGTTTTGGCTTTTTGAATGCTTGTTCTTTTTGAGAATGGTAAGGATTTATAAATTAATATACATAAGACTCTATAATATACTTCTTTAAAAAATTTTAAACAAAATTATGAAATTTGTAAGGTTAGTATTTGCGATTTACGGCTCAGACGCAACATAACATAAGCCTATATTTATAAACGGACCATTTCTTGTAATGTGCTTATGCAATGCTATGTCTATGCTATGCTTATGTTATGTCAATCTATAAATCCAGCTTAAAGAATCTCAGCTCAGAATAAACTACAGACCAATTACAGACTTTGGTCTTTTTACTCTTTACAACAAACTTGAGTCTGGTGATTTTGACTTTATTAGCAATAACTCCCTTAATATTGCAGAAAAGTTTATAGTGTTTATTGACTTAATATCAGAGACTATGGATAGCTCCTTTCCACTGCAGTCCAAACTTATTAGTACACATCAAAAAGAATCAATATTAGGCTGGTTTCATAATGACTTAAAATAAAAACGTGAGATGTTATTTTTTTTTATTTCTTTGAATAAATCATATCCTAATTTAATAACTAAGAAACAATTGTTGGAACACAAAAAAGATTATCATGAGGCAATTTCATCAGCAAACATTCGGGCCAATGACAAGAAAATTGGCAGAAACCGTTGCTTATCGGTTGAAAAATTTCCAAATTCACCGATCCTGACCCATTTTCCCATATTCAAATCGTTTTAAATAAGATTTTACTTACCATAATGACTATATGCTTAGATACTAATGAAACTTTGACTCGAAATCTGCCATAAAATTGGCCAAAAAGTGATCCTAGTAATAAAAAAATGCCCACATTTTCCAACCCTGTCCCATTTTCCAGCATCAAACCGATTTTACCGAGATTTCAGGCAATTAAATGTTTAAATCTACGTATTTTAAATTAAACGTCATGCCAAAATATTTGATTGTGTATTCCTTCAAATTTCCCAGAATGTACCGAAAGTAAAGCTACCTATCTATTCAATCTAGTAAAAATGTCAAAATATGTAAAACTTGAGCATTTTTTACCGAATTTTTGCATGGGTCATTTCAATATCGATTTTCTTGCAGTTCACGATCTCGTACGGAAAATTATTCAAGGGGCTTTTTTATGACATACATTGCGCTTAGTAGATTTTGTTAAGCGGAAACTCAAAAAATCATCACCAATTCAGCATTTTCAATCAAATCTATTCGATTTATTGGTATATTGTATCATAACTCCTTTATTTGCCTACTTTTAACACACATAGGTTTATTTGCTTAAGATTATTCGAATCTCCAATAATAAAATCCGGAAATGCCAAAAACTTGAAATTCAACTAGCTGACCATGCATGAAAGGCATCATCATTTCTAAAGTCCTCTTGTACGTTTTTTTGCGTAAATTCTCGCCAAGTAAGCAGCTTGTCTTTACAAAAATCATTTTTCTAAAAAAATATATAAACCGTCATTTTTTTAACCGAGAAATAGATGTTTCTGCATTTGCTCTCACACGTCTATTTGCCGTCATTTTCGAAAAAGAGCAGCATTTAAAGAATTTTTCTCTTAGAAATTCCTCATCGGTTTTTTCGATCCTCGTTACTTTTCCAACCAAAGTGGCCCCTTTTTTAAAAATATACGGGTCCCATAGAAAAAATAAATTACTAGCCATTTACGGCTCTTGCAAATTATCAAAAAGAATTTTCCCAGAAAAGTCCGTTAAAATTAATGACTTTTTTCCATAATGCAACACGTTTTTCCTATTAAAGTTAGCAAGCAAGTGAAGATTTCGATTAAAAATCGGAAAGTCGTGTTTGCAATGCTCTGCTCCGGGAGTGGAGTCGTAGAGCGCCACCAGTTCTTCCAACTAAACTGGGAAAGCTCCGCTGGTGTTGTACGGGGTTGTTAGGCACGCTTATCAAACAAAGAAACTCAATTTAAACTTAACAAGAAAACATAATCTAAATTTAAGGATCAATCTATTGCAATTTAAAGGCAAAGGAATGCTAAAAGACTATTAAGCAATTAATAATCTTGGTACAATATGATGATTGTACGGAGACCAATTCTGTTGTTAACTCGGTACGGTATGCCTTACTACAACTAAATGCTCTAAACACTACAATCCGAAGTGATCACTTTGGTTTACCTAAGCTTATTACATATATGCATGCGTGTGCTAGTAGCTGCACCAATTATAAATGTAGCAATAATAATATGTAGTGATAAACGGCCACAATAATTAAATCAATTGACCCGATAAATGAATAAAAAAAATTAAAATTATTGAAAACTATCTTAAAGCTTAGCTGTCAATGCTTGATTTATATTTAAATATCAGAAACAGTTATTGATCGGCAAGAGAAATAAATGATTTAACGAAACTTGGCTCTTTTAAGGCACAATCTATAGTGCAAAATAAAAAATAATTAGACACAAACAAAGAAGGTAATAATAAAGATAAATGCTTATGTATGATACACTGTTAGATCCGTTTCGTCACGCTCAGTAGTAGAGGTAAGAAGTACTTCTGGTGGAGGCTCCGGGCACCTGTAGCTAACTCAGGTACTCCAATGGTAACTCGATGGCCCCGAGGGTAAAACTGGCAGAGGACTCGGTATAGCCCGGAGAAAACTGGCAGTAGTATAGCCTGGTAATAGAATTGCAGCGGGGTAGCCCGGTGGTAGAACCCTGGAATAACCCAATATGCATTAGACAAAGCCCCCTTACTTCAACGAAAAAAAAACTATATTATACAAAAATGTGATATAGATCTCTTTAATTCTACAGTAGGGCAAAAAAAAACTGAGATTTTAAACAACAATATACTCCAGTGAATTTTCTGTATAGAACATTTTATACTCTCTGTTTTTTGTATATATTTGTATTTTTTTCCCTCGTCTGTGTTTTGTTTGTATATAATTTTTTACACGAAACCAGTAAGCACTCTTACATTTAAGTACATGGCTCATGTGTTTGTAGGAGATTAAAAGATAAATAAATAAATAAATAAATAAATAAATAAATATATTTTCTTTATAAAACAAATCCCACCCAAAAATTATCAATGGATTTGCAAGTAAAGGAAATACGGAAGGTACAAACAACTTGAATATAAAAAAAGAGATAGGCATGAATCACCCCTAAAAGAAAATATAAACTTCCCATCATAAAGAAAGAAAGAATGAAAGAAAAATATTTATTGCATACAACATAAAATGTACATATACAAAAGGTGTCATTCGCAAAGTACGTTCTTCCATAACACCCAACCGAACAATAGTACTAAATGAAATATACAATATAATATACAAGTTATTAGATACACAAGACGACACAAAGATACAAATCGCTAGTCAAAACTTAATATACGATCACAATCATATTTAAACACACATAAAAATGCCTTTAACCTAATATTGGATGCCCTTAATTAAATATTTCTCCCCTTAATTCATTTACATATAAAAGTAAACCTACTTAAGCTAGTGATCAAGGAGAATATATCAGAATTTAAAAAATTAACTGATCTATAAGCAAAACATTTTTTAAATTTATCTGTGCTGTGTTTGGGAATGTTATATCTTACTACATTTCTTAAATTCATATTATGAAGGTCACTTCGAGGAACCAGATATTGTGTCAAATATTTAGGAGAACCCATATTAAGTATGCCATGCATAAAAAGCGCAAAGTGAAGATCAACGCGAAGATTAAATTTTAGCTGATAATTAGCAAGGTATGTTGAAGTAATATGATCATACTTACGCCCTCCATACACAAAACGCATACATGAGTTCTGGGCCAATTATTGGACTTTTTGCTGATACTCAGCATTAAGAAAATAATAGTAAACAACATCACAATAGTCAAGCTGTGAGAATAGGAACGAATCAACCAACAGCATCTTAATATGCTGGGGAAGTAAGTGTTTAAATGAGTACAGGCCTTTCATTTTGAGATATAATAATGACAGTTTTTTTTTAGCACCATGTGACTCAAAGCTCAGAGATTCATCAAAAATCAAACCCAGATTTCTCGTTTGCTACACACGAGGTATTACAATATTATTAACATGAATGTTCACAAAACAGTACAAATTGAATTTAACCCTAGCTCATTCAGTGCCAATAATTAGGTAAGAACTTTTGTTTGCTTTCAATAACAGGCCGTGTTTAGTTGACCAAGTGAAAACTCGCTCCAAGTCACTGTTAAGTTCACTCAGTATCCTACCTGAATCCTGAGGTTTGAAAGATGTGAGAAGCTGAGTGCCATCAGCATATAGATGAACCGAACATGAATGTACTTGATTTGGGAGGTCAGAAACATAAATCAAGAACAACAAGGGACCAAGAATGCTCCCCTGCGGAACTCCACATTCAATAGCACAAGGATTAGATCTATTTCCGTCGATCTCCACAATTTGTTTTCTCTGTGCCAGGTACCCATCAAACCAACCACATGCTTCTGGGGAGAAGCCACAATAGTGCAGCTTAGCAATCAGCAAGTCATGATTCACCAGGTCAAAGGCTTTACTAAAATCTAAAAGAACAAGACAAGAGAGTAAAGATTGATCAATGTTCCTGAAAATGTCGAAGGTCACCTTACTAAGTGCGGTCGCAGTGCTGTAACCTACCCTAAAGCCCGATTGAACGTTAGGCAATACATCCTTAGATCCAATGAATTCATTAATCATCCCAGAAACAAGCAATTCAAACATTTTTCCCATAATTGGCAAAATGCTTATAGGTCTAAGTTGGTCCAATGATGTAATATTGGCTACTTTTGGAATAGGTCTCACTATTGCCGTTTTCCATACAGATGGGTATACACCATTCACCAGGCCAATATTAAAAATTTTTGCAACAACAGAAGCAATAAATTCCATGCTAAATAGTAGCATATCATAAGTTATTTCATCAAAACCATTACACTTAGACTTAATCTGCTGAAATGATCTAAAAACATCCGTCTCTGCAATTTTCTGAAATTGAAATAAATTATAGTTATCCTTGTCAAACAGTATTATTTGAATAGTATTCAATCAGATTTCTATCAACAGGTACAGCCATACTACGACCAATATTTCTGAAATAATCACTAACATCATAAACATTATCCAAATCATGTGAAATGTTAAAAGGCACCTTAGAGTGAACATTCCAGTCGGCCAGCTTTGACCATGTGATAAATAGTTTTTAAGGTCTAAGTGGAAATTTTTATCTTTTAGAGAAAGTGTCCTTTTATATTTATTGTATGCCCTCTTCTTTGATTTAATTATATCCTTTATTGTGTCTGTTATATAGGGTTTATATGGCCGTTTTATTTTAATGGACTTAATTGGGGCAAACATATCAAAAACCTCAGTTAGCCGAGAATTCAATAAATTAACAGAAATGTCCATCGAATCCTCATGCACCAAAGAGTCAAAATCAATCCCACCCATAACTGAGTAAAAGAGATCCTCATCAAAATGCCTAAAATCTCTATATCTTAAAAACTTGGGGCTAGATTTGACCGTTTTTATATTAAATAGAGAACTAATAAAGCCACATTAAAATAAAAATTCAGATATGATAAAAGGGAATAGATAAGATAACTCATTGAATGCAAAAGAAATGGTGGTCAATGTAAAAAAAAGTTAACACAGATAAGGCAATTAAATCGTTAAATTAGACAAAAAAAAGCTTTAGCAATAATTACCTCGCTGGCTAGAGAATCAACGGTCTTGATCTTGTATGATGAACTCGGAAAGCCTCTTGAACTAAGGGAAAATAGCCATTAGCATCATGGCGTCCACGTGCTTCACAAGCAATAGAGAAAAAATAATTCCGGAGAAAGCTTACCTAATGCAGTATTTAAATCCCGATAAATCGGTCGTGTCAAAACACAAACGAGAAACTCAACGCAATATCCCCAAGAAGGGTAGTATAAATTACAAAGCTAAAAGCTGAGTTACTATGATTGCATTAAAGCAAAAACCTTCCTCTATCACCAAAGGGCATTTCTAGAAGAACCAGAACATCGGTTTTAGTCAATTTGCCTTTCTTCACTTTTACGAGATTAATGGGGAAAAAATTGTAGGGCGGAGAAAATGCCTAAGAAACTAACGATTCGATACAAGGAATAATTCTAAGTTAATAAACGTCTTAGTTCTCGTTTATTATGGTTGTAAAACGACGACGGAAGCCACAATAGTGAGCTGAAATTAAATTTTTCAAAATGCTAGGAAATACTCTTACGAAAATGATAACCCTTTAAAAATCTGAATCAAAAGCAACAATTACGGCAGGATAGCCCATTTCTACTACCCAGTGCTACCAACAGTACCAACTGAATATTGCGAACGTTGCAGCATGCTTCGTGCAAGGATAAACAGAGGTCCCAAAAAGTTGTCAGAAATGGTCAGCCGGTGGCTGGAATTAAGCAACCGGGGGTCCCAAAAAGTTATGAAATATTCAAACCGAAAAAAATATATGAATTTTACGAATCTAATGAGGCTTTACAGTAGGCTTTATTAACCCAATTCTTAAAAATATAGAACGGTTTGCTGGCCGTTTTACGGTTATGCTAATAACATAATATCATATTTTAGTGGTTTGATCAAACCTAAGCGATCTGTGGTTCGCTTATCAACTAAAATAAATATAATCACAAAGAGCCTGAGAGCAACATAAGCGAAAGGGATGATCAAAACAGGTACTCAAGGCCACCACAGTGTTATAAAAGCTAGTACAAATATATCATTAACCTATATGTAGAATAAAATTAATTTACATTAATAAATGCGGCAACCTTAAGCTTATTGACAACAAATAGAGTCAATAAATCTAGAATTAATTAACCGAAGAATATTGACCTCTTTTCAATAATTCTTACCGCAAAATACATCATCTTTTTTTGCTGGCCAAATCAGACTATTACAATAGTTATCGTGTATCAAAGCAAAATATTGAAAAATCGCACATTTGACGTAATAACTCGGAAACGGAAAATCGCGAAAAACAATTAGCAGTCCCCCTTCCCAAGTGTTGCCTAAAAACGCGTACGGTTCAAAAATTCCATTCTTTGCCATTTTCGAGAAAAATGCTGAATATCTAAAAAAAAAATCCGTCAATCGTAGTTCCATATCTCGCTGCCGTGACTCTGCTTGGCTAAAATTTACTCGAGCCGATTTTACCTGAATGAACGTGCCAGAGCAGTGTCTGACGCGTGGCTGTCCAGTTTTATTCACTACCCAAAAGAAAGTGTGCTGAACGCGCCAAAAGAAGTTTTCACTTCAATAAATCAGTTTTTTTCTTATGAATAAAATTCCTGTATAACAGCGAATTAAAGCTTTAACATCTTTTTCGCAAATTCTTTTTAGCACTGCTTTTGAAAAAGTCATAAGTGGACCAAAAATATCTATAAAGGTCTTCGATACATATATGGAGAATATTACGAAATTGAAGATCGTGTGTATTTTATAAAAAAACAATTTTTGTACATATATGATTCTGCCTTTATAGCACACACAGGTGTTTCACACCTAAGTGCTATCTAAAAAATAAATACAGTTGTTAATAAAACACTTGTAATAACATATGTTAACCTTTTATTGACTAAATAGAAATAAACTTGAATCAGTGTTTTTAATATCATACTGACATTGACACATTCGATATATTGATTAATTTAACGACTATTTGAAGTGACCAATCGAAGTTTAAAGGGGTGGTCGACGATTGCATTTTAGAGACATTAACGTTAAGCCAATTTAAAATGAACATCCCTTTATATATTATTCTACATATACCCTCAGACTAGTGGCTGTTGTTTCACCTGAACTTATTTTTGGCGCGAGTTCCACGAGAGACTGCTCGGGATGCATGTCGACTAACGACCCGGTCGATACACGGCCCTGACGTGTCACCCCATGAATATTTTAGCATCTGTTTGCTTCATAAATGAAAAATCTATAGGAGGGCCATTTTTTCGGGATATCGGACAAATAGTGGTAATCATAACCTTACCTTTTTAAGTAAGGCCCTGAACTTAACTATAAATGTCCTGTTCCAACTCAGTCGAGAGCTTGCCTGTGGAAGCTTCCAGTGTGTTGGTAGTAGTGTTAGAGAAATTTAATGACGATAAAAAAATAGTATATATTAAGGCGCATAGGTTATAATTTCTCGTTTAAACGAAGATACCAGGAGTATTGTTTTAATTATCTGGACAATAGATATCTACTAAATATCGAGAAAAGCACAACCGATTTGGAAAAAAGACTCTAATTCTTTGAAACGTATTGAACAATTTCTAATTTTACTTAACATTTCCTATATATTGATGGTCTAGTTCTAGTGGATTGAACGTTTCTATTTTTTCCAACTGCTAGAAAATGAACCATCGGAAATGCAAGGGTCTGGCAAATTTTTTCAAAATTATTAATTGATTCTGTGTATTCTTGGCTCTTCATATTTTCTTGTATTTTCCAATACTTGCTGCAAATTGGGGATTCTGGGCAATTGAGAAATTCTTTAAAAGGCTGGTCTTATCAAATACAAGAATATAAATCAAACTTACTTTACATACCTACCCTTAAAAGTGGACGCAAGATGTAAGAACTCAATCCAAACGAAACAAAAGATTTCGAAATTTGAGGAAATGAATGTTTCGGTTTTGGTCATCGGTCGTGAAATGCATAGATGGTCAATATGAAAGCCGCTGAAAATTTTCAGATTTTCTGAAAATTATTATCAAAAGTTGTAAAATATGTTTCACAGGTTTGCATTGATATTTAATATGATTAAATTCACAATGGAGGTACGTTTTGGATTTTTGTCAAGTACCAGACTAGAAAATACACTGGTATAGTATGCACAAAAATTTAAATTTTTCAAAATTGTTGCGGTACTTTTCGATATTTGCAAAAAAAAATTATTTAACTACTCGTCTCGAAAACATCTAAAAATTTTTAAATTTAAGAGAAAATTTCCCATTTTTATAACTGTTAGAAATTAGCCAATGAAATTCAAAATTCCCTGAAATTCCAAACTTTTTAAAATCCGAAGAAATGGAAAGTTTTTCAAAACACTCGTATCGATTTTGAAAATTAGAGTTGAAAAAAGTATTCCATTTTTATCCACAGGTAGAAAAGATAATATCGCTCCTAAAAACTGAACTTCATCGAAATATTTTTCTAATTTGTGGAAGATTTTCAGCATTTTGACGCACCTCAAATAGCCTCTCCTACTCAAATTAACCTCACTTTCTTGCCCGTCAACCAAATGATACAAGAAAATTTATACGTCCTGTATATTCGAAAGCTTGGCCATTTTCTAATTCGTTGAAGAAACAATTCACAAAACCAATTTGCGTTTAAAAGAGGCAAAGCGTATTTCCCCCTAAAATGACTAAAATGTGGCCCGCGGCGCTTTGCGATTGTATATCCAAAGAACTTCGGGAGTTAGCCCGGAGTTATACGTCCGGTGCACTCCCGACTCAATCTCTTCTGCGGTTACTGCCAATCTGAATAAAGTTTTGAATGGAATAGTAAGCTTGTTCTAACATAACATTCTAGCTACTCTTATATAAAATGAAATGGTTCGCGTAAACTCTGCAACATAAAAGGATCATTTTCATTATTATGAATTTCCCAATCAGAAGAAAATTTATATGTACTTGCGTCATATGAAATTATATAAAATTGTTTTAATTTGACCAATTCTCTGTTTCTTACCATCTCGAGTACGTAGTGCTTCCAAACATAGTAGTAACTCAAGAACTACTACCAGGTCTTGGGGACCCTTAAATACGCTTCAAAAACTAAATACAAAAAAATTGTGAAATATTTAAAAATATTCGTTTCATTTTTCAAAATCTACGTAGCATATCCTGTTATATTAGATAAGTTTCGGATTTTTAGTATACATTTTTTTAATGATGATGTATTGTAAAGTATCAGAACATGTACCAAAGCCGAAAAAATTAAAATTGTCAATTTTCAAAATGAATATAAAATATTCTGCATACAAAGGGTTTTCCAATAAGAATGATATGATTTTTAAACGATATGGTAACCATGGTAATAAAGTTATACCTGTCACTAGTTGTCATTTATGTTTAGTATACTCTAACAATTTATATGGCAAATAAGCTCTTCAAGAACGTTTTTCGTGAATACTTATCGCATACTTCGTGTAAACTTTGGTCCAAATAATTATTGCCCTTCTTTGCTTGCCATTCATCACATCATTAAGAAATTTGAAAATAATTTTACTCTTCATGATGTAAAATCACCCATGACATCGGAATGCCAGAACTGTTGAGAATCTTGCTGCTGTAAGAGCTAGTGTTGTAATGAAAGCTAGCTAAATATTATTTAATTAATTATGTATGGCGTTGGGTGCCACTTTGTAATGAAATTGAACAGTTGGGCGTCAATTTGTAATGATAATTAGTTGATTAAATATATGAGACTCGTTTTTATTTTCCTTAGGGGATGGGTAGTCTCTTTTATTAGCTGAAATTTGTTTGGGCGCCAGAGTTCCTAGAGACAATGCGAACTGAATATGAATACTTAAATATCAATAACTATAAAGATAAAAATATCAGAAATTTGCCCTTATAATTCGTGTCTCACAGTAGTAACTCAATCTTTCGATAAATGAAACAATGGAATTCAAACAACAATATATTAATTTTACAATTTAAATTACAAATATGAGTGATGATATCATGTGAAATGGAGATTATCAATATAATTAAATTACAAATATAATTGACGAAATTATTTGAAATAAAGTTTATGAATAAATTGACTAATAATGAGAATTAATATTAATGTAAAAGATTTAAAAAAAATTAATGAATGAGGCGATATCACTGGTCTTTATAATATATTTATCTTCTGATTGGTCAATACTTAGCTTGTCCAACTATTCTGTAACCATGCGATCGTATTGGGACCTCTACTGGAACCGCTTCTACCTGTTCCCAAGTTAATGTTTCTTGGTCTTATCGAGGACTCACTTGGTTCTTATCGTATCGAATCCCTCAAAGCACACAGTAAGTGGACGAACGCCTGCTACTTGCCAAGCACGATGTTTTCTTCAGCCAACGTTGAATACATGCAAGAAAAAATAACCTAGTCTTAGACCAATGTATATCGCTAATTAAAGAATATTCAGGAAAATATCATGTGAACATCAGTGACACTGTTACACATGAGGAAGCAATCAGCAATTTGAAAATTTACTGGTTAAAGCAGATATAATCAGAAACTTGAATTACAATTTTAAGTTGAGCAAAAATTATAAATAACTACTGTTACTCAAGATATCCTTTTCTTTAGTCTAAAATATGAAATTCAAAAGAAATAATGACTGAAATTTAGAATTCAAAGGAAAATTATGGAATTACGTTCCAATTCAGTGACTCTTGGTAAATCTAAATAAAAGATTACTTGAATTCAACGATAAATAGAAAAATAGAGATATAACCTCCTATAACTCAAAAGAAGTAATTTCTATTACTCTTTATTTTGGCCCTTGGCACATAAACGATAATTGAGCGTAATTACGCCTCAATAAAATGAAGGTAACGATAAGATAATCACTATCTCTCATCGAGATAGAAATTTAGATAAAAGATTAAAAAAAAAACAGATAAATTTACAAATGCTAATCAATGTCGGTACATCAGTGTTGAGACAAGACAGGGTGAGTGCTAATAATTATATGCTTGATGTAACAAATAAACTAAAAATATAATGAAATGAGCCTGAAAAGAAAAAATATTAAAGCCGGCAATTCTATGAGGGAAAATTCGAAGAAATTCAACTGGAAATTCAATTTACTACCTTTGCAGGAATATATAGAATCTACTCCGAGAATTCCCCAAATAATACTGTTCAATTTGAATGGAAATACGTAAAATAATGTGCGTGACCGCTAAATGATGAAATAATTACGTTCTCTGTAAATTTGGACTAAACCTCTTTCAAATTACATGAATTTGATTAATGAGAGACGCAAATATTCGGTATCTTTACCCAATGGTCATGAGAAAAATTAAGATTATTTAAGATGTAGGCTTAATAAAAATGTAATATAAGAATGCCAAATTCTTGTTTAAGTCGAATAAGACTAAATGAATCATGAACAAATATTAATTATGTATTTAAAAATGAAAGAATTAGTTAAATATACTGCAAGAAGAATTAAATATTCCAAGATTAAAAATTAGTACTTACCCGTTAAGCGTCGCCACAAAGATAAACGACCTCGCTTTCAAAATTTTAAAACGTTCGACAAATAATGCTTTTCGATCTTTTAATTGGATAATTTATATGATATGACTACCGCTATAGGTCACGCGGCGTCAAACCAAAGAAATACCCAATATATACTAAATATAGTAATATCAGAGTCTATAGATATTCTAAATAGTCCAAGCACTTGGCTATTCGAGCAATAAGTTTCCCTCTTGCCGACGCGCCTCCCTCACCACCAAACTGCCGCTAACCCAAACTAACCCAAACTGCCGCTTCTACCGGTCAGTCGGCAGTTCACTTCTCAGTGGTTTGATACGCGGTGTCCTAAGATTTCAAGCTTACATATTTACGGAGCGTTGTACGCGGTGAGCAAATATATAAAATTTAGAACAATAATTATTAGAGTGTGCGTTGAAACGTTACTTTTTGGAGATGGCGATTATTAAAACAATGGAATGATCATTTCCTATTGGCAAGATTTGTCAGTTGCAAAATTTATATTTTCTGTGCAATATTGTATTTTTGCGATGGCTGAAAATGATAATAATCAATATTTTGAAAAATATAACATGTTAGTTAGACAGAGCAATGAAAACTCGCGTGGAGCTTCTCAGCTATATTTCAATAGGTTTGAGTAACCTAAACTAAATATTACAATGGTAGAAAACTACCTGCCTATAACCGTAAATAGACAACTATATCTAAGGATTTAGGAGAGGAGAATTGTTTAGGTCAGTTTGATCATTCAATAGAAAATCGGTCTTTTTAAATTTATTAATTTCTATGGTTTCTAATAAATTAAGTTTTTTACTTTTATTATGAATGTGTAAAATATAAAAATTTATATAATTAAGAAAACTGTAATTGTCTATCAGTCCCTTGAAAAGAAGCGATAACGTCATCAACGTACCTGTACCAAAATAAAAACTTTTTTCCAAGAGGGTTTTGATGTATACGTTTCTAAATTATCCATTAAAATTTCAGCTAACAAAGGACTCAAGGAATTACCCATAATTAAACCTTCCTTTGGAGGGTATATTTTACTGTCAAATTGAAAGTAATTGTGGCCTAGACAGGTTACAAGTGTGTCTAATATATCCTGTTTTTTGATTGGGTTAGTTTTATTACGGATTAAGATTAGGTCTATAATGTTTATGATATCTATTGGCGGTATACTCGGAAATAAGTTTTGGACATCAAACGAAACTTTCTGGTAAGTCTAGATATTTGATATTACCTATTAACTGGTACGAATTTTTAATGCTATATTTTGCAGAGAATTTACAATGATGTGTGATTACGTTGATTAATTTTTTAGATACTTTGTATGACGGGGCTGACATAAAAGATAATACTGGTCTAATTGGCATTTCTAGTTTATGTAGTTTAACTAAAGAATATAGTTTTGGTACTATTGGATTCATATTGAACAAGCTAAATTTTTCAGAATCTATGAATAAGCTACTAGTTTTAACTACGTATTTAATTTGTTTTTGGATAATGTTAGTTGGGTCAGATTGAATTTTATCACCAAGGTCTTCTGTTTTAGCTGCTTTAATTTCATATCTAAAGAAAAGGCACATTATTTACTTCATTATTTGATAATATTATTCAAAGGAATGTCTAAATAAAAGCTTTACACACACGTAGTTCTTTTCGTCCCTGTAAATTTGAAAGTAGAAAGTTTGTTTATCTGCTAATAAAATTTATCCAATATAAAAATACATACCTTTATCGATCTTTGGGAAAATGAAACATTAATATTTCGCTTCCGGCGGCATTTGTAGGTTTCAAAGAAATATGAAAATTTTACAAACTGAAAGTCACTAATTAACTATATAAACAAACCAAACTAAGAACAAAATCAAGAACAAAATATACTAACAAAAATGATATTTGATGTCCAAGCTACTGACAACTCAGGTACTGACAGCTCGGCACGTAAAACTTCGCCGCACGGCGCGGCGTGAAATTCGAAAACGGTGTCATAGAACGGCCGACTAAATAAGGATTTGAGAATTCTTGTCCCACGTGTAAGCGGAAGCTTCCGCATCTGTCGATAATCTGTGTCTTAGCCGTTAAGCAGATTATTTTTCTATTACTTTTTATTTTTTTAAACTTAGTTCACTTAGTATTTTTTTTCTTATTTTATTTTTTTAAGACATTTTGTTATGTATACTTACTTTGTAATATATTTCTATTTTGCATTTGTTGTTAATACCTATCAAATGTAGTCCATGAGTTAACCTTTTATTAAAGTTGCGCATCTACTACTCCAAATATTAATATGAATACGTAAAGCAACTAATTCAGTTATTGATCGTTCCCCGTAGATGTATTCAAAGCGATAAAATAACGCGTGGCCTCGTATACCATTTAAACAGCATTTAGCTGTTACTGGAGGTGTTCAGTGTGATTTACGAACGCTCGCAAAAAAAGCCGGCTTTTAGGAGAATATCAAAGGAGTGATCGAACTATCTTAAACTGTGGAAATATATAGTAACTTAAATTCATAAATTGTAGGTATAAAATAGCGTACTGCGCTCCCAAATTATCAACCACACGAGATAAACCCATACACGAATAGATGTCACTATTAAATATAGTAACCTACAGTGAAGCAAATCCACAAATTGTAGGTATAAAACAGCGTACTTGTGCTTCTAAATAATTACTTGCACGAAATATAACCATTCGCGAATAGATGTCACTGACGACTCACATCCCAAACATCGAAAACCATTCGTAATTGAACTGAATTTAGTGTAGCGGAATAAGCTTATATTCCGTTACAGTGTTGCTGAAGATCCAAATTTATCCATTCCTCGTCGTGCTCAAGAGTTAGGGCTTAAAAATACGACAACTTGCCGAATTTTGCGAAAAGACTTCAATTTTAACCCGTATAAGATGCTTTTGACCCAAGAATTTAAGCCACTGGGCCATCGTCAGCGCCGAGAATTTGCTGCTTGGAGTTTAAAACAACTTGAAAGGGATCCTAACTTTGCTCATTTTTTGTCAAGTAGATATGTTAACAAGCAAAATTGCCGTTTTTGATGTGAAAACAATTCAGAACAGACATCATTATGACAGGATCGATCATTCCTTCATCATCGTCAAACGGACTACTGGATGTCTTGGTCAACAGCAATATATCCTGGCATGACGTTGCTAACATCGCAAAATCAGCTTCCCAGAAGCTTGGTGCGCTATTTCGCAACAAAAAACTGTATATACCACAGCAGTTACTCTTGCTCTACAAAGCGCAAATAGGACCGTGCTTAGAAGATTGCTCACACATATGGCGTGCAGCACCAAAGCACAGCCTAAAGCTGCGGGATTCCATTCAGAAGAGAGCTGTGCGTCTTGTCGGCGACCCGGAGTTGACCCGGAATCTGGATGGTCTGGAACAGCGCAGACATGTGGCCGAGATGTACCTATTTTACAGATACTTTCACAGCAAATGTTCCCAGGATTTGGTCCTTCTCATCCCGCCCCTGGCAACGCCTATCAGACAGTCACGACAGACGGCAAGAGCGCACCAGGTCGTCGTACAACTGAAAACACCTAGAAGATCTCTTTACAAGAACTCCTTTATCTGGCGCACTGCATCACTGTGGAACTCGCTCCCAGGACATCGGTTTCCTCCTATTACAACCTAGAACTATTCAAGAACCGTGTCAATCAACATCTTCGCACACACACCGTTCGTCGAGGGCCATAGGATCTCCCTTTAGTGTGTGTGCCACTACCATAAAAAATCTATTTGGCGATTTAGCATAACGTCATTGTTAAATAGTCAAATAAACCACTAAATTTAAGCATCAAAAATCACATGCGCCACCGGCGCTCGGCACCACCGCTTTGTGATTACGTTTCGTCTTTGGGGAACCCCCGGTCTCCTGTCTCGATTACGGTGTAAATAAATATACGGTAGGTTCACTGGAGATAAATTTCGAATTTCGCCTACAGCGTTTGGCGTCGGAGCGAATCCGGATCAATCTGGTTCGTGACCTGCGGTGGCCCTGCTACGAGGGACAGTGAGTATCAAACGCCCTGAGATTGTGTACTGTCGCGTGGCGTTGTATCATGTATCAAATAATAACCGAGGAAAGCGCATCAGCAAATACTTTTTGAATCTCTTCGGAACGTTGAATCTCTTCGGAACGTGGGGCCTGCTCGGTGCAGGTGTGAGGTGGCTTTTGCGTTTGATGTAAAAACATCAAAATGATTTTGCTGAGTGGCTCTACTCGATATTGTTTGTACTCTGCCTCGACAATGTTAACCTAACCTAAATAGGACTTCCGGTTCGTCTTCGGTCGAGTGAACACGTGTCGGGTATCGTCTTCAGCTTCATATACATATATGATATCTTCAGCTTCGGCCACAAACAATATAGCTACGCAATTGTGCTTCAGCTGATTAGTTTGGCGGGCGCGTTGTGAGCGTTCGGGGACCGTTTTGGTTCCCCGAGGAAGAATCGGACGTCCAGCTGGGGGTTTGAGCTCTGTGCATGTACAAGATTTAAATGTTTGTGAAGGTCCAGCCGGAGGTGTTCGAACCATAAAACAAGCCGTGCATGTTCAAGTATTAGTCGGAGCCTCCAGGAGTACATATTCGACATACTGGAGGGTCTAAAAATAGTATATCTGTCCACCAGGGTGTAACCAATCTGGAAGGGTCGCTCCAGCTCCTGGTAAGCCCGGACAGGGTCTTTTAATGGGTAAATGCGTAATCGCGAAGCCCATAACCCATCAAGCAAAGCAAGCTAACCTAAATAGGCATATTAAAGATTTATGTGATTTTTCACAGGCTGTTTGTCCTTTAAGAAATTCATTTGTAAAGAAAAACTATAAATTTAATATAGATGTGTGGATTATGAATTTATTGGTATTTATATATTTTTTATTGTAATAACATTGTATTGTGTATTGTGCGTAGTAATTATTAATAGCATAATAGAAAATAAGGTAAGTCACTTAACTTATTAATTTTATCATTTGAAAAGCAAACTTTTAAAATTAAATTTTGTATTTTTTTTTGGTAAAAATATCTACCTAATTAAAATTATTTTAATTAGTATCAACATTTATCTATACTGTCACACTTGGTTATCCATATTTAATAAATATTTGTTGAGTAGAACAATTTTTTATTTCTGTTAACTATTGTTACTTTTTGCCTTCATGACAATAAACTCATTTTTGTTGATAAATATTTTATATTCATGAATAGGTTTATAAAGGTCCTCAAACAATGTTTGTCCCGGGACCTCATGACTTCTAGCTACGCCACTGAAGGTACTTCTTAAATTTTGATATGTCCTGCTAGCAAAAATGGTAGATAAAGGAAAATATATATTTTTTGATATGTCCTTGGCTTTCACTAGGAGCAGAACTTATATATCTTTCATCACTATATTAATTGACTATGCGTAAAAGTATTTCTATCGAAACGTACTTGCCAGCAGCAAGATACCCAGACATAAAGCAATTAAAGTACTATTTGCCAAATAAAGAGCCAAGAACACGTATTGCAGCTAAGTAATTTATAAGTAACGCGGATCGTTTTAGGTCAACTAAATCATCTAATTCGGTTTATGATGGACGGTAAAGGTCGCGATAATTGTAGCAAAACTATTATGACCTTTGGCGTCCATTAAAGCAATGTATCTTAAGTAACCAGCACCCGATAAATTATCATGATACTGTTTTTTCACAATATGCTTTACCATTTTTTAGAAACGATCTCCAATCAAAGCATTAGGCATAAAACCAAAATGATTTAGAATCGTCTCATAAATAGAAAACAATGTTCGAAATCAGTTTACGTTTGCTTTAAATGGGCTTATAATTTCATAATGATTGTAACAAATAATGCAATTTAATATACGGTTGATATTGATTCGAGACTATAGAAGTTCCGACACCCCACCAGTCTGTGGGGGCGGAACTTATATGAGGCCAGTTGCCGCCCCTATTTTGGCTTCGATCGACCGAAACGTAGACAACGAAAAATTCATAAAGGTCAGCTAGAATTTTGGCTTTGACTTCGTGTGATAACCAGGTATTTAAAGTTTCAGCATTTCTAAATGGAATGTAATGAAAGAGTCAACGGGCTGTTTCATTTCAGATAAACTAATTAATATCAATTGCTTCTGAGCTGCCATTTCGAAAACGAATGATGTACCATCAAGTGCTCCTTTAATAATGAATTTCAAGTTACTGCCAGTGAAACCCAAAGAGATATTCAATTGTTTTTTTAGAAAAATATACATCTCTGTTAGAACTGTATCTTCAATCAAATATACAACTATGTAGCTAAAATAGAACAAGTCGCTTAAACTACAAACTCGATAATATTACGAAGCATTAAGTAAAATTCCTCAGCATAGGATTTTTAAAGAGAGCTGGAATTTTGAACAACTTTGACAAGATTACTCAATTTAACTGGGATAATGGCAAAATGAGTCGATCTAAATAAAAACAGAAACTAAAGTTTAATACTACTGTTTTAACTCCGCAAGCTTTAAAAAGATTTTTAGAATCTCGGTGACACAAAGTGTAAAATATATACCTATGAATAAGAAATTGTAGTTTTTAATGAAATAGTTAGCTACTGCTATTACGTTGTAGCAAAATTATATTGCATGTATAAATCTATTTAAGCTTCGTATCCAATTTAGCAGTTTATGAAAACAAAGATGTTTTGTTTCCATTCAAGAATAATTTTAATTGGCGAATGTGGGCTCTTCATTCTTCGAATTTGCCAGGACAGGAATTACTTTTTTTACGTATTCGTTATTTTCAATCGCAACTTCAGTTAAGCTTTGCCAAAATTGCAAATTTGCTTTATTAGGTACAAAAGTCTTTTTGTATTTAAATTGGAAACATATATAAAGAATAAAGATAAATTAAAAATGTAACATATTTTTATTAACATTATTGCATTATTTGATACAGAATTTTAACACATTGGCTACCACGTCAGCCATATATGAGCGATGACAGTAAGTTACTTAAGGGCCCCGTCTCGTCGGACATATGTGGTCCACATTATATAATTTACTGGCGGCAGCGACGGCAGTATATGAACGACGGTAAATAGGATTTTATAGTATGCAATTTTGGTGTGGCCTCCTAAGAAATCTAGGCAAACACCAGCTTGCGAAATATCTGAAAAAAAAATGTCACTAGGTTGCCCACATGCATAAAAATCTAATAATATAAAGTAAAAGCTCAAAAACAAATTATAGTGGTTAAAATTATTTAACTTTTTAGAACTTAACTAGAATATTTTTTTCCAAAATATAAGTCAAGTTAAAACATAAACAACAAACCATATAAAATAAGAGTTATAGACAAAGGACATGAAAAAACACTTAACTAAATGTATATTTTTATTAAAATTCTCAAGGCACAAGAAGTTGCTACTTTAAACATCGCCCAAATATGGCCGACGCGGCCTCCTAGTCTATCTAATAGGCCTGTAGGTACAAAAGGCAGAAAAACTAGTATCCAACTGCATATAAAGTGTTCATATACATATAGTTGCATTTGCAGAAAATTTTTAATGGTTAGAGTTTTTAGGTCCTGACTACAGACGAGCAACAAATAATTTCTGCTGTGAATAAAACATTTAATTCTGCTTTGAAACCGGAAAAAATAAATCATAAAAATACATTATATATTTTACAAATTTTTATTAACATTAAATTGCTTATTACGGGTATAAGTCTTAAGGTTAGTTTGACTTAGAGTTTTATGGCTCTGACTGCAGACGAACAATAGGTAACTTTTGCTGTGAATAAACATACAATTTTGTTTTTAAAAATTATATAAAACCTACAAATTCATCAAAAATTTAACATATTTTTATTAACTTGAATTGATCCTTTTACTTTACTTACTTACATTGCAATTTTCCTTTATTAGGTGCAAAAGTCTTAAGGTGAGTTTGAGTTAGTTTTATGGCTCTGACTGCAGGTAAACACAAGTAATTGATTGTTCCTTTTACTTGTTCATCATTTTCATTCACATTATCAATTATGCTTACCTTAAATTGCAATTTTCCTTTATTAGATGCAAAAGCCTTAAGGTGAGTTTGAGTTAGTTTTATGGCTCTGACTGCAGACGAACAAAAAGACATTTTTGCTGTGAATAAGCATACATTAAAAATTTAACATATTTTTATCAACATTGAATTGCTCCTTTTTCTTTTTCATTGTAGTATAACCTACCCGGGTCAGTTCAACATAGTTGAATGCGATAAGTTGTGCTTTGTTTTTATTTTGCGAAGGATCGTCAAAATAGATTTAAAAAAATAGATTAAAAAGAATACCAATGCCTACATTGTGTTAATATTATATCTTGCACAATTTAACCCACTCTAAATGCGTCCGACAGTGGCAAAATTAGGGAAATGTGAGGGAAAGGTCCGTCATGTAAATTAAACCACATATTCCTAATACACCAAATTTATTAAAGAAAACGTGACACATTATTAGATAAAAACGTGCCGAACTCAGCCTGCAATTCACGAGGGGAAAGAGTACGGCAGAGAAACCCTCCATCTAAATTCCTAAACCGAATTATGCTGTACAATCTTTATTAGTATACTAATTAATTATATTACTGTATCCCGTGCGACAATTCGTAGTTCCACACTCGTAATAACATATTTACAACTGAAGAGATAGCTCTCCGATAGGGAATCGAACCCGAGATTTCCGCGTATATCAGGCGGATGTGATAACCATTACACTACCGAAGAGGAGTGTTAGTTAGCCAAACTTCGCAGGAGGGTACTGAGGTCCTGGAATACGCAGGCTACGCAGCTAAAGTTGAAAGTAGGGCCAACATTTCTAGAACGATCATTTCATTTATAACTAGGATATTCACCCGTCAGGGCAAGAAAATGTTAGTAAATTCACAAAAGCTCCTACTTGCAATCACAGTCATACTAAAACCAAAATTCCAGTACGACAAGACAGCAAACAATACATTTTTGTTTTCATTTAAAGCAGGGTTATTCACAGCATAAAACGATTTCATTAAACATAATTTACACAGGTTATGCCATCAAATATGAATTATACATGAGAATAAAAGAAATACTTGCACAAATTACGTTAATAACAATATTATTATAAGTTTCATTTTACTGACCTGTCAAGACACGATAAAAGAAAAACTATTCACAAAGTAAACTGTTCACTGCGCCGGTTTCAGCCTATCTATCCCCGTTCTCGAGCTATATGCTTTCGGATCTCCTCGAAAAAACCTCGCAAAACCCGACTTCAGTTTATGACTTGTTTTTCCCCGTTTCTTTCTTTATATATATGGGGTGTCCCAAAACCGAATGTATCAGGTCTTTAGAAATTATATTTTAAATAAGCGGGTTACATCAACATTATCAGTTATGCTTACCTCAAATTGCAAATTTTCTTTATTAGATGCAAAAGTCTTAAGGTGAGTTTGAGTTAGTTTTAGGGCTCTGACTGCAGACGAACAACAAGTAATTTTCGCTGTGAATAAACATATAATTTTGTTTTTAAAAATTATTTAAAACATAAAAATTCGTTAAAAATTTAACATATTTTTATTAACATTGATTTGCTCCTTTTACTTTTTCACTATTTTCATTCACATTATCAGTTATGCTTACCTTAAATTGCAATTTTCCTTTATTAGGTGCAAAGGTCTTAAGGTGAGTTTGAATTAGAGTTTTATGGCTCTGACTGCAGATGAACAACAAGTAATTTTTGCTGTGAATAAACATATAATTTTGTTTTTAAAAATTATATAAAACATAAAAATACA
>MU182519.1:208070-231685 GCA_016904865.1 Pissodes strobi | reverse complement strand
ACTCCCCGTAATCAAACTCCTCTCACCAGTTTGACGTTCCTGCCAGCTTGAGTCTTTCCTGCGTTAAACTGGACATTGTTTTCCCCACCCCATTCCTCGATGGCGTTCATATCCTCATTAGTGGCAGTAATATGATTTTCTCTCTCGCGTTGGGAACGAGCAGCGGTCATTGGAGTACGCGACATGAATGAGGATATAAGAGTGCTGTCATCTGCAAACCTGTAAATAGAATTGTTTGTCCTGTCTAAGAGATCGTTGATACAGATCAGGAACAGCATGGGAGATAATATACACCCTTGAGGAACTGCGGCATTGATTTTAAATTGCTCCGAGAGATGTCTATCAATACCAACTCGGATGCTTCGATCCCTTAGGAAATTGGAAAGCCATAGAAGCAGCGCTAGTGTTAGTTCGTATGCTGTTAATTTGCTTAACAATCCATCTTACCACACCCTAACAAATGTTTTGGATACGTCGAGAGTCACTGCCCGAGATTCGCCGTACCTCTCGATGACTTTGGTCCACAAGTAGGTCACGTAAGTCAGGAGATCTTCCGTTGATCTGTGCTTGCGGAAGCCACACTGGTGATCGCTTATGATGCCTAATGAGATATTTTAAACAGCTGTTCGTTGATTCTTCATGACTTTGGACATGATTGGAACTAAGGCAATCGGAAGGTAGTTATTTGAAATCGTTTTTTACCTGTCTTCGGGATTGGTTGCACCTGAGAGCATTTCCAGCTAGTAGGATAATGCAACATACAATATATTGAATAAATATATTTTAAATAAAAACAGCTTTTTATTTCAAATAATCACATTATATATTTGTGAATTCGGTATATAAATAGGGTGTCCAAACATTGGCCTATATTATATATTATGATACCATACATTTTGTTCCAAGCCATTGAAAGTCATAATGATCTATAATGGCAACACTGCCAATTCTATTTAAGGCTATAGTTTTTTTGCAATTGCTAATGTTACGATATTTTGTTTGCCTTAAAGGATACAAATTCGAATCGTGACCAATAAAAATACATGAATTTTAAAACTCAATGTTTTATTCATTGAACTATAAAGTTATTACCTACAGTGTGAGAAACAATGTCGTTCCTTCATCAATGAATATTCAATATAACCGACCTATTCCATTGTGGTACTTGGCACTTATTTATTTGACCTACTCAAAAATGTGTACAGGGTGGCTCGAATTCGTGTCTATGTATGGGGAAATCGAAAACCGTAAGAGATACAGTGTCGGTCAAATTATGGCAAAATTGCTCATTTAAGTGCCTAACAATATGCCGTTTAGAAAGTTTTAAAATTCCGAGTATTTACGGAGATATCCGGGAAAAACTGAAATTTTGAAAAATCGTTTTATTTTTTTCCTGGGCTTATTTAAAAACGGATTTCAAATCTAATTGCACTTTTGCATTGCCACTTTTTCCGCTCTATCCAATGATGATATCCAGTTTGAAATCCCACGTTTCGTCTTCAAGGGATCACCATCAACTTTCTTTTTTTAAATACGAACTCTAATTTTTTTTATCGTTTTTCAGATGGTATTGGCGTTATTAATATGGGTATGTGTTTTTATTTATTTTTTATTTTTTTATTTTTATTATTTTTTTTTTTTATTTTTATTTTATATATTTTGCTTTGGCGTGATTTTAAATAATATAAGGTAGGAACTTTTGAAATTTTCATATTCTATAAAAATATTTTATTTGTTTTTTGCATTAAGTGGAAAATTGGAGCCCGTATTAAAAATTAAAAATAGTAAAATTATTTTTTACGAGAATATGGCCATGAACTATTACTCAAACAAGTTGCTTAGTGCATTTTATTTATAAGCAAAATTCCAATAGGTGTTTTTCCATCAAAGTTCCTATAGTATCACGTAGTATGATTATAAATTGTTGATGTTCTCTATTAAAAAAATTTTTTAATTGGTTAAAAGTCGGGAATATTTTATCTTTGCAGTAAGCAACTTGTTTGAGTAATAGTTCATGGCCATATTCTCGTAAGAAATAATTTTACTATTTTTTATTTTTAATACGCTCCAATTTTCCACTTAATACAAAAAACAAAATAAAATATTTTTATAGAATATAAAAATTTCAAAAGTACCTACCTTAAATTATTTAAAATTACGCCAAAGCAAAATATATAATTAAAAAAATAATAATAAAGATTAAAAAAATAAAAAAAAAATTAAAAAAATAAAAACACCTAGTCATATTAATAACGCCAATACCATCTGAAAAACGATAAAAAAAATTAAAGTTCGTATTTAAAAAAAGAAAGTTTATGATGATCCCTTGAAGACGAAACGTCGGATTTCAAACTGGATACATCATTATATATCATTAGATAGAGCGGAAAAAGTGGCAATGCAAAAGTGCAATTCAATTTGAAATCCGTTTTTAAATAAGCCCAGGAAAAAAATAAAACGAATTTTCAAAATTTCGGTTTTTTCCGGATATCTCCGGAAATACTCGGAATTTTAAAACTTTCTAAACGGCATATTGCTAGGCACCTAAATGCGCAATTTTGCCTTAATTTGACCGACACTGTATCTCTTACGGTTTTCGAGTTCCCCATACATAGACACGAATTCGAGCCACCCTGTACAGCAAATTGGCATTTATAATAATAACTTAAAAGTAATAAGATCATAAAGTTAAAGTAGACAAACAATATAAAATTTTGTATGAAACTACCAAAGCACAGTTAACTAGTATACCTAAAGGCAAAGCACAAAGTGTGAGCATTCTCAGGATAACCGAGTCAGCTTTGGATCGTTTTTGCTCGTTAAGTCATCTGTCATCTGTCCGATTCAGTTCCTCTGGAGATCTAAACTCCTTTTTGATGCACCCCCTCTTTCTTTGTACTGTTTTGTCTTGCCTACGCCTTTGTTCACTGTTTCAGTTTTAATACCTCCAGTAGTTGCTGAAATTGTTTTCCGTCGCCCTCTATTATGACCGCATAGTTTCTTCTTTCCCCATGAGTCAGTACCATGCCGCTATTTTGACGCGTAATGGATCTTATAGTTTCCGGGGCATTTAAATTCATTCATTTCCCGTAGATTTATCTTCTAGTTTCTGTTGTGTTTTGTTAGATTTGTATAATTCTCCAAGTGGGCGCGGTGTTGCTCTGAAATTCTGTTTCCATCTCAACGTCATTTGGTTGTACTAGTACTGTTTTAACCGTGGACCCTTTTATCTCTAACGGGTTCCTTCTTTAATCTAGAACTTGATAGACCTGAGCTTTTCAGCGTCTGTTCTATCCTTTGCAGTTGTCTGAGTGCTCAGATCGTTGATCTCTCATAATATGTCGATTCTCTGTTTGGTGTGTTGCAACTGTTTGCACTTCGGCATATATTATCAGTGGCTTTGCTTCCATTATCTGACCGTCTTCCTATTGATAATTTTCGACTGTCTTTAAGCGAGCTTCTTTTAGAACAAATGCTTCTGCATGGATCAGTATCCGCGGGTAAATTCAATATTGTTTGCTATTATCACAGTCGCTGGTGCTACTTGGCTGTCGATTTTAGCATATATGGCAGTGTTTCAAAGACAATTTAGTATATTTCATTTGGCTAAACCATCGCAATTCGAGACCAACGAAACTTATCTTATACAGACCAAAAGTAGTCAAAATTAAAAAGAAAAATGCCTTTTAAGTTATGGTTGGTTATATTTCGCACATATGCAACATGCAATAAAGACATTGATTTTTCAATGTTCACTGATTATTGGCTTCTAATTTTTGATCTTTTGGCTGAGCGATATTGGATTAAGCTCTTTTTGAAGTAGCGCTTTAATAGAAAAAGAAGTTCTGTCCAATGACGTATCCGTCTTATTTCTTTCTTCTCAGAGGACGAAGAATAGAATAGAATAGCCTACTTTTGTTCCGATAAGTCATGGTAAACGGATAAATTAACGATCAAATTTTGGAGCGAAGAAAGTCTACACTGGATGCTGGAGAATTGGACGCATGAAAAACCAAATATACTGGCTGGGCTCCTAGGTAGTTATGAGGAAGCTTTGTTATCGAAATGCTACAAAACCAACTAGTGGCGGATAGTCACAGATGCGACGTTATATAATGGCTTAGTTTTTCACCTTTAACTGAATGAAATTTAAGGCATTTGGTATAACTTTCAATAATAACTTACATATTGCATGATGGCTCGCTCACACACCATATAATACTAAAATATAATTCTTCAAAACCTATAACAATAAATAGTTATCACAAATTATAGGCGACAATTTTACCCGTAATGTACTTTATGGTCGACTAACTGATTTACGTCGCTAAATTAAATCTAACATCTTAATCGTGACTTGAGAAATATACTCTACTTACGGTATCCGTTGGCGTATTTTAAAGATGCAACATTATTCGACGATATATCGCAACAACGCTAAAATATTTCTGTTCTTTTATTTATGGATTCTGATATATGTGTTCTATAAACAGGGGCGGATACAGGGAGGGGGCGCAGGGGGCGCGCGCCCCCCCCCCTGGGAACTATTAAAACAATCATATTGCTAGAGAATAATAAAACAATAAAATTTTATAGAGATTTTCCAATAAAATTTTACAGAAAAATTTTCCAAACTGACAACATTGTTTGGAGCTGATCGACTCACATTCACCAACGAGTATTGTATTGACATTCGCGTCTGCAGCTAAACATGAATCCCTCATTTGCGCAAGCTCCAATTTTTATCGACATCAGTTATGCGAGTTATGAATGAATAATATGAGTGATGAATGTTGTTTTTTTCTTAAGACACATAGACCAAGCCCGGAGCCACACCAAAACCACAATTCTTTTTTTAACTAACTTTAAAAAATAAAAATAACTTAAAAAAAAGAAGTACGGGGATCGAATTTAGGCCACCCGTATCACAGCCACATTCATACCCATTCCACATGAGCTCTGTGGACAATTCCCTTAAAATTGTAAATTTTTTTCAAGGTTCGGCAAAAAGATCCTTTGTTTTTAAAAACACTTAAAACATAGTTTATCAAGCCCTTGTCAGACCCGATAAGTTAAAAAGACATGATTTCATTCTTGACTTTCAAAATGATTTGCCCCAATTCGTGGCTTCTTTTAAAGAAATTTGCTATTGGAATGACGACAACTCTGCAACCAAAACTTTTTAAAAGCAGTTTGTGACCAAATTAAAATTATTAATTGAAACTTTAAATTCAAAAAGAGCAAATGCAGACGCCTATTTTGAAACTTTTATATTGAAAGAAGCATAGACTATAAAACGAGATGTTGACAAAGGATATCATTGTAAAAGGCCTTGCACAGTCATCACTTAAAAATGATCCGCACTATTACCAGAGTACCTTACTTTTCAAAACGAGCTTATAATGGCTAAATTTAGCCACAAAATAGAAGTTTTAAAGAATAGCATTTACTGCTTATTATTTAGTTGGCAGTGTAAAAAAAAATTGAAAATATTGGCAAAATTCAGCAATAGTAAAAAAACGTGAAACAGCAAAAGAAAATAATAATAATAATTCTTTTACAATAATTATAAGAAAAAAAGTAAAGGACAGTGTTATAGTATGGAGAATATTAATTAACTAAAGTTAAAATTGATAAAAACTGAAATAAACAGGCCACCAGCAGGCTGGATGATGAAACACAAAACTATTTTAGACAACACTGGTTAGTTTGGGTAAGATTTTATTTAATACACTTAATTCACACTGATCAACCATTTTCAATTTTCTACCTACGTGCAATAATTTGAATGAATAGTTGGCCCACACATCAATAGAAATAGCAATTAATACGCAGAAATAACTGTTATTATTAAGAAACGAAAAAATCGCAGAAAAGGAAAATAAAATTATTTGTAGCAGCATACACACTACTAAATTTATTCTACAGATTATCGAATTGTGGATTTGCTTTTTTTTCTTGACTATCTCGCGGAGAAATTATTTAGTACAATAAAATGCATTCTACATCCGTTCACCTAACAATAAAAAATCGGTTTCTGACAGTAACAGGATTCGTTGTGTAAAAATCGTAACTATTAGCATAAATCGTTTCATTGTCATTTCAGGGAGATTAGCATTTCTATTATAAATCGATTTCATTGTTTGTGAGCGGCAATCGATTACAAAGTTAACATATTTAATGCATTTATTTTTAGAGTCGGAACATTCATAGAAAAAAAAAATATTATGAACATATTATTTTTAAAATGCTAATATAAATTAGTAAAATGTAAGTTACCTTCAACTATCGATAGGAATATGTAGTGCAATCTCTGCAGTAAATTACCTTTAGTCATGAAGCAATACTATTTTTAAATAATATACCTCAAGAATATTTTGCTTGAATGGTACAACATATTGAGTGAACCGTAAACTATTAAATTATATTTTCGGCTCTTATTTCAATCGCATTTTACCATATTATTATAAGAAATTAGTGCTTATTAAAAAGAATTAAGAACGTACAAATGGAACAGATTAAAAGCTATAGTCATGGTTGTAAGAGTGAATTATGCAACAAAGCTATTAGATCTCATTAAAATAGATATTTTTGGTAATATTTGTAAATACATTATTAGGTCTAGTAAAACTTTCAAATCTTAACAATAACCTCACTTAACATTTACTTCTTTAAGGTAATAGTAAAGGTAAATATTCTTGAGTTGCTAATTATAAAAAACAATTAATTTGCAATTACCAACATGGCATGAGGCAAATGAAAAAATAAACTAAATAAAGGGTATGAGCAAAAAACAATTATAAATTTGATAAGATTTGGAAAACAATTAAGAAAAATTGTCATATACAGGGTGTCACTAAAAGGCCTGTACAAAACGCCTAACACAAACTTCTGAAACTGAAATATTAGCGTATAGCCTAATTTATTTTAGTCCAATAGTTTCTGACTGCATTTCTATTGTAGTTTAGTACGTCATCTGTGAGCTTTGTTGAGAAGTCCTTAATGACCACCTAAGTGATCTCTCTCCTTGTTGGACATTCCACCATTCCTGAGGCTCCGTTGCTAATACGTTTTTAAACGAATGTCTTAATAGTACACCTGGCCATCCTACAAAAAGAGTTCTGCTATCACCAAAGAACCCGATGAGCTTTCTTTGCCTGTTTCATCAGCTCGTTCGTTACTTCTGTGGCCTTTGTGTTCTGGAATTGAGTCTAGAGACTACCTTGGATGTTGTACTGTTGACCTTAGTTGCTTTTAGTGTCACCTGGCTATCGGAATGGACTGTCACCATCTTATTGGCGGTTTTCCTATTCTCCATTTCCTTTGCACAATATTCTATTGCCGTTACTTCCGCCTGAGATACCGTTACTAGATTTATCATAGATATTGGAAGACTTGTTCCTTTCCTTCGAACATATATACCGACTCCAACAAGAGCTCTGTTCCTATTAGTGGGCCTTTTCTCTAGTCGTTTCTTTTTGGTATTACGATCTTAAAGATAGATTTCCAAATTTTTGGGATGTTGAGAGCGTCGTCTCGCTTATTGAGCTGTCCGTTCTTTTCGATTTCTAGAGCTTCTCTGATTATGTGAGTTTTGTAGTGGTCCACTGTGGCTACTTGTCTAGCGTTGTTGAAATCGATGGAGTGTCCTATTGTTAAGTGCGCTGCTGTAGTCTACTTCGTTCTGATGCTGTTTTTATGCTCCTGGATTCTAGTTGAAATTCGTCTATTTGTCTGCCCTATGTATGATTTTTGACAGTCCCCGCAAGGTATGCTGTACATTCCTCGGTTCTCAAACTATACTTTGTCCTTTGGATTTCCGAGGACTTGTGCTAAGGTTCGCTGTGGTTTGAAAATTGGCTTAATTTGATGCTTCCTTAGGATTCTGCCGACTTTGCCAGTGATTCCCTTTGTATATGGAAGTATGGCTTTTTGCATGTTCTGTTCTTCGTTGCTTTCTGGTTTCTTCCTTATTCGTTTTTGTTGATTAATTGCCTTCCTAATGTTGTTTCCAGAGTAGCCACTTTGTTTAAGGGCGTTTGTTGTTAGTTTTATTTCTTCTTGCCTTTGGGTAGGTTTTGTTAGGCGATAGGACCGAGATATCAATATGTTTGCCACGGACTGGATTTGTGAAGGGTGGTGATGGGATTTGGCATTTAGATATCTGTTGGTATGGGTGGGTTTGCTACAGACGGTATAATCTAAGGTATTGCCCGGCGTTCTGGTGATGTGGAGGTCTAGCTTCTTATTCTTTTCTACTTCTTCTGCTGTGCTCTATTGTGTGTTTTTGCAAGTTTTCGAACTTCTTCTTGAGCTTCTCTGTTTTAAGGCTGGTGTCAGATTCCGTGCGCCAGAACGATACTCTATCTATATCTGTCCACAGTAGTGGATGAATTTTGTTACTTAGGTGTATATGTAGCTTGCATACCTCTGTTTCTATTTTGGACAACTGCTATCGTTTTTCGCGTATTTGTTCTCGTAGAAGTGCTTGGTTAGCTCTATTTAGGATTTTGTTGGCTCCTCCGCAGCCTTCAAACCCACGCTATGGAAACGTTACCTAGATGACATCTTCATTATATGGCTTCATGGTAGAGAACAGTTGGACACTTTCCTGGTCAATCTAAACCAAATTCACAGCAGAATCCAATGCACACTAGAAATAGAAAAAAAATGAGAAGCTACCTTTCCTATACCTCCACATTACCAGAACGCCGGACAAAACCCTAGATTATACCGTCTATAGAAACTATAGACTGTAGAAATTGAAAAATGTACAATAACATCTGTATACAAGCGCCCCCCCCCCCCCCCCCCAAAAACTTCAGCTTTACTCCTCCTCAAAACTTTGCTAAGCACCAACCCAGACCTGTGTTTTGTTAGCTCATCCCTTGAGGCTAGAAGCGTAAAAACAGTTTATGACCCACTACCTAGAACACAACATAGACCTGTTGGTTTAAATATTTTTGCTGATATTAGGACACAAACCATTCCATTCAAAAGTCGATTTAACTTCCGAAGAGCAAACTGGCCAGACTTCGCAGATACATTGGATAAAGCTCTAGAAAACCTTGAACTCAAACAAAATAAATATGAAACGTTTATCAACAATATAAAAACAGCATCCAGAAAAACAATCCCCAGAGGATGCAGACAAACCTACATCCCAGGCATGTCTGCTGGGTCAAAGGACCTACTCAAAAAATACAAAGAGCTCTACGAAACAGATCCATTTAGCAACGAAACGGTGGATTGCGGCACACAACTGCTTCAAGAACTTAGCAGAGCCAGACAGAAAAAGTGGATAGAGACCATAGAAAAGCTGGATATGACGCACAGCAGCGATTGCCTGGAACCTGGTTAAAAACTAGATTCAGATCCAATAGGTAGGAAAAAGCTACCAATGTTACAGCGAAACAAGTGGCTCACCAACTGCTAGTCAGTGGGAAAGCTGGCCCCAGACCTGCTGCACTCACCATTTTCGGCCAAAGAATTCAATGAAGCCATTTACACCCTTAAAAATGGTAAAGTTGCTGGCATTGACGATATATGTACAGAGCAAATCAAACACCTGTGAAACAAAGCTAAAGCATGGCTTCTACAACTTTACAATACATGCTACGCGGAATAACAAATACCCAAATCCTGGAGAAAAGCAAAGATCATTGTCTTGCTGACACCTGGGAAAGATCCGGATCAAGCCAGCAGCTATAGACCCATTTCTCTACTCTGTCACACATTTAAGCTATACGAAAGACTAATTCTCAAGCGAATCGAAAACTTTATCGACAAGAAACTCATTCCACAACAAGGAGGTTTTCGCCCCGGAAGGTCGTGCACGGGCCAGGTCTTGACTTTGAGTGAGCATATTGAAAGAGGATTTGAGAAAAAGCTGATCAATCACAACTATTGCTAGGTAAACTGTACAATACAACCAAAGACCATCGGTTAACAAAGGCAATAGAATCTATCTGGCAGAATCGGAGGTTTTATGTGAATTTGGAGGGCAAAAAAAGCAGATGGAGAGAGCAAAGAAACGGTCTTCCTCAAGGCAGCGTACTAGGTCCAATGCTGTTCAATGCATACACAAACGACCAACCCGTGCCCACTGAAACACAACACTTCCTATACGCTGACGATCTAACCATAGCTGCCCAAGGTAAAAGTCTTAGGTCTGTAGAAGAAACCCTGCAGGGCACTCTAGTAAAATTATCAGAATATCACAGAAGCAACTCTTTGAAACCCAACCCATCCAAAACACAGGTCTGTGCATTCCATCTAAACACTAAAAAAGCTGGACATAAGTTGCAAGTGAAGTGGCAAGACAACGACCTCGAACATACAGCACAATCAAAGTACCTTGATGTAATCCTAGATCACTCGCTGACTTACAAATTCCAATGTCAGAAAACAAAACGGAAGGTGTCGGTCAGAAACCATATTCTGAGGAAGCTGTCAGGGAGTAAATTGGGAGCAAACCCATATGTCCTTAGATCGACAGCCGAAGCACTATGTTTTTCAACTGGCGGCTATGCGTGCCCTGTCTGGAACAGACTAGACACGCTAAACTAGTCGATGTCGCACTTAACGAAACCTGCAGACTCGCCACAGGTTGCATGAAGGCAACCCCACTTAGAGAGCTCTACAAAGCAGCTGACTTTGTAGAGCCCCTCTGCCCGCCGATCATCTGCGGAATATACGGAAAAGTTCAGGCAGGTTTTCGACGACCGTCATCCATTGTACGAAGCACCGGATCCGATCAGGCGACGTAAATCAAGAAAAAGCTTCCTAAGTTCAGTGGACCTGCAACCACCAACCAGCTATCCCCCTACCCAAAAACCAGCACCTGGTCACAATCAGAACTGGAGAACGTGGAAAAGCCTGAACCGAATACGCACTGGGACGCACTGGGGTCGCCCCTGTGAGAGCGAACTTGGTAAAATGGGGCATAGCAGACGTGGACGCCTGTGACTGCGGTGAAGTCCAAAATATGGAACACCTACTGAACTGCCAGCACTGCCCACACTCCTGCACCAGAGAAGATTTATGGCTCGCTAAAGAGAATGCGCTGGACGTCGCCCGCTACTGGGCTAAAAAAGTGTAGAAGTAATCCGGATACGAGAAAGTAAAGTAAGTAAGTACCGTCTATAGGAAACCCACCTATACCAACAGACATCTAAATGCTAAATCCCATCACCACCCTTCACAAATCCAGTCCGTGGCAAATACATTGATATCTCGGTCCTATCGCCTAACAAAACCTACCCAAAGGCAAGAAGAAATAAATGTAACAACAAACGCCCTTAAAAAAATGGCTATTTTGGAAACAACATTAGAAAGACAATTAATCAACAAAAACGAGCAAGGAAGAAACCAGAAAGCAACGAAGAACAGAACATGCAAAAATCCCTACTTCCATATATAAAGGAAGTCACTGACAAAGTCGGCAGAATCCTCAGGAAGCATCAAATTAAGCCAATTTTCAAGACACAGCGAACCTTAGCACAAGTCCTCGGGTATCCAAAGGACAAAGTACAGTTTGAGAACCAAGGAGTGTATAGAATACCTTACGGGGACTGTCAAAAATCATACATAGGGTAGACAAATAGACGAATTTCAACTAGAATCCAAGAGCATAAGAACAGCATCAGAACGAAGCAGACTACAGCAGCGCTCACCAACACCACTTAACAACAGGACACTCCACCGATTTCGACAACGCTAGACAAGTAGCCACAGTGGACGACTATAAAACTCGCATAATCAGAGAAGCTCTAGAAATCGAAAAGAACGGACAGCTCAATATGCGAGACGACGCTCTCAACATCACCAAAATTTGGAAATCTTTTTTCAAGATTCAAGAAAATCACCTTGGCTCCACTCAATAAACCAACCGGAACATTGCCGAAGCAAGGAAAAATGGAACCAACGGAGGCGGAGTCTATGCCACGTTACAATCTGCGCAGACGCCAGTCTATAAAATCAGACGCACACGGATACCAGCATCAGTTCGAGCCCAGAAGCGGAGCGAGCAACACTTGATAATGCAAGATCCGATTTTGGCCAAACGTCGTGAAGATGAAGAATTTCAAGACGAACACCGGAATATTGTTTATACATTTTCCACCATCAGTGAAAACCTACAAACTACAGTTGGTAAGCTGTCGAAGTTATGTCGCAAAAAGCGGAAATGCGATTAAAATTGTGGCACATTTGGTAAATGAGACTTTGGGATATATATTTGACCTCGCAAATGCAAGCGAAAAAAGTAGGTTGATGTATGGCACCACTGCTGGGTACATGAAATGATAGGCGCTCCAACAGAAATGGATAGTCGATTTTAGAGGAAAGAAGCTTATGGAGAAATAATAGTGACTGAGAGTCGCGACGAGCCGCCAAAGGCAACTCTGCAAGCCTCGACAGATAAGGTAATGGTTCAGACCCCGCTGAGAATAAGTGCCATCTTCCCTGAACATTAAATATTTCAAGAAACGCCTCTGAACTGAATCGACTGAGTAAGCGTGGCAGTTGTATATAGGGACCAAGCAATGGAACCGTAGTCCAACTTTGATCTCACGAAGGAGTAATGCAAGAGCTTAAGGGTGGATATGTTTGAAAAGTGTTTGCAAGTTCTCAGTATAAAACCCAATGCTCTAGAAGCGTTACCCACCATCTGATCGATATGACTGGTGAAACGGAATTTCTCATCGAAAACGACACCTAAATCCCTCACCGTAGCGCGCCTAATCAAGGTGGAGTCATTTATGATGTAATTAAAAAGAGTTGGATTTTTAGATTAAGAGTTACAAAACAATATTGCACTTTGAGATGTTTAAGCGAAGTCTGTTACATTCAGAACATTTTCAGATCGTCAGCATAGACGAAAAAGCTGCAGTCTATCAGATAGGCCAGATCATTGATGAATATGTTGAACATCAGTGACCCCAGGCTGATCCCCTGGGGGACACCCGACGTCGGTATAAAAGGTTCCGATGTAAATCCCTCGATTTCAACATATTGGCGCCGATTAAAGAGGTAAGATTCCAATACTAAGATAAGTTTGTTAGAGAAACCGAACTGGTCAGATGCCTTCCGTGGTAAAATGTGATGATTAATTTGGTCAAAAGCTTTGTCTCTGTAAATAACATCGACTTGACTTCTGCTGTTAAGGCCGTCGCAGACATTAGAGGAGAAAGAGCAGTCATACATGATCTTCTGGAAAAAAGCCGTGTTGATGAACTGACAATCGGTTATGTATTTTGAAGAATAGTTATTCCTGTAAGACAATCTCTAGCACCTTCGAAAAGTTGCATAACATGGAAATACAACGACAATTTTATGAACAAGTTATGAACCTTTAGATGTATGCTTATGACGCCCTTTGCAATGTACATTGAAACTGTGATCATTTCTCTATTTCTCATCGTATGTATTAAATTTTCTACACATCATGCTATTATTAAGATAAATATTAGCAAAAAGGCCTGTATTTCGGAAACTATCATCTAAATCTCGTTGGGAATGTACAGATCTTTCAGAGACTCACACACACACAATACCAAATAATGTTATCCTCAAATATTAATCTAATATCCTCAAGTATGGCAGCTAATCAACCATTACGTTTGTACGTTGTCGATAAATATATTTTTTTAAGAAAGGCATATCAAAATGGTATGTCGAAAGTGGTAATTTTCACACATTATTTTCTCAAATTTATTTATTATGAGAATATGGCAATAGTCGACGCTCATACACGTTTAACCTGTTAAATACTAAATAGTACCGGAACCAAACAATACGATTAAATCATAGACCGTTTTTGCCTAATAAGTAAACGGCTTCAGCTTAAGAGTTACTACCAATCAAACCATATTTCACAAAACACTTAATGGCTTTGGCCTTCAATATTTAACACATTGAGATTGATGTTTTAAATAATTTACATTCAGTTTTTTGTGGCATTCTAGGATATATTTGAATTTTAGACAAATAGGTGTTATGTTAACACGCTTTTTAAAGGTAGATGATGACTCATGTTACACAACTGATTTATGACCCTTGGGCATCATTCATTATAAAGATATAAAGCATTAAATAATACTTAGAGATTTTTTACTTTTAATGATTTTATTCAAAAAAAGGATGGATCAGTCGAGACTAATAATTATAAGGACCGCTGAAGAGCGTTGTTCGTATAAGTTGTTTAACAATATCGAGAACAAGAGATAAAATTAGGGTTAAAAGGTGATTAATATCTTCGCAAATCCGGGTGTGAGAAAAACATATTGAAAAAAATTGAGGAACAATAGCTTAATAAGATTTGTATCTCAATCAACGAAATTAATATTGTTTTATTACATATTATTGAGATCATTCACCTTATTCTTGTACAATATTCTTAAGAGTTAATTCACCGACTGTGGGAAATAATATATTTTTTAATTCAACCAGACAGACTATTCGTTATTCTGTACTTGCTCATCCACAATGTAACTTTTTGCAGTTTTCAGATAAAATAAATATTTTATGTCGCATTTGATGATCTAATTCAACCACATGTCACCACCATATATCAATATGGTCCGAGCAGGACTTTAAAACGCTCTTTCAGAATTTCAACCTGGAAATAATACAGAATCCAAAATATCACATTTAATTCATAAAATATTTTAACATAATATGTTTATAGCTCGTCTTAAAGTTTTGCATTGACATGGATGGCAACGGCAGCTTCATCATCTCCAGAAGAAATCTCGACATGAGCGTGACCACCGCTGACTGATACCGTTTTGCTGCTACAAGATCCATCGATGTAGCTTCCAGAAATGACGTCGCAGTAAGTACCATCAGGCAAACCGGTCGGAATATCAGAATTAATGTCTCCGTTGATAGAAATCGCAATCAATCCTCTATCTCCTCTGCTAAAAGCGATTTGGTTCTCACCTCCCACCCACCAGTTGTTCAGTTCGGTTCCAGATACGACGTTTCTGAACTCGACCATATTAAAGATTGGTGACCATCGGTGTTGGCAGATCCAGCCATTGGTGCAGGTGCCGTCTTCGTTAAAGCCAGGGCTTAGGATGTCATCGCCGTTAGATGGTGGAGCTAAAAGAACATTATTTTATAATAATAATTGTATTTATTTTTCCTTAAATCTTACCTTGGTCGCTGCTGCTAAAGTCATACGAAGACATGATTTTCGTAAGACCGTCGTAAGGGTGGGCCAACATGAAAGCAATGGCAGCCTTGTAAGCCTTGGATTCTTTGTAGTTTATATAACTGGAGCTACTTCGTTCGGTGTCGTGGTTTTCAATGAAAACTAACGTATTGCCACCATCCAAGAGACCCCATCCAGTTCCCCAATTTTCCAAGTATTGCAGGGGATTATTGCCCCTGAAGCAATCGGCCAGAAGAATACCGTATTTAAATTCGCACACTCTTCCGAAGTCGATGTATTCAGTGTTGTATACAGGGTCGGTACCTAAAGATATAATGTTTAAATTAGGTTTTTCGGCAAATGATTGGTTGCCTAAGTTCTGAACGAAAAATAGTAAGTCCCACTAGACAAATAAAGAAATAAATTTGGGCCAGTGGGTGAGATCGGAACTTTAAGTGGGCGGTCAGTCAGTGACGTCTAAATGACCAGCTATGGGCAGATATGGATTATTCTCTATTCCACTGGACTAGAAGTACCTACTGAAAAACTTGTATCTATAAAATATTCCCTATTGGATCATAGGTTTCTTAGTTAATTGTAGCTAAATCCCAGTCATGTGGAGCAATGCAATGGAATGAATCTACAACCATCTAAAGCTATAAATCGCACATAATACTCTGGCAACGCTCTCTAAAAGCTAAAGATACTCTGAATATTAGTTGTATTGTCATTTCACACTTGTACCGAGTTATACAACGAGAACGAAACTTGATAATTTTCCAGACGATAGTTCGTTTCTGACATAAATTATATGAAAACAAGATAATGGTCTGGATATTAAAAAAAAAAAAAAAGATCTTAGAAATATTATATATTAAGAAAGAAATCAAAATATCGAAAAAATTCAGATCAAAATTCTAAATGAAATTAATCTAAAACTTTATAACCCCTAGTTTTGAAAGACTGCATAGAGGTTACCGAAGTTATCATAATGAAAAAAATAGGAATACAAAACATTAAAGTTTTTAATACTTGTTTCACGATTTTTGTCATTGTTTCTAATATATTATTTTATTGTTGTTGCCATTGTTTAGTTTTAGTTTTGCTTAATGCCATTAATATTACGTTTAACTATGTTTACGATTAATCCCTGATTGAATTTGTAGCGTTTCGTCTCATATAATTTATTAATGCTGGATTCTCTTGCTTGTCTTGTAAAGACTTTGTTTGCTCGAATAAAATTTTTGTCCGTAAAATGGTAGTCACTAAGGTAACCTGCCTATTTAAAATATTATTTTGTTAGACCTGATACATTCACTTTTGATACACCCTATATATGGATGTAAATAAAGAAAAAGAGAAAAACAAGTCATAAATTGAAGTCGGGTTTGGCGAGGTTTTTTCGAGGAGATCCTAAAACGTAGAGTATATAGGTCTGATTTGCGCTTTATAGAGTGTAAGCAGCTGATGGGAGCTGAAGTATTTTTTAGTACGGAAAAGTACACCCAGTTTTTGAGAGGCACACTCGGCGAGACCTGGGACATGCTCATGCCATGAAAAGTTAGTGCTTGTTTATTCTAGGAAGCGAAAGTTCGGAGGATAGGGAAAGGATTTCCCCTCCATGATGATGTCAAGGTAGTTTCCCTTTGCTTTTCTCCGGGAGAACACAGCAGTCTGTGTCTTTTGAAGGTTACAAGATTGTTGGATCCCCATTCAAGAATTGTGTTTAAGTCTCGACTGACAATCTGTTCTTAGTTGTCCCAGAGTGGCCGATGATAATAGTTTGTCAGAAGAAAAGGATGATACAAAACTGGTATCGTCTGCATAGCTGTAAATGGGGTTTTCAGTAAGCTTTAGTAGGTCATTTATGTGCAGCAGGAACAAAGTTGGAGACAAAACCGAACCTTGCGGAAAACCAGCATTGATGGCAAATGCCTCGGACGAGACACTATTGATAGCGACCTGAATACTCCTTTTATCCAAAAAACTAGACAATAGTGTATGTAGAGCCGGTGGAAAGCCATAAGCTGAGAGTTTGTCCAGGAGTGATTGGTGCCACACCCGGTCGAAAGCTTTGGAGATGTCAAGAGCAACGATTCGGGACACTCTCAATGTTTTCCAGGGTTGAATTCCAGATGTGTGTTACATAGGACATCAGATCTCCTGTTGAGCGCTTGGCTCTGAATCCATATTGCCTATCAGATATTATGTTGTTCTGTTCAAGATATTTTAGGATCTCGGTGTTAATGAATTTTCCATTACCTTGGCCACCACTGCGGTTAAAGATATTGGATGGTAGTTACTGGCAATATTTTTCTTTCCCTTCTTAGGTACAGGTTGCACTCTAGCGCGCTTCCAGAGGGCTGGGAAAATACCTATATTGTAGCATAAGGTATATAGTTTGGTTAAAAGCTCCAGTGCGCACTGTTTGAGAACAATCGGGATAATCCATCCAGTCCAGCGGCTTTTGTGCAGTCAAGACGACGAAGTAGCCCTCTTATCTTTTTTTTTTTGCTTGAAAACGATTTCTGGCATTGTTGTGGCGACCCTAGGCAAGATTGGTGGAGTCTTTCCTTGCGCATCAAGAGTGGAATTTCGTGCAAAAATTGAGGCAATTAAGTCTGCCTTTTCCTTTGTAGTCACTGCAACGTAATTGCCTTCGCGCAATAGTGGCGGAAAACTTGAAGATAAAAAGTTTTTCCCGATGGCCTTTGCAAATCCCAGAAATGACCTTGAGCCGTTCGGACAGCTCAAAAGCTTCTCGCGAACCCTCTGATCAAAGTCAGCTTTGGATTGATCAATGATTTAGTTTGCAGCTATTTGGTGCATCCAGAAAAGCTCGGCGCGAAACAACCGAAGGGTTGTGCCTTTTGCGATAAGTTTCTTTCTTTTTGGAAGCCGCCTGAGTACACATTTAGTTGAACCATGATTTTCCAGGATAGGATCGTTTATTAGGGAAAGGGATTGAAGTCTCCATCCCAATGAGAATGACTTCTGTAATGGATTCAGCAATTACAGATGGATCGCTGGACTTAAAACAGACGTCCTTCCAAGGGAGTGACAAGGAAAAGTCACGACGTTCACTCCAGTTTGCATGTTTATAATGCAAGGACACGTTTTAGAGGACGCAAAGCTGCTATAAGCCTGTGATCAGAGTTACCCAGTGGTGATATAATGTTTATCCTATAAGAGTTTGGGGATGTTGTTAGGAACAAATCCAGTAAGGTAGGCCTGATGGTGTCCAACGTCCGGTATCCGTGTTGGTTTGTCCACAAGTTGAGCCAGGCCGCAGGTGATTGCAAAAGCCGCAGCTTCTCTGCCCATATCATCCATTCGAGAAGAAAACATTAGCCAAGGGATGTTATGAACATTAAAGTTCCCCATGAATGTTATTTCAGCATCTGGTTGGGTGGTTTGAAGTTTGCTGAACGTAGCATCCTTTAGTGACAGCTTGAGACAAAGAACATCAAAATAAGTCGATTCCAAACTCTCTTCTCGGTGACGAGAGATTACTGCGGACGTAAGCGCTAACACCACGTTTATAATAACTACAAATTAGTAAAAATAGGAAAAAATGCATTAGATACAAGTAGAAAATGTGACTAATTAAAACAGAAGGGAAAATAGTAACTTAATTAAAATATGTCTTTTTTGTGTCATAATTTTTTATTTTTAATTAATTTGTCTTTTTCATTGTAATATTTGGTTTCTACAAATGCAAACCATTCTGTCACCTGGAAAATGGCCTCTTCTATTCCATGGCAGTATTATTGACTAGGAATAGACAATTTTTATAAAGGCCGTAGTACTGATATGGAATGGAAATATTGATGACAAATGATGATGCGCATAAGAATCTCTTTGCAACTTTTAACTAAACCTCAAGGTAATACAGTAATAATAACAGCTAAATCACTAAATTCCATAATATTGACCAAGAAAAATATTACGTACCAGTATCGATAACTTCTTGGTAGTAGACTGCTCTCGATCCGCTTGGGAAGAAGTCAGTGCTTAAGTCGTTTGCACTTCCAAAGATGGCGGACAAGTCAGCTGGCCACATATGCTTGGCCGCATCGACACGGAAACCAGCGACGCCCAAGCTAATCAAGTGATTTATGTATTCGATGATTTTTCCTCTGACATAATCCTGGCTTTGATCTAGATCCTTAAGGCCTGGAAAACAATATATTCTAAGACCTTAACCTAAACTTCATCTGAATTAACATCTGATTAAGCCAACAATCGATTGCTATTTGTGTTTGATTTTTTTTTGGGTGCTAATCACCACATGATTGGTGTCGCCAGTAGACAAGATTTGCGCTAATTGATAATTGGAATTATTCATTAAAAGCTCATTCATTAATACCACTTGTCAGTCTATTCTTTCTTAATGTCACACAAGTTTAATACAAACATTGGCTCATAACGGTGATTTAAAGATCATCATCTGGTTAAGATCGAACTGTTGAATACATAATATATCTTTGACCTTACGAAATGACTAAATTCCCATCGCACAACTAGGATATTATAATATGAAAATATGAATAGTCTAGTACAATTTAATGAAATATTACCTTCGAGCTCGCAGTTACGTATAGAAGAAGCATCATTGTAATCAATATCGCAAGTGGTGTGGAAATTTTCGTTGGAGTAGGATACGGCAGGATACGATTTGCTTCCTGGGTCGCAGGTATTTCCTGCGGTACCTTGGCCGGTAGAGGTAGCCATATGATTAACAACAAGGTCAGCATAAATTCTGAAACCAAAAATTACTTCTGTTTTACTTCTCGCTGATAAAACCCCCTCAAGTGAGGGCTCTTCTAATTTGATTGGTATAATGGCCTGACATTTCAAACTTTAATTTTGTTCTGTTTCAATAATTATTCATATTCATATGTTATAAATAGATATATAGATAGATAGATAGATGGGTAATTTATTAGTAATAATTACACAAAGTGCTATCACAAGTCAAAATACCAGTGTAAAAAGTGCAGTTCCTTTAAAGAAACCTACTTAAAATCATAAAATAATTTTAAAACAGCACCATTGAACATGTATAGTTACATAAGTCATCCTTACAAGAGAAAGACAAAAAAAGGCAACACAAACAATGATTACAATTAACACATTATTGATATTTAGGTACAAAAGAAATTCAATACACTGAACTATATCACTAAAATCTTTAGAATAAATTGATTTTAAAATTAAATATTGCTTTATTTTCCTTAGGAATTGACCCTCCTCAAGCTTTCTCATAACTGGGGGTAAAATGGTAAAAAGTTAAAGAATACACAGTAAAAGTCTGTGCCCCTTCTAGTTCGCGTAAGCCTGCGTAAATTTGGGATGATGTTGTTGTTGTTTCTCGTTGAATAACCATGCACTTCTCGATGCGATGTAAAACGCTGCATATTTTGTTTGATGTAAGTTAGACACACCCGAAGGAAAAGTCAATATTCCAAGCTCTCTGAAGCAATGGCGACAGCACTCACGGTAACCCAACCCCACCATAGCGCGAATACATCTACGCTGCAGCTTCAAAATTTTTATTGCTTGAGAAGAGCATACAGCAATTAAAACCAAAGTAGCCATGATAAGCCGACACCTGCACCTCAAGCGATAGACTCTCGACAAGAGTCCTGATCAAATAGATTATTTTTAACAGTTTACTACAGAGCCCGACGACATGCTCCCCCAAGTCAATCCAGAATCCAAAAAGACACCGAGAAACTTCACTGCAGCAGCGACACGCACAACCGGGTCTAAATTTCTCACCGAGAAATTCATGTTCTGGGTCTTTGTATCATTAAGGCTCAGTTTATTAGACAAAAACCAGTCTTCTATGTTGGAGTGTTTATTGTGAACAGTATTTTGTTTGGGCTCAGAAGGATGGTAATTTATAAGATGAGCGGTGTCATCAGCGAAAAGAATCAGGTTATTTTGTGAATTAGCAAGTTCATCAATGTAGATTAAACATAAAGTCGGACCCAATATAGATCACTGGGGTACTCCGTGTATTATTAATTGTCTGTTCGATTTGTTGCCATTATGACAAATAAATTGAATACGGTCTGACAGATATCATTTCTATAAGAGGATGGATTCAGGGCGTAAATTATAAAAATACAACTTTTGTAACAGAACATTGTGCGATACACAGTCGAACGCTTTGGTTAGCTCAAAGCAGGAAGCATAGGTGTCGAGGCCCATTTCCAAATCGTTAGGCAGATTCTTGGTAAGGTTGTCGATCACAAGAGTAGTAGATCTTTTTAGAATAGACTCGAAGATCTACGAAAAAATAGGAAGAAGTGATATCGATCCGTAGTTGTTACAGTCGTCAAGTGAGCCCTTATTTGTGATCATAGGAAGAATCTTGGCAACTTTCAGGGATGCCGGAAAGAGCACTAGCTATGCACTGATTAATTAGTCCAGTCAATGGCGATATTAAAAGTTTCCTTAAGGTTTTGAGAATTTTTGTATTAATCTCATGACAATTCTTACTCTTGCTGTTTTTTTCTAACATTATTATTAGTTGTGGATTGAAAAGAAAAAGCCAGTTAGGGAACCACTAAAATGATTTTCGGTTGCTGGTAACTTATTAATGACCTCCTCAGCGATATTACAAAAAAAAAAAGTCTGAGCATTAAGTATGTCAGATTATTTAAGTTTTGTTTTCCATTTTTTAGGTTCCACATGGCAGATTGTGGACAATCTGATGTTTGAATGTGTTGGTCATATGCTCTCTTTTTTGCTATGGAAATTTAGATTTTGTATGGTTCCTTGTATTATTTTATCATTTTTAAAGGCACCAATACAGGATTTTCCCTACCAATAAGGGTCAGCATATGCAGTATTTCCCGCATCTCCCTGAGCCCGGCATCGAACCAGTCAATGGACACAACTCCAGCCTTCTGAAGACTCAGCTGCGCAAGTTATTGTATCAACAAGGATATCAAACTTGTCCCCCACACCAATCTCATTGTCAGCACGGCCTCGACGGTATTATATAACAAAAAAAGACCTTGCTCTGTTATAGGTCGATAATTTATGCGAGCATTGCTCTTACACTTAGTCTTGCCGATGTCAAATTGAAAAAGGGTACCACAATTATCGGACAGATGATGTAAATTAAACGGTTCAGATATAAACTTACTATGATCGAGATTTGAGAAGACGTTGTCAAGACATACATTCAAACTGGTGATAAATTCAATCGTCTTGAACACTGCCTGAGGATTGCAAAAAGCTGCAAAGATCAATTGCTCAATGACTTCTTCCAGAAAAATGAACATTAAAATCCCCCGTAAGAAAAATTCTCCTAGACGAACTTACCTTGTCAAAGCAAGTAGACAAAATTCCAAGAAACCTTTCGAAATTGCCATTTGGTGACTTGTATACAGTAACAATCTGAGTGTCCGGCTTCACAATGAACACACCTGCCACCTCACAATACAGCTCCTCTGAGAAAAGTTTGGTTGCTTTGTACATAAATCGCAACAGCACCATGACCCCTCACAGACCTACAGAAACTAGCAGCGGCACTGTAGTCCTCTAAAGAGTTGCTAAAAATTCATCAGAGACCACAACTCTTTGAGCTTCAGAATATGTCTTGATATCAAGTTGAGTTGTTATTGGATAGCTTTATTTGGTTAAAGATCTAGCGTCAGCCAGATATAATTAAAGCCATTAACACCAACACCGTTGGGTTGGGTTACCGTTGGATAGCTTTTGTTGTTGGGTGCCAGCACAACCATCACAACCAGCCCCAAACAAAGCCACCAACAGTATCCTGACCTAATTACCTCCAAATTATGAAACTCGACTCATTGAATGTTTTTTTGGACAGATGGGTTTTATTATACTTCTCCAGCAGAAGCTAGAGTTATTTGCAAATATATCTTGACAGCTTTACTTGGCTCAACCCACTTGTCTGATTTTACAAGATATTTATATATGCATATACCGTACTAATATAATTTAAAATGCGCCCGGTAGGCAGCACATTAAACTTTGGTTTGCTCCGAATTTCGGAGACTTACCTGAAGCAGGGACAAAATTTGACTAGTATTATACTAGAATGAAAAACTTAATGTCATAAATCCAATGTTTTTTCGTTTCTAAAATTAAACAGCCGTAACTGCCAGCTGATATTACGTAATGCAACAAAGAAAGGCAGTTCATCTGAGTCCGAAAATTTTTACATTTATAGTACTTTCTCTATACTTAAGCCGATACGAGACAGTAAAAAGCATAATCGCTACGTACCTTATCCCTACATTGTTGCAACGCCTTATCATATCGGACAACGAATTTTCATCACCATTTCTGTTGCTAAGAACGTAACTCACGGGTTGATATTTTTCCCACCATGGTCTGCCATCAACTACAGCATTTTCACTGGGTGGAGATATCTATGAGGAAAATCACATAATAAATAGACTGGTTCTGA
>MU182519.1:129969-203070 GCA_016904865.1 Pissodes strobi | reverse complement strand
CTGCCATCGGAGAAATGGGGATCGTGTTGGGCAAGCGTCAGAGTCGCACAGAGAACAACAGCTATCGCTAGTTTCATGTTGCTTAACTGAAAAACACACTGCGAATATTCGCAAATATTTCGATACGGTATATCTATATAGAATGTTCAAGATGTTTTCCATATTTTATCAGATAATAGTAGCCCTTAAGCTAGATATTTTTATCGGGTCAAGTTTCAAGTAGTTGTTTGGCAAACGTTTAATGCAAAATTGCATAAATGTTCTTTATCTATCTATAGCCTCCGTTAAAGGCCACTTAGTGCTAGGACTTTTATTCAGAATATATTGTTTCTGACACTACTCAAATAAAGTGAGAAAAAATAATATCCACGAATTTATTCGTTGATAGAGTTTGAAGAAACCTCGCCTTGAACCCAAAGCTATGGCCTCGAAATTATTTTTAATAAGATATAGCTATAGCCGGGCAACTTGATGAACATCTTGACAATGTTTCAAGTACCTGCCATGCAAAAAAGTGTTGATGATTTTTATCTGTTCACTCTGGTATTGTTCATTTTAGTTATAGAACTGGCTAGGGACTAATCAATATGGTTTTATCTATTACTAAACGTTTAATAGATGTATGAAAGTCTGGATGTAAGCACTAATGATACTAATTTTCAACCTGATTGATGCTTAATTCTTTATCTTTTCTAGGGTTCTGAAAGAGAGTATCGCCATTATGGTGTGTGAAATATATATCAACTATCTTCAGGCTTTCGTCAGGCTAAATATGTAAATATATGAAACATGGTTAAGTTCACTAAAATAGAATTTTCATCCTCCCTGAGGCAAGTCTAATCCATAATTCTTTTATCATTCTCAACCTTTCAATACATATGACAACAGCAATTATAGCAAAAATTGTTCAAAAATATTTATTCAATAACACAACCATTCTCGGACCGTTACGGTGGCTGAAGAATTTAGCCGCAAATTCTGACTATTCAGCGATATTAATTCAGCAGTTGACTGTAGGTCCTAGAGCCATAAAAATACCGTCTAGTAGGCAGATATAGGCTGATCAGTGGAGACTCACAAGTACGTCGTAGGTCACCAGTTAACTCCAGAAAATAAACTTCTTCGTGGTGGGAAAGATCACGAAGATTCCCTCAATAGAAAAATGGCTTCTCAAAAGTGGTAAGTAAAAATATATAGGCAAAAATCACAAAAGAAAAAATTAAGATTTTAACGGTTAGCAAAATTCAGCAGTTCGCTGAAATCAGACTAGGCTGACTGAAAAGAAGGGAAGGGACAGAGCCTCAGCAGCAGTCCACATGGAGCTACAGAATGGCCACATAAAAGAACAAAAAGCAACTCACCTGGGGCAAAAGAGTGAGAAACCTCATTTAAGGCAACACAAAGCGCCAAATCAGTAACAACTCAGCTTACTAAGAGATAGGGTAATGCCAAGGCGTTAACATGGACTAAGCAGAATTTATCCTCCCTAAAGCAAGTCCCATTCAAGAGTTTGTTATTATTCTCGACGAAATTGTGGGCGTGCCTCAATACATAATATGACAATAGTAATTATAAGAAAAATTGCTCAAAAATTTGTATTCATTAATGCGACCATTTTCGGAACGATAGAATAGAATAGAATTTAAGGGAGTTGGCGCTGGTACCCGCCTCTGCCAATGCAACTTATGCAGGTTTATTGTAGCACTCCGAACCATGCTTAGAGGATCTCATCCAGTCTGGTCTTTCTAATCAGACTCCCAAATGGAGTACCGGCTCCTCCATGTACCTTGCAGTTCTGGGTTTGGTCTCTCCTAGCCTTGCACCTGAGCCTGCTGAGGACCTCACACTCGCATCACACGTGTTTTGGAGTTTCCTCCTCCTCCTGACGAACCTGCAATGACTATTATCTGCCAGGTCGATCTTTTCCATGTGTCTGTTCATTCTACAGTGCTCCGTCAGCTGACCCAGTAATATTTTTATCGTCTTGCGACTCCTCTTAAGTAGATCTGCTGTGAATTTTGGGGAGCCGTGTTTTATGAACTGTTTGGCCTGTAGTTGCCCCGGTGTTTGTAACCACCAGTTTAGAGACTGTTTATATATCCAGCTTTTAAGAGCTGTTTTGAAGACCCTTCCTGCTATCCCGCAGTAGAGCTCAGGTCCCAACGTAACCATACTTACGCCCCGTTTTGCAAGTTTGTCGGCGTCTTCGTTACCGTGATGGCCTTCATGTCTCGGAACCCAGGCAATGGTGAGCTTATTGTTACGACCGACCTCTTCAAGGGCACTTATGCAGTCTTTAAGTAGTCTAGATCTGACCTTGTGTACACTAACTGCTTTTAATGCGGCCTGATTGTTGGAGTATATGACTACCCTCATTTTTCTAATGTTCAATTTCTCTATCTCCATGGCGCAGTGTTGAATTGCCGCTACCTCTGCTTGGAACACTGTGGCTTGACTGCCTGATATTTATGGAGATATTTGATCTTGGTCCATGGACCCCGGCTCCCATCCCTTTACTGATCTTAGAGCCGTCGGTATACCATGCTTGGTCTATTTTTATAGGAGGTCTCCTCTCCCATTCTTCTATGCCTGCAGCTGCTACTGAGAAGGGTCTATCAAGCCCATAGGAGAGGGTTGTTTCGTCTGATGGCATTTCGAAGAGATACTTGAGCTGTCCTCTAGTCTCCAGCTTGTGGGCCTATCCCATTCAATAGTGGGCTTGTTGTTGATCCGATATTGTACCATTCTTACGTTCCCCTGTATGAGGATATGTAATGGAGGTAGATTTAGCAGGTCTTCCAATGCTGCAGTTGGGGTTGTACTTCTCGCCCCCGAGACGCACAGACATGCCAGCCGAAACGTGACAATGACTGAAAAATTCGGCCTCAAGTTCTCACTATCTCACTATTCAGCAATATTAAATCGCATTACTTTGAATTAAAATTTGCCTATCTAAGACTGGTAGAAGAATCATGACGGTAGGTCTCAGAACTACATAAGTAGTGTCTAGTAGACGATTGGCTAGCTCGATTGATCAATCGGGATTCATAAGTACGTCATCAGTTAACTCCAGGAAGTAAACTTCTTGGTGAAGGGAAAGAACGCGATGTCCCTCTCAGTAGAAGGAAGGCTTCTTGAGGATGAAAAAATTCTAGAATTAAAACTGGTAGTGTGTTGTAGCCGGCGCCATTATTCTAGAATTAAACCAACATACGCCTTTTGCTTAGAATCCAGGGAAAATGTATAGGCAAAAATAAGAACGAAAAAATCAATATTTTACCTGTTAAGTTTTTCTCGCTTAATTCAGCAGTTCCCTGAAATTAGACTTGGCTGACTGAAAAGGAGGGAAGAGACAGGGCCTCGGCAGCAATCCACAAAATGACGACGTATAAAAGAAAGAAAAACAACCCACCAGAGGTGAAAGAGTGAACAACCCCATTTAAGATAACTCAAAGGGCCAGATTAGTAATACATCAGCTTACTAAAAGGTAAGGTAGTTGCTTTCATCATCGAGACATTTCACCTGCAACCTAAATAAATGGCCCTATTCAAAACAAGATGAAAGTAGAAGATGAAACAGGCAGGCAAGGGTAATAAAATTGAGATATTCGTAGACTGAATGCTACGAAATGCGATGATCATCAATATCATCATGTTGAACAAATGTCAAAATTGACAAAATTGGCTAGCCCAAACTATCGGGCTTATAAATTTTGGTCGATTTGGCTTTATAACTGTTCTAACTTGCTTATTTGTCAGGCCTTATTAGAAGTGCAAAAGCACAGGTGTAATTGTCATATAAAAGCAAATATTTATGAATTATGGTGATCAACCCATCTAGTTCGCAGATTTTGGTAAGGTACCTTTTCAGGCATGCCTAACTTTCAACTCTCATTACACATGCATCAAAATAATATTAGTTATCGTGCTGCTGGAGATAATCATGGACTTAACACTCGGGCTTGGACCAAAGACTTTGAAAATAATTTTTTTCAAACATACTTGTTTTTCAAATTTTATTACATTAGCACCAAAGTAATGCTAGTTATGATATAAATGAAGCTAACTGTACTGGACTGAATATTCGAGATAATCTTGGTAAGCAGATATTAGGTTCGACCAGCATTAGGTACTGTTAGACTTGGCATTTAAAATTTTCTGAGCATGCTTACATTGGAAATATCATTACATATGTATTCTTAGTAAAATGTCAGTTATCGCACAAGTGGAGATATTGATGGACTGAACACTAGGGATAAAGACAGGTGTAGAGGTGGATCAAAGTATTTGGATCTCAAATTTTACTAGTAAGTGTTCAAATTAAGACGACGTTAATTTCCAATTTTATAGTATCCATTAAGCTTCTTTCATAATATATTTCAAGTTTTTTGAAAACAAAACCAAGATATCCACAGCTAAAAATCTTTACGAGAATGTAAGAAACATTATTTATATAATTCAATTATTGCAATTCATGATACAGGTGGGCATCTAGAGGTACTAATGCATTTATCAGCATTTCAAAAATTCTGAAGATCATTTCAACAATTAAAATTCTTCAAATCACCGCCCAAACTAATTAATTAGTATCCTAATGAGACTTATGCATTAACAATACGCTGTCCTACGTCTACGCGGCATCAAATATTAACTGCTTAATTAAGTAATAAGTTAAACTAAAATGTAACACAATCAGGTACAAAGCCAACAAATGTTCAATAACTTACTTTGCCGTATAATTCACATATGAAAAACAAGTTAACAAAATTAAAATTATCAATAAAAAACGAAACTACAGTGCTTACGTTATTTTCTAGACCAAGATTTTTGTGAGATGGATTACTAACTACAATAACACTGTTTATATACAACAAAAATAATAGTTATCCGAGTGCAACAACGCATCTAGATGTTTACTGACCTCGAACCATTTTTCCATTTAAATGCGACAAAACATGAGTTTACGCAGGATTAATTATTTTTAGTAAATCATGTTATATTATATAGGAAACGCCTAGGATTAAAGAACGTTCTTTATCAGAGCCATCAAGAGGACAAAAATAAGTTAATAGCTTGCTGATTACTGTGTTGTCCATTTTTACTTTATTGGCTAGAAGTAGTTTTACAGTGGACTCGTTGAATCAGTTCTTCAGGTCCTTACCTAAGTTTATGTAATAAGAGGGAGTACTTCAAGATCTTCATAGAAATTTAACTGTACTTTCATTACTGATAAAAAAAAGTGTCACACAGAAACTTAAGAATCTCTTACTAACAGTAAAATCTTCTTTTATTAGAAATCCTCTTACTAACGATACAATTTTGCTCCAAAAGCCCCAAAATAAGTTAAGGTGGAAAGTTAAGTTTAAGTTAAGATAACCAGTTTAACGCATACATAGCATTTCTGTCTATAATTATATACCTATATAAAAAATCGGCTTATAACGTTCTACGTCGTCTTCCGATACCCAATCTTCAGCCGTCTCGGTCCATCCATTGATCGTCCTCCAGCCCTCTGGCTCTGATTTCCCCATCGATGTCCTCTCGCCAACTTTTCCTTGATTGATCTTCCCCGTTATCTCCTTCCTTGAGGGTTCCAGTTCAATATCTGTTTCGGAATTCGTTCTTCTGCTATTCTCTGCACGTGACCATACCATATCAGCTGTTTTGTCCTTATGTCTTCTATAATTGTGTGGGTTACTCCCATTATTTCTCTTATATGGTCGTTGGTCAATCTGTCCAATCTGGATCGTCCAGCCGCTCGTCTCCAGTCCATTTCAGTGGCGAGTAGTGCTCTCTGGGAGGTTTCTTTATGTTGCCATACTTCGGAGCTATTATACTCTTAATAATAGTGTTATAAATAAGCCTTTTGTTTTGTTTGGATACACTTTGGTCCCACAGAATTGAATTAAGAAGAGAAATCGCACGTTTGCCTTGTATGTTCCGTTCTTTAATGGCTTGATCTGTTGTTCCGTCCTGTGCAATTTTCATCCCCAAATATTTATAGTCCATGCAGTGTCTGATATGCTGACCGTCTTCCAGAACAAGGTCTTGTGTCTGTCCACCTATTCACAGGTACTCCGTCTTTTCTATGTTTACCTCGATTCCACATTTTTTGTATTCCTCTATTAGTTTTCTCGCCATATATTCTATATCCTCATACTCCTGTGCTAATATGATTTAATCATCAGCAAAACATATACTGTATATATGTGTGTTGGTGATTGGGATGCCCATGCCGTGGCACTTTTTTCCCAGGTGTTTAAAGCTTGATCCAGTTATATTTTAAACAGTGTTGGTGATATACAGCAACCCTGTTTGAGACCTTTCGTTACATTGAATCCACCTGTAAGTTTATTGCTAAATTCTGACTTTGGCTGTGGAGTTTTCATACAGTGATTTTATAGCTTTTGAAAGTTCAACACTGATATTACTTTTCTCAACGCCTTCCCACAATTTTTTTAGAGGTACGCTGTCATATTCTTTTTGTAGGTCCACAAACAACATATGCACTTCCTGGTTATATGCCATTTTTTTTCTATTATTTGGCTTACAGAAAATAAATGGTCCACTGTTGAGCAACCTGCTCTGAATCCTGCTTGCTCTTCCGATTCCATATCCCTGTATTCGCGTTCAATTTTGTTTTTTATAATTTTCCCGTATATTGTACTAATGCTACTTGTGACTGATATGCCTCGATAATCATCGCAGCTTTCCTTGCTTCCCTTTTTGTGTATAGTAGAGATATACGATATTTTCCATTCCATTGGGACTGGTGTTCCATTTAGATATTTTTGAAACAGTTCTCTTAGATATAGAAACAATGTGTCTGTACCGTATTTTATTAATTCTGCAGGGATCTTTCCAGGTTCTGGTGCTTTGCCATTTTTTAATGTTTTGCAAACCTCTTTCATTCCCTGTGTAGAAATTCTGATAGGTGATCCTGTTGTTATAAGGTTGTGATATTCTTCGGTGTTCTGAAATTCTGCTCGATTTTTCGGCAAGAGCCTTCTAAAGTGATCCTCCCGTACCTGCGATCTAATTGGGCTAATAAGGTCTCGCTTCTTATCTTGTTTTAGTGAACTGATAATTCGCCAACTTCCCAAAAAGTTGTTTATTCTGGAGCACTTCTTTTCCCATGTCTCATTTTCTTCTGGCTTATTAGTCTTCTTACCTTGGTCTGTGCTTCTTTGTACTGTTCTCTGGCGCTATTTGTTTTGGAGTTTAGGTAGGTTTTATATTTATGTTTGTTCTCTGTTATTTCTTCATCGATTTCCGAGTCCCACCAATACGGTTTTAACAGTTCGCTTTGCCTTTCTTTTATTCCTAAAGCTTCCTCTGCAGCGGCACATATGCATTCTTTTATTGAATTATAGAATGACTCTGGATCATTCGTCTGAGATATATTTATTAGTTTTTGATCCAGCCTGGTCTGGTAGAGTTTTTTGACGCTGTCATGGTCAAGACTTTCCAAATTGTATTTGACTTGCTCCATCGTTTCCAGTTTCTGTTCGGTGATGGTATTTATTGTTATGGGTTTCTGATACTGAATGAGTACCTTCGATCCAACAACATAATGATCACTGCCGCATGTCGCTCCTCTAAATACTCTAACGTCCTGTATAGTCAGCTTTGATTTCTGCCTTATTAGTACATAGTCAATAATTGACTTTAGCCCCCTAGTTTGCCGTGTCCATGTGCATTTATGTATATCTCGCTGGTGGAAGTAGCCGTTCATAATACGAAGTTCATGGTGTTCATAAAGGTTGATTAGTCGATTTCCATTATCATTAATGATATCTTCACCATGTTGGCCTACGATCTGGTTTTTTACCTGTTTTCCAGTTCGACTATTTAGGTCGCCGAGTATAAGTGTTTCCCTAGCAGATCCAATCTTTATAATTTCCTCGGTCAGCTGTTCGAAAAATTCACATTTGTCGCCAACCAGTGCAGCATCGTTAACTGCATACACTCCTATTATTGTTAGTTTATAACCATGCAAATTGACGTTCATCTCTATAAGGCGCTCGTTGACAGCCTCCCACGTAGTTATATATTTTCTTAGATTTCTTCTAATTAATATTGAAACTCCTTGTTTGGCTCTACATTCCTTTGGCACTCCGCTATAGAAGTGGTCATATTTACCTAAGTTTTCAGAACCCTGTCACTTCTTCTTCGTCTCCGTGAGTACCATTATATCCATCTTTAGGTCCTTAACCTCCCTTAGAATTTCGTCTAGTTTTCGAGAGACTCCCTGAACATTCCATGTACCAAGATTCATTGTCCGTTTTCGTAGCTTAATCCATCATAATTTTTGTGTCCGATTCCGAGGCTGAGCGTTGGGCTTTTTAACATTGTTTGTTATTTTCAAGAAACGAGGAGTTAGCCCGTTGCCTAAACCTAACCAGGAGGACCGGGTTATTTTTGTTAAAGGTTTTCTTCCTCTAGGTTGATTGTCTTCGCTAGACTTGGATGTTGTAATAGCGGTGAAAAAAAGGAAAGGGATATTAAAGTCATGAATTGGAACGAGATTTATCTAAAAATAGTAAAACATGCAGATGACGAACAAGTTGAACAAATTAGACGTATATCGAAAAAAAAACAGCAATTGAAGAGCTATAATAGCAACAAAAGAGAGCATGTTAAGGAGAAATGTTGGCATTTGAATTCGGCGAGAGTACACATTATTACAAAAGCAGGTAGGCACTAAATAGTTACAATTGTATTATTGATGTTTTATACTGCTCCAATTTACTAACAATTACAACTTTCTGCATTTCCCCGGTATTAGTTTTCTTTGTTGCAAAGCATGCCATGACATATAAAATATTAGCATTTATCATTGATTTGTATAGGAGAGGATAAGCAATAGCCGCCTTTTGCACTATTCAAAAGTGGCAACCTATGGGCGAAAAAATGGGTTTCTGCGCATGACAAAATCGACGCAAAATCGAAAAACGTAAGCAAAGAAGATCCCGTTTTGTCATGCGCACTAAAATACTTGCCGTCTCAGCAGGCGTCGATCAGAACCGAACTTGGCTTTTGTCTTTGACGTGTTTTCGTTTTGACGGCGCGCGGTGCTGCGTTTGTGTTGTTAATTCGAATACATTACTTTTTATTGACTTTCTTTGGACCTAGTGTTTGTAGTTGCATAATTAGTTTTAGTTTAGTGGTTCATGTTTGTACTTTGTGCGTACCCTATTTTGATTTTCGTTTTTATGAACAATACGCACATAAACAATGGGCGATGCTACCAAAATAGAATCCCGAAAGTGTATGGTTGTATTTCGTAAGAGTAGAGGCAAAAAATACCCGGGATTTTCTATTTGAAGTAAGTATATTTATTATAAGTATTACTTATTTATACCTTATTGTTTGTTTCACTATGCTAACTGTCCCATTTTACAATCGGCAAAACTACTCTACCGAATATTTGGCGAAATAATTACTTTCGTTCATAATCACAAGAGTACGAGTTTAAATTTTGGAGTCCGGGCCTGCCTAATGACCTTCACACTGCAACAAATGGCGCCCACTAATTCTCTATTGCGCAAGGCAAAATAGGAATCGTTTTGTTTACATTTCGCGATCGTAAATTTGCCATGTTTGGTCTATTTACTGCTTATCCACTCCTATATAAATCAATGGCATTTATACGTCAAAGCATCATATTTCATGGCACGCTTTTCAAATAAATAAACGAAAACGGGGGGAGTGCAGACAGTTGTAACTAATTCTCAGAATCCCAATTATCTCAGTGATATACAGGTACGACATAATGCGTTTTATATCACGTATTCGATGGTCTTGTAAATATTACATATTTACCAATATCACAGCTTATGCTGTGCTGTATAGAATAGATTAAAATTAAAATATGCTTGAAAAACTTGACCTTACAATATTCGCTACTATTCAATGCAAAAACTCTATTATAATAAGGTTATTGACAAAATATAAAAAAAATTGCAGTGTTACCAAACTGAAATATACTTATATCATAATCTATTTACTCTATCAACAGACACATAAGTAATAATAAATTATAAACAAGTTAGAGAGAATATTTTTGAGAAATTTCAAGTACTAAATTACGTATCACTAAACCTTCCGCTCCTTTCAATTGGACAACAATTTAAAATTAAGTAATGCAATTAACCAATATTATTTTTGAAATACTTTAACTTTTCTCATTAATAATAAATATTAAAAATGTAAATTTAAAGGAGCCGACATATATCGTTATTCCCGAATCTGGGGTTTATTTACCTTTTCATGTCTAAATTTAAAAAAAATACGCCCAATCTACCGCAGTTAAACATAATTTGCCAGTAAAATTAAATTTATATGCTTCGCTACATTATTCATGAACCTCTTGGAGTTAAATTTATGCATATTTTACTTCCCATTAGCAAGTTAGAAAAATAAAACAGTGGGCTATATTGCCTTATAGTTTATTAATAGAATTTTAAATATGAAAATCAAATTTTGGCTAAAATTAAAAAAATATTAGAAAAATGTGGGGTTACTGCTTGCACTAGTTACGATGATGTCTGATTAAATCGGAGTATGATCAAGTATACCCCATAAATGTTGGTAGAAGGGGATTAAATTATTTGATCAGCAGTTTAATCGAATGGCAATAAAAATATGTTTTTAAGCAAAATAGATGAACAAGCAGCAAAATGAATGAAAGAGTCGCAACATAGATAAGATAAGAGCCGTGTTGAAATTTAAGCTGCAGATCAATTTATTAGGACCCAAATTAAACCCAATTAACCCAAGCAAAACCGTAGTGATCCCATTCACAAAAAGAAGGAAGCTGAACCTTAAAGCACCCACTTTGAGCTTTGAGAGGGACAACGGTAGAGGCTAGGTATTTTGGCATCGTTCTTGACCAGAAGCTAACTTGAAACCCGCACCTGGAAAGAACTGTTATAAAAGCAACGGTAGCGCTCTGAGTCTATCGACGACTCTTTGGTAAAACATGAGCCCTAAAACCCTCCATCATCTAGTGGTCCTATAACATTGTTGTAAGGCCTATTATAACCTACGCCTGTTTAGAGTGGTGGGTGAAAACAACGGAAATAACAACACAGCGAAAACTAACAAGATTATAAAGGCTTGCCTGTCTGGGTATAACAGGAGCTATGAAAACGTGCCACACTGCATCTATGGAAACCCTACTTGGCCTCCTTCTGCTTCACATATGCATAGAAAAGGAGGCCTGGACCAGTGCGCACAGAGTCCTCAGACACAAAAACTGAAGTCAGGAAACCTGACTGGTCACCTACAAATTCTGAAAGATATCCAAATAAAGGCGATGACCAAACCAACCGATACAATGGAAACAAAACTGAATTTTGATCGCTCCTTTGAAGTGGCAATTGAAGGCAGCAAGACTGAGACTAGAACAACTAGAGAGGGGATCAATTATTGTCTGGTACACAGATGGATCAAAGATGGAAGAAGGAATAGGATCCGGAGTTTACGGACCTAGGTGTCGAATCTCTGCACCTTTAGGAAACACTCCCACCATCTTTCAAGCAGAACTAAATGCTAACAATATTGCCATCTCTGAATGTGTTAAAAAAGGCCTAAGAGGTGCAAAGATCTATATCTTATCAGATAGTCAAGCAGCCTTAAAAGATTTAGCATCTAGCAGAATCAACTCCCGGCTTGTGTGGGATTGTCGGATGGCTGCAGAGAAACTGACAAACAGAAACAGACTTACCCTAATGTGGGAACCAAGGCACGAGAATGTGGAAGGCAACGAAGCCGCTGACTAGCTCGCACGGAAAGTGCACAGACTGCCTTTTGTGTGCCTGAACCATTCTGTGTCATGACTAGAGGGCACGTGATGATTGAACTCAGAAATTGGAACAAAAGGCGGAAAGAGGCACATTGGGTCAATGCACCTGGGCAGTGACAGGACAATAAACTCATCTCTTACTCGCCTAACTACATAAAAAAGCTTCTCAAGCTAAAAAAGATGGGATAAAACTGGTCCAGGCATGGCCCCTGGAAGTACCACCTCAAGAAAATAGGGAAAACCACTGAGAAACAACGCAGATTTTGCCAAAGTATGGCTGAAACGTCCAGATCACCTACTCTGCGAATGTCAGGCACTGACTCGCCAAAGGTTGAGGCATCTCGAAAATACCCTTGTGGCACCTGGAGATCTACAAAAGCTCTACCATCGAAATATTCTGAGGTTCTCGGAAGAAATAGAAATTTTCGTGTAACATAGAAGGGTATACACAGAATCTTGTCGAGCTACCGCTTTACCATACCATACCATACCAATTTATTCGGTCATCAGATTTTATTATTTGATCATCAGCTTAATCGAATGGCAATAATTGAAGTGTTGTAGATTCGATCTTGGTCGATTTTCTAAACAAACAGATAATACACATAGGCACTATAAATTATCATAGGGGCTAGTTCTAAAGTGCGTTTGTAAATAAAACAACAAGCATTAGCATTATTTGAATATTTTAATATATTATTTTACCTGAAAACAACTTAAAACTCATAAATAAACAAATATAATCATTAAATTATTGTATCTAGTCAGTGCTATCATATGGAAAATATCTGTCGGTGCTAGGTATCGACCTTGCACAATATCAAAAAAATACCTTTAAAAACTAAAGCATTGCATAAACAATTGTAATCCTAACCAGGTATATGATTATAAACACAATCTTACAGCTAAGTACAGTTAAATGTTTGTTAATATTCCTGCGGAACCACTCAGTATGAGCTTGGTTAATTGAGATAACGCTGCGATGAAATACAGTAATATACAAGTAATAATAAAAGGATTAATGTTACCTTAATGTCCACAATAATCTAATATGTACAATATATTCACCAATTGACGAGCAACGTTCAATCGTTTAGCAGTTTATCCTCCAACACAGGGAAAGTCACTTAAAACACTTACCAAGTCACTTCTTACTTCTTAGCTTCTATATACAATGTGCTTCAACTTCTTGCAAATAAGAATGACTCAAGTCAATATATAACTTCTGTTGGTAGATAGAATGACAGGGATCCCTTTGTGAAAATGCGGATTTTTATACACGCAAAAATAGATTCTAAAACACGCTACGCAGGTCGCGTAGGTAGGCTAAACTCCGTGTAATGGAAATAGCACATATGAGAAACTTTATATTATAATAAAGCAGAGAGAATATTGGCCGAGTGCCAAGAACGCCGTTTACTTTTCGGCTTTTGAGTGACTGTAAACGATTGTGTTTACTTACATAGCCGAGTGCCACAGGGAACGCTTACTATAGCGTCTTACGTTTGCCGGGAGCCAATAAATACATTTTACTTGTAGGCCTGTGAGAAGTGTGAGAGAGTGAAACTATGAACGGTATGCACATGTGAGTTCATGGCCACGGAGATGCATCTTGATTTGTTTGTAAAAGTGCCGGGATCAAGTCATTGAGAGACGACTATGAGGATATGTCGCAATGGCAGAGTACCACAAATGCCGTTTGAGAGAGTGAATCTTGAGAGATTGGGAGTTCTCAACACGTGAAACTACATGGCGTGGCCGGCGGCCATGCCACCGGGAGTGCGCACTCAGCGCGGCTTGCTTGGTTGGGGGTCGAGAACCTACTCTTTTCTAGAACGTGAGAACTAGATCAACTAGAAAGCGTTGTCTCCTCCCCTTTTGGCGGGAGAAGTTACATCACTCTGGAAATATTCCTTCCATAAAGGGCAAATAATATAAATACAGAGAAGTTATATAAAACTTAACATCAGCGATTGTCTAAAATAACCTTATGAATTTTAACACAAATCTGGTCGAAATACGTTAACTAGTTTTTATAAAATTCGATTACTATAGATTCGAAATTTAGAGAAGCTAAACTGATTGCTTCCATTTTCGCTGTGAAAGCACAGTAATTGGCCGAATGCGTTTCTGCTTCTAGCTGACACGTCCTTGGGTTTCGAAATACATCGAGGTCATTTGTCTAGCACGAATTATGCAGTTCGATGCAGGACTGCTTCTGTTGAACTTACCGAGTCATGATACAAAGAAAACTGTTTTCTTGTATCATGCTGCCGGGTGCAGATGAGTAAACGTTGCAACAAGAGATGGCTCTAGGAGCATCGCCGAGGTTTTTAAGAGACATTCTTTGATTTCTTTGGAATGCGAACACAGTGGCGTGGAATGTTAATATACTACAAAATAAATTGCTTGATTTAAAAACATGTTCAAATTGTTTTTGAAAAGAAAGTATTTTTATAAGTAAAACGAATGAATGAGCAGCAAAATTGAAATTTAAACAGTAAAGTAGTATATTACATAACAGATGTGGAAAGTATTATTTTTCAAACGAGGAGGTTTTCCGACGTTGAAAACGAACTTTCGCGCGAGTGTGAGGGATTTCTGTAAATTATTGTAGCATATCTTCGAGTACACAGGGTGTTGCAGAATCTAATATTTTTAAAGGTGAACTGTGTATATTAATAAATATTTAGATTTTGATGCCTTCAATTCTGGACATAATTTATATATAAATGCCATGTGCCTAACTTCGACTTACTAAAGTTTGAAAATTCAATAGTAGGAATAGGAAATGCATATGTCGAGAATTAAATTATTTAATTTCCTGCCTATATTATTGAATTTCCAAACGGCAATAAGTGGAAAACGGTTCAATTTAGACACATGGTATCAATATATGAACTATGTTTAGAATTGCAGGCAGAATATTAAAATTCATTAATATATAGGATGTTCGATTTAATAATAGATGACTGCAAAACCTTGAATATACTATATATACAATAGAACTTTTTTAATATTTCTTCCTAGTGCGAAAAACAAAGATACACAATTAAAAGTGAACAAGCCTTACAACTTTTTATCATTAAAGATGGGAAGATTGTCAAACATGCATGTTTTAGGTTAGTTTTGGTTAGTTTGTATTATTTAGTTTTAGAGATTCTCATGAACATATGAAAAAAGGCCGGTTATTTAAATTTGCTGCTCGATGGTTTTTGGCGCTAATATATTAAATATTTTGCTGATCAATTAAGTATCAAATATTCTAGAAGCATTTATGAGATGGAGGAATTCAATAATGCATCTGGATTATCTGGCATAGGTTATTTTGCAGAATTTCTAAGTTTATCGACATAGAAAATGATCATGTTTAAAAAAACATTTTAATCAATATCAATTATTAAATAAGGGAAGAGACGGAAAGGAGGGGAGAGGATAGGTGTAAAATAACGTACGAACCTTAAATTTCCCTTTCCTGGTCTTTATACCTCTTAAAACAGTGATAAGCTATGGCTGCTGCTTAAGGTCCAGTATACATGGAGACTTTTGGGTTTACATCCAAATTTCGAGCTATTTTTTACATTTTTATCAAAAAAATTATCCTACGAGTTAATTTACTGTTGGTAATATTGTGCATGGCATAGACAGTTAGACAGGCGCCAAGGTGATGCTAAATAGATTAGAAAATGATTTTCTATCGGTACATGTCTGTCAGGCATAAGAGCAGCTGAGCTAAGTAAAGAACTTTTAGGTTCATATTCTAAACTTTACAGGTAGAAAACTGTTTTCATATCATCTTAAAAATTATGTTGGTTATATCTCGATCACGTTGATTTAAAAAAGCTTTAATATGCTTTAAGCCATTCTGTGCATAAGCTTCCAATACACCAATTCCTACATTATCAAAGATACTTTTTTTTTAAATTACTGAAATAAAGAAAAATTGTGCGTGCTTAAGACCACGCGACAGAAGTCAAATCGCCAACAATGCAAGGTTAATATTACGAAATACAAATATTCGGTTCTTCGAATTTAAGGCACAATTTTACAGAAATCGCTACTTTCCACTTGAAAAATTTCCAGATTTTCTAATCCTGGGCATTTTCTCCTCTTCAAATCGTTTTAAACGAGATTTCTGGCAAATAAATCTACTTACTTGCCACGAAAACTGTAAAAGTAAAATTTTGCCTCAAAATTGTCTCAAATCACCAAAAAATTAATCTACATATTTTAACCTCAACATTAGTAGATCTATTCCTTTAAATTTTTCATAATGGATCAAAAGTAAAGCTTGAAGATATACAAACTCTTAAAACTGCCAAAATATTGAAAACTTTGGACTGTCCGATTTTTGCACTTTTCAATTTAACCTCGATTTTCTCTTATTTCCCCAATCTCGTATGGAAAATCGTAACAGAAGTTTTTGTAACATAGTTCACGAAAAGCAAAAAATTACCAATTCGGCATCTTCAATCGGATCGAGGCGATTTTTTGGAATGTTCTGCTCATATCCCTCCTCTTAATGTATGATAGTTTGTTTCGTCCAAATCATTCGATTTTCCAGTATAAAATATTAAGTGGTGACGTGTCGTTTCAAAACTCGAAATAGCGAAAAGTTTGAATTCAACTAGCTCAACCTGTATAGAAGAAACTCACATTTCAAAAGTGTATTCTACTACAGTTTTGGCTGGTCAAGCAATCGACTTTTTGAAAAAAAAAAACTAAAACTAAATTTTTTTGATCTGGAAACCGATGTTTTACATTTTCTCTGAAAATTCTATAATTCCGACATTTTTGAAAGAGACAAGCATTTAGAGAGTTTTTCTTCTACAAATTTCCTATCGAACTCTCGCTCATATTTTCGACGCTAGAGCAACCCAAAATGACCCCATTTTCAAAAATGTACACACTAAAAGAAAATACTCCCCATTTTCCGATTTATCGCCAATTTCAAAAAGTGACCGTCAAGATGTACGTGTCAATCGTTAACGTACATTAAAACGAAATTTTGAAAAATCTCAGATTTAACGTAATAATTCGGAAACAGAAAAACTGATCGCCAAAAATAATTTACTCGGGTACCAAAAGAAATTTTCACCTTAAAAAAAAATTTGGTATATTAATACGAAAAACAAATGGATATTTTCCTACAATACGAAAAATTTCCAGCATTGACCTCGTTTATTAAATGATCCGATAGGTGACTTATTTTATAACCGTATAAAGTAAAATCTTTTTATTCTCCTAGGTATACTTGCTCAACGCTCAGACCATATTAAAAGCCACTCTAATATAATTACCGCATGCATAAATTCACGGTAATGAATTACAAAACTTGTGTGTATTATTTAAGATAAATATGTATAGCGAAACACCCATGCAAAATGTTATTCACATACACACGTACAGCTTGCATTGGTTAAGCGTGACAAAGTGCGTGAGAAACGAAAGTTTGTGCCCTTGGAGGGATCGAAGGTCCTCGTTAGTTTATCCCATTTTTTCGGTTAACAAAAATAAATTCTTTCAACTCAGTATCTCAACCTTGATCGAAAATTGTTTATGAACGGAAAATAACAGAAAAAAAACATTTTGTATTTTTCTGATGCAAGATTATTCCAAAATCGTCTTTTTAAAGTGTTCAAATTTATTTATTAAAATAATACTTTCAACAGAAGGACGGTAAAAAGTCATAATATAGAATTAAATACCTGATTACACTAATAAACTTATAACTTTCGTGCTTCCCTAGATCCAATGTGCAATGCTTCTCTTAAGGAAGATAGGTAGAAATATAGTTTTACTTAAGTTGTTGTTTTTAAATTCGCCGCCCGAATTAATATTAGTTTAACCCAAGTATGACACGTGGAGTGTAACAAACCCCAGCAGCTAAAGATAGTTTTCAATTGAATATTCGTCTTCGCAAAAACGACAGACGCCTGATGCATATTTTCATTTCGCCTTCTGAGCAACGTAAGAGCAAGTTTTTCTTTAATACATTTTTATTTATAGCTATTTAGCGAGATGCGAAATTGGAAAAAGTAGCAGGATGCATTCTTGAGCCTTTGGGAGGAGTCTGAAGCAATCGAACCTTTTGTTGATAAGAAACAGTCAGAAGAAGAGGAAGAAATCGACTACTTTAGCTCCAAAAGCTACTATCCTGATCCAGAGCGAGAACCACGGGACTTAGGAAAGAAAGAGGTACAAGAAGACAAAAGGAAAAAAACTCGAGAAAGAGAAATTGAAAACGCGTTTTTGGTGAGAAAAATGGTTGAACACCAAATAAAGCTGATAATATTATTTTTCACTTGCCGATCAGATTAATAACAAGCTTCTCAACTGCCCTAACGGATCAAGATCAATTTGGTCAGTTGCCAGAGCTGTCAATCGGGGTTTCTCAAAAACGGCAATCCCACCACTATCAAATTCTATCATCAAGAAAGATTCCTCTAACTAGGCCGAGAGTAAATTCCTCAATGCCAGTTCTGGTATTTCATCAACGCGAAGTGAAACGAATGCTCAAAAGCCTAGACACTAACAAGGCCACAGAACCGGATGGCGTTCCCTTAATAGTGCCTAAGAAATGTGCTGGACTGCAGTATGCAGGATTTCCTCCCTATCATACCGAACTGCATGCTTTCCTTCTAGCTGGAAATGCGCTCAGGTGCAACCAATCCCGAAGAAAGGTAAAAAACGATTCCAAATAACTACCGTCCAACTGCTTTAGTTCCCTTCATGTCCAAAGTCATGGAGAAACTGATCAACGAACAGCTCTTAAAATATCTTGAATCAGGGGGCATTATAAGCGATCGCCAGTATGGCTTCCGCAGCAGAAGATATCCTGACTTACGTGACCTACCTGTGGACCAAAGCCATCGAGAGCTATAGCACAACCTAGCACAATAGCACAATTTGTTTTAGAGCTAGCACACTCATAGTAATAAGGATATCCTCTAATTTATGCGAGGGGGGGCTAGGTTAACGCTAGCCCCCCCCCCCCCCCCCGCACATTTTTTTATTGCAATAGCAGCACAGCTTCTTTGGAGCTAGCACAGTCTAGCACAGTCTAGCACAACTAGAAAAAATGCTAGCACAACTACATTTTTAAAATAATAGACCACAAATGCGGGGGGAGGGCTAAGTTAACGTTTGGGTTATTTTGAGGGTTGGTAAAGATAATTGTTATGCAGAGCAAGCTTAGACCTAGCCCAGCCCAGCACAACCATTTTGAGAGCTAGCACACCCCTACAAATGAATATATAAGGGATGGGGTGAATTTTTGCTGGCCGCCCCTCAGCTAATATTTTTCCGTCAAATTGCTAGCACAGCAAGCTTAGACCTAGCACAGGCTAGCACAACCATTTTAAGAGCTAGCACACCCCTACAGTTGAATATATAGAGGATGGACTGCATTTTTGCTGGCCGCCCTTCAGCTAATATTTTTCGGTCAAAACAGCCCAACCATTTTGGTTAAATGGACCATGAGCTGCGATTTGGCATAATTGGTACTCGAGGGGTTTCGGGGTCAAAAACACCGAATCTGACTGTGGAGCCTACCGGGCAGGTTCAAGAAAAAAAGTATTTTTCGGCCGAAATCGGTGACGTCGGTGTAGCAGTTCGGACCAGAGCGATTTAAACGGAAAAATTTTTGGGAACCTACCGGCACTTATTTAGGTGCCCAAGAGAGGCCTTGGAGATAATCGGCTGAAATTCGGATTGGTGGGGTTTTCCACGACTGCGAGTTCGAATCTGACCTAAGCGGGACCTACCACAAATAGGTACCGCGGTAGGAGACGGACGAGGTCGGAAAATTATATTCTTGGAACGAGACACAAAATTTATTTGATCCGTTAACCTGTCCCCCCTCCCCCCGCTTTGATTGTTTCTTCAAAACGCTAGCACAGGGCCTTGAGATCTAGCATAACCTAGCATAATTTGTTTTAGAGCTAACATACTCATTATCCTCTAATTTAGGCAGGGGGGGGGGGGTTAGGTTAACGCTAGTACCCCCGCACCTTTATTAATTGAAATACTGGTTCGCACAGCTTCATTGGAGCTAGCACAGTCTAGCACAACTATAAAAAATGCTAGCACAACTACATTTTTGAAAATAATAGACCACAAGTTCGGGGAGGGGGGCCAAGTTAACGTTTGGGTTCTTTTGAATGTTGGTAAAGATAATTGTTATAGGAGTGTGCTTAGGCCTATTATTTTCAAAAATGTAGTTGGGCTAGCATTTTTTCTAGTTGTGCTACACTGTGCTAGCTCCAAAGAAGCTGTGCTAGCCAGTATTGCAATTAAAAAGGTGGGGGGGCGCTAGCGTTAACCTAGCCACCCCTCTCTCTTCCCGAATAAATAAGAGGACATCCTTATTACTATGCGTGTGCTAGCTCTAAGACAAATTGTGCTAAATGGTGCCAATCTCAAGGTCCTGTGCTAGCATTTTGGAGAAAAAAGAACAACGCGGAGGGGGGGGGGCAGGTTAACGGACCTAAATTTATTCACCTCACGGGTCAGACTTAAAAAGCAATATCTGCGATTGTCGATCCGCGGCTCATACTTACGGGTGCCCAAACTTTTTGAAAGTGGAAAATCGTCGTTTTCGACCCCTAAATATTAATTCGAAGAAAAACGCTTCCGAACGTATTTTTATATTTAGGGGACGGTTTTTTCGAATTTGGCTCCTACCGGTTTTTGTTGTAAATTTTGAACTAGTGAGTCCGTAATCGGACAGGAACAAAGGGGACCGGTCGGAACCACCCAAAAAAATTCAAGTCTCTATGTCTCCTATAGGGGCTCCTAAATAGGGAATTTTGCTATCGTTAGGCCGGGTAGGCTGAAATTTAGGTTAGAGGGTTAGGGATGGTCCTGAGTTCGAATTCAACCTCGTCAGGAATCTACCGCTGATTATGTTTCGCGGAAGGAGCCTAGGGGAACCTTACTTAATCTATATCGAAATTTTAAGAATATTAATATTTTCCATTTGGCCCCTAAATTATAACCCCTGAATGGAACCTAAATCGCGCGGTTTTTAACCGGTAGGTTCCGGTAGTAAATATACGAATATCGGCAAAACGGACAAAACCGTCTTTTTATATCGACCTTACCTTTATTTTGACCAGTAGGAGCCGAAATCTACTGGAACCTACCAGAATCTACCGGGTTTTTTTTCCATTATTTTCTTCCGACTTCAAATTTCAAATTTTGATTTTAGATACAGGACACACAGACACACAAAAAAGTTCTTTACGAAAAAAAAAACAATATTCTTAGCTTTTGAGATAGCGGCTCCCATGCAAGCGAGCAAAATCATAACTAGAAAGCTACGAGGGATACCATAAAAATACTTACTACCAAAAATATGTATTTTGATGGCGTTTAACCTATACTTGAGTCGTCGTAATTAAAAAAAGTATGCCCTTATTCTTCAAAAAACGTCGTTTTTCGAACTTTCTTGCGAATATCTCAAAAATTATGAAATTTTTGGAGAAAATGTATTGAAGTCGATGATACACCTCCTAATTTGGAATAAAAAGCTATTTGATGCAATTTTTCGTCCAAAGCTAAATAGCGAAGAAATTTAAAAATATATATATATTTTTACCACCCTGTATATGCTTTTGAAAATTTTATTTTTACGGTGGTATGATATAAATGTATCCATCATGAAATGTTCTAGTTTTCAAAATAATTGTGCTAGCCTGTGCTAGATCTAAGCTTGTTGTGCTTGCAATTTGACGGAAAAATATTAGCTGAGGGGCGGCCAGCAAAAATTCACCCCATCCCCTATATATTCATCTGTAGGGGTGTGCTAGCTCTCAAAATGGTTGTGCTAGGTCTAAGCATGCTGTGCATAATAGTTATCTTTACCAACCTTCAAAAGAACCCAAACGTTAACTTAGCCCCCCCCCCCACCCGTATTTGTGGTCTATTATTTTCAAAAATGTAGTTATACTGCGGATTTTTTCTAGTTGGGCTAGACTGTGCTAGCTCCAAAGAAGCTGTGCTGGCCAGCATTGCAATTAAAAAAGATGCCGGGGGGGGGGGTCTAGCGTTAACCTAGCCCCCCCCCGCATAAATTAGAGGATATCCTTATTACTATGAGTGTACTAGCTCTAAAACAAATTGTGCTAGGTTGTGCTAGATCTTAAGGTCCTGTGCTAACGTTTTGAAGAAAAAAATCAATGCCGGGGGGGGGGCAGGTAAACGGACCTCGAGAGCTACGGCGATTCTCCTGCAGCGGCTCTCGACATATCCAAAGAATTTGATAGGGTGTGGCACGACAGATTGTTAAGCAAATTGACAGCATACGGACTACCACCAGCAGACCTGTACGGTTCACCAACTTCTTAAGAGATCCAAGCATCCGAGTTGGTATTGATGGACATCTCTTAGAGGAATTTAAAATCAATGCCGGAGTTTCCCAAGGATGTGTATTATCCCCCACACTATTCCTGCTCTATATCAACGATCTCTTAGTCGAATTGGAATACGAAATGGAGAAAATGAAATGGAATATTCTGGGAATATCAGAAATAAGGTGCAGGGGGGATGACTGTGTAACTTTGAAATCCGGGCATGTCCTTTTCCACAAAAAAAAAATAAAGAGAAGACCCTAGGAGGCGTTGGAATACTGATACACAGGAAAATGATACACAGCATAAGGACCATGAAAGCAATATCTGAAAGGATAATCTATATAAGTAACACTAAACCTCGATAGAAATACAAATATAAAGTTCATCCAGGCATACGCCCCAACATCCGACCACGAGGAAGGAGAAGTTGAAAGCTTCTATGAAGAAGTCTCTCAAAGTATTTCTCAAGAGAAAACAACATATACAATAATAGGAGGAGAGTTCAATGCGTGACTTGGCAAAAGACGGGATAACTCAGAAACCTGCGTGGGAGAGTACGGACTTAAATTGCGAAATGACAGAGGACAGACAATAGTAAACTTCTTAGAAAAGGAAAAAATGTATGCAGCCAACACATTTTACAAAAAGAGAGTAAGCCGAAAATGGACATGGGTAAGCCCAAATGGTCGAACTAAGAACGAAATCGATGACATACTCACACAGCATAAAGACATAGTACAAGACGTAGGCGTGGTAAGCCAATTCTCAACAGTGACCACAGAATGGTTAGATGTAAAGTTAAATTTAATCTGAAACTCGAGAGACATAAAAGACTAAAGCAGAAAACGAACAAAAACATCAATAAGCTCAAAGAGAACAATCACGAATATAAAGCAGAACTGAGGATGAAATTGGAAGGATACGACCAGAAAAATGACAATATAGACGTAACAAACAACAAAATCACACAAGCCATCTTAGAAGCAGCCCACAAAACGATGGGACCAATGCCTAGGAAACAAGATAAATTATCAATAGAGACTAAGCAATTATTGGAGAAAAGAAGAGAACTAATTAAAACAGGGAAAAGAAGCACGATAGAATACGTCGAAACAAATAAAACAGTAAGGAAAATGGCAAAAGAAGATATTAACAACTACCAAACAAAACAGGTACAACAATTAATCGAGAAAAACAAAGGTATCAAAGTCTTTCAGAGAAATAGCGTCCCAGAAAAAGAAATCATACAGCTGCTAAACAAAGAAAATAACATCGTCACCGACAGAAAAGAAATACTACAAGTTACTAAACAATTTTATGCAGATATCTATGAAAGCGAAATCCCCAACGAAACAATCATGCTGGAAAACCGAAACACCAAGAAAGCCATCATAAATGTAAACTCCGAAGAACTACTTGACATAACTCTAGATGAAATAGATGAAGCACTTAATAAGATGAAAAAGAACAAAGCACCAGGGGAAAACCACATTCTTCCAGAAATGCTTAAAGAATGTGACCTAAAAACTACAGAAGAACTACGGGAGCTTTTTAACAGATGTCTGATAAATAGAGTAGGTAATACCGAAAGGATGGGAGAACGCAATTGTTATTCTAATATACAAGAAAGGAAACCCTGTCGACCTCGAGAACTATCGGCCCATTAGCCTTCTCTCTCAAATATATAAATTATTCGCAAGAATTATGACAAACAGACTCGAACAAAGTTCGAATTATATCTAACTAAGGAGCAAGCAGGCTTCAGAAAAACTTTTAGCACAATCGAACACCTGCATTCAGTTAATCTCCTAATAGAAAAAACTCACGAATACAACTTACCCCTTCTGGATGGCATTTATAGACTTCAGAAAAGCGTTCGATACTATAGAATACTGGAGCATCAGATCATTGAGAAGAGCACGAATAGATCAAAGATATATAAATATGATACAATACATCCAAGACACAGCTACTTTACAAGTCAAATTACACGATACAACTGATAAAGTGAATATCAACAGAGGAGTACGGCATGGAGATATTATCTCGCCAAAGCTCTTTATCTTAGTGCTTGAAGATGTATTCAGCAACCTCAGCTGGTGCGACAAAAGGACCATACCATACAAGGAGAGAAACTGAATAATTTAAAATTTGCAGATGACATTTTATTATTTGCTCAAAACGAGAAGGAACTACAAGAAATGTTAAAAGACCTAAAGCTAGAAGCAGAAAAAGTAGGCCTAAAAATGAATACAACCAAAACAAAATACATGACCAACGAAAGTACGGACCATAACACACTAACTATCCAGGGACAATCAATAGAAAAAGTAGAGTCATACATATACCTCGGGCAATCGGTAAGCTTAACAATGCAAAAACAGGACATAGAAATAGAGAGACGAATCAGATTAGGATGGGCGGCATATGGAAAGGTAAGACATGTCCTAGACAAAAATATGCCCCTTAAACTAAAATCAAAAATCTACAATGAATGTATTCTCCCCGTGGTAACCTACGGCGCATAAACTTGGGTGAACAAGAAAACAATTCATAAAATGTAAGTACATCAAAGAGCCATCGAAAGAAAATTATTGAAAATAAGCCTGAAAGATAAAAAAACCAAACAAATGGATCAGGGAGAGGACCCATGGACAAGATATCACCCAAAGAATAACCACCCTTAAATGGAACTGGGCAGGCCACGTGGCCCGACATGCCGAATATTGGAGTGGTAAAATAACAAGATGGCGACCATAGGAAGATAGAAGAAGCGCAGGAAGACCCAAACAGAGATGGTATGATGACCTGAAAAAGACGGCAGGTCTGAACTGGTACCAGATAGCCCAGAATAGACAAACATGGAATCATATGAGAGAGGCCTATACTCAAATAGTAGAAAATGGCTAAGACAGTGAGATCACATTTTTGTATAAAATTTAATAAGTTAAGTTTTTGCAGAACCTTTATAAAAAATAAAAGACATTTTAATTTTTTTGTGTGATTCGATAAAAGCAACTAAAAAGTTATAAAGAATAAGAGACCCAAATATTTATAGAAATTAGTAAAACCTGTTTATAAATTACTCATTTTCTCAATTAGCATGTCGTTCGTACTTTGAGAACTATGGTGTCAAACTCCTTAGATATTTTAAATATATTTCATCAAATTATTTTACCTATCCTGGGCCGCTTTTTCTTATACCCAAATCCTACCCTTTATCAAAATATTACTCCTAATGCAATATTTGTTCCTTATATTATATTTTTATACTAATTTCTTGTTCTAGTTTGTCGACAAGTTAATTTTGTACTTTTACATCTCCTCCAAATCAACCCCATTAAAAGGTGACATATATTGAATCAAATAACAGTTCAAATGTGACTGACCTTCGTTCCAGAATATAATTTGATCAGCCAGTAAGATGCTTAATTTTTCGAATATTTTCGATATTAAATTTGCCTAAATTAATCAGTACTATTTTGCTATAATATTTTATTAATGATGTCAATATATTATACCCGTAAATAATAAAGGATATGGATATGGATACAGTTTATATTTTATATCAATTTTCTCATTAGAGACGAGTTTATTAACTAATTATATCGGAACTTTCCGACATATTTGGGCGGATCACTAAAATACCGGTTTAAATTAGAAATTATTATTACCTAGTCAAATATAAAGAAAACGAAAGTAAGGAGACAAGATAAGATAGATACCTTCACTTTTGTACGTAACAATTAAAGTTAATTGACTGATGAGATGCATTTTTTTATTTATCATTTCCTATCAGACTGAAATGTGACTTTGATAATTATCAATATCCTAGTTGCCGTCATCGCATAAATTGATAATATATGAAATAAGAGACAGAATATATAATAATTGTATCTTTCCAATCAATTAACATCTCGGTTTTTACGCTACATTCTCTTTTGTTCTGTCGCATTTTTTTCAATTTCTTAGCTTTTGGAAGTTAATTTCGTGCTGCTTCCTCACATTTAAAAGTAAGTTACATCGATACCAATAAAACAATTAGTAGTAGATGCCATTGCTTTAAAAGTATCGATAATTTTTGGCAAATATGCATGAGTGCAGACATATTAATTGCACCAAGAAAATTTAATGAATATTTTTATATAAATTCAAGATTTATGTCACTATCAATTAGTATTAAGCTGATTATTTTGTACTTATATAAATTATGGCGTAATTGCTTTCAGGTTAGTTAATGCAGCAATATTCCATTTACAAACTATGAATGAAGTTTACATTTGGATTTCAGTTCGGTTTTGGTAAAAATTATTCCATTGTGACAGCAGTACAGCATTTCTATGTAATGCTGACGCAACATCTGCCATGGAGTATGGTGAGAGTCTTGCTGGCATATCTTGTGATTGCAGCGGGGCATGCGACGGTGTAAGCCACAAATTATTGCTGAACAAAATGCATCTAGCAATAAGCCCGACTTTTCTCTTACAGTGTCAGCTGCAAATGCTGAAGATCTTCAAAATCAGTGCAACTCAGAAATGTCGATGCTTCTAAAGCAGTTCAATGGAGATTAGTTTTATTGTAGTAGATCAAAACATCCTATGACATATGTTAAATACCACACTGTACAGAATAACCAGGATTTTAGAGCTGGACATACAGATAAGATCCTTATCATTGCTCCATTATTGGGCCATTGCTATATTATTAAGTTTCTTTGCAAAAACATATTTTTATCATCAGTTGAAGCAGACCAATGCAAAATACTGAAGTCTGTACGTATAGTAAAAGTGTTTAGTGACAGCTGCTAAGAGAGCTGAGAGTGTCAATTTCCAATTGCTCGTCAAGGTACTTATTTTTAAATTCATGGATATCGTTTATAACTACTAAATGAATTAATTCCTCAACAACGATTCATCTAGTTCGATTCAGTTTGCACTAAAGTAAATATATCTCTAGAAATACAAAACTGAATTACAACAACACTACCTTCCATCATATATTTTTTGGAAAACAGTTTTTATGGCAGTGGCACACACACTAAAGGGAGACCCTATGGCGCTCAACGAGCGGTGTATGTGCGAAGATGTTGATTGACACGGTTCTTGAATAGTTATAGGTTGTAATTAGGGGGAAACAGATGACCTTCTAATTTGCGCTATGTAGAGCAAGAACAACTGCTGCGGTGTATACAGTTTTGTTGCGAAATAGCGCACCACGCTTCTGGGAGGCCGATTTTGCGATGTTAGCAACGTGGTCATGCGAGGACAGATTGCTGTTGACCGAGACACCCAGCAGTCCGATTGACGAGGATGAAGGAATGGTCGATCCTGCCATAATGATGTCAGGGCCCGCCATATTGGCCCTCTTGGTAAATGGGGCTGCTTGGATCTTTGCTGGATTGAACTGGACCAAGTTTGGACTTTCTCCAGGTCTTGATTAATTGCTGTAATTTGCTCCTGTCTGCGATGATAATTCTCAGTCGCTGGTAAAGGTTTTTCTGATCTAAATTGGGAGACAAGGGACTGTCATCTGCAAAACTGTAAACAGGATTATTCGTTTCGGTCAGCAGGACATTAATATAGATGCGGAACAGAGTTGATAAAAGTATTGCGCCCTGAGGCACGCCCGCGTTAATGGTGAATGTGTTTGAGATTTGTCCATCAACTGCAACGTGGTGCAGGTTCTTAAGGAACTTGGCGAGCCAGCTGCAGATAGAAGCTGCCAGTCTAAAAGACGCAGTTTGTTGAGCAGTACCTACGTCATGCCAAACTCTGTCGAATGCCTTCGAAATATCCAACGCAACCGCTCGAGATTCTCCGTAGCTCCCAATTGCTCTATTCCATATATGAGTGACATAGGCCAATATATCCCCTGTCGATCTCTCTTTGCAAAAGCCGGATTGATTATCGCTGATTATTCTGTTGTTCTCGAGGTACTTGAGTAGTTGCTGACATGACTTTGAAGATTATTGGAATCAAGGCAATTGTGCGATAGTTTGAGGGCGTGATTTTCTTGCCTTTTTTGGAACAGGTTGCACTCGAGCGACTTTTCAAGAAGATGAGTAAATCCCTTTTCTGAAAGACAGAGAAAAAAGCCTGGAAAAAACGGGTGTTAGTTTGTTGGCGCAGTTCTTTAACACGATTGTATTCCGTCCAGTTCTGATGCCTTTTGCGTATCTGGTTCTTTAAGGATTTTACGAATATCACGGTGATGAAACTTGACTTCTGCCATGGTAGCGTTGATGTTCGATATGATGGGGAGAGCCTTGCCTTGGGGCACGTCTAAGGTAGAGTGCGATGAAAACATTTTGGCGAGCAGTGACAAAGGCTAATATATCGTTTGTTGATTGGTTATCGCTAATTATTCTGTTGTCCTCGGGGTACTTGAATAGTTGCTGATTAAGCACCCTTTCCATCACTTTGGAGATTATTGGAAGCAAGGTAATTGGTCGATAGTTTGATGGCGTGGTTTTCTTGCCTTTTTTGGTACAGGTTAATCTCGTACGACTTTCCAAGAAGATGGGTAAATCCCATTTCGTTAAGACAGAGAAAAAAGTCTGGAAAAATGGGTGTTAGTTCGTTGGCGCAGTTCTTTAACACGATGGCAGGTATAGACATATAAACAGAAAATATTGCAGATACTAACGCGGACAAAATAGTTTTCACATATCAATAATAAGAAACATACAAAATATAACAATAAATTCTATACATAACTAAAACAAGGGACGCTATTGTACGCTATCGGAGATACCCTATAATATTTCATTTTAGAATTAAGCAAAAATCCCAAATACATATAATTTATGTTCTTAATATTTCATTTTGTCATTTTTTGTTGCCAAATTTGCTTAATTCCTAAGATATATATGCCTGAAGTTAAATTGTTATTATTGCAGTTTTTTCCGTTATTTTGTTCTATTTTTTAAATTATTAAAAAGACAAATTCTTAAGGGGCGTTTAGCACAGACTGAGCCTTGGCGCATGACGCCGTTTACGCCGAGAGTATATCGACGTTAACGATCACGCCCGGCCCATTAACGCTCATTCGGGTAAAGCCGGTTCGGGTCGACTTCAGCCAGCCCTGTAAATCTTCTCAGTCTGTAGTATATTAATTCGAATAATTATCTACCTAATTGCCACATTGTAAACATAAAAACATAATAATCAACTATTAAATATGTATTTACTCGTTTTCGACAAAAATATTCAAATGAGATGTGGCTCAGACGTAGGGTGCGAAAGGTATTGAGGTATCGTTCTTTCTTTTTATTTTATTTAGTTTTTAATATTGCTTTGCTGAAGTTTTCACTTCTTAAGTACACACTGTTCCTCTTTTTTGTCTTCTTTAATTATCTTGCTTGTCCTTATGAGTATATAGTAATTTTCTTTTTAAAAGTTTAGTGGTTCTTTACATAATTATAATTTATTTTGTTCATGTAATTATTTTTGGTATTTAGCTACTATTACTATTATTATTAAAATATGGAGTCTGGATTGTGCGATTTCCAATAATTGTATAGAAGTTTTGGATAGAATCTAAGCCAAGGGTGTAGGGGGCAAGTTATTGTCACAAAAAATTCTATAGTAAAACATTCACATCACAACCCTTAAAATGCATAGAATAATAAGAAAAATATAGGTAACACAAAGTTTAAGTTTCAAAACTATATAGCAAATGGTACTAAAACTAAATTAAAATATTAATTAAATCGCAAAAACTTAGATACTCTCTTTGGCAGAAAAAAGCTCGAGACTTGCTCGAGATAGTTATATAGATACTCATAATATTTAAATATAAGAACTACTACATATAGAAGGTACAACGTTAATTTTAAAAATAGTCACTTTACATAAACATACAGTTTTGATTTAGTTACATAAGAACAAAGAAAGGGACCGCTTTTTTACAAAATAAATCACTACCTATTTATTTAAATAAAAATTAAAGTTTACGCGGATTATGCATAACAACAATTTGCAGGTTGTATTTGTACTTAAATCCAATCGTGGAGTAGCAGTAAGATATTCAATCACAACATTCACAGCACAGCATGCAGAACCCCGGGTTGGAGTGTTGGAAATGTTCGAATAATGGGGTCGGTCAAGTTTGCCCCTCGTATTAAAAAAATTTCAAAAATAAATGAACCATGATTTTGCACACATTTTGCACAATTTTGGACACCGCAAATAAAATTTTGCACACCCACATAAGGAAAACTAGAGCTGTTTTTTATACGGGGGGGCAAACTTGACCGTTCCCCCCCGTCTGTTACAAAATAGAAAAATTTTGATGCCACTCGATTCGGCAAATTTTGCACAATTTTGCACAACTATTTTCAAATTTTGCACACTTTTCTGGGGGAAGTTATGAGTTTGTCAAAATGTTCAAAACATTTGATGCTGCTAGATTCAACTAATTTTGCACACTTATTTTCAAATTTTGCACACATTTTTAGGGAAAGTTATGAGAGGTGTTAAAGATTTGAATTCCCCCCCACCCCCCTTTGTCCAAATGTGGAAAAATTTTGATGCTGCTAGGTTCTACTAATTTTGCACAATTTTGCACACCTATTTTCAATTTTTGCAGACTTTTGTGGAGAAAGTTATGAGGTGTTAAAGATTTGCATTTTCCCCCCCGTTTGTCAAAAAGTTTAAAAATTTTGATGCTGGTAGGTTCAATTAATTTTGCACAATTTTGCACACCAATTTTCAAATTTTGCACACTTTTCTGGGGAAAGTTATGAGGTGTTAAAAATTTGCCAATTTTGTGTTAAATCTTTAACACCTCATAACTTTCCGCAGAAAAGTGTGCAAAATTTTAAAATAGGTGTCCAAGATTGTGCGAAATTAGTTGAATCTAGCAGCATTAAAAGATTTCAACTTTTTGACAAACGGGGGGGGAAATGCAAATATTTAATACCTCATAACATTCCCCAGAAGAGTGTGCAAATTGTGCAAAATCAGTTGAACCTACCAGCATCAAAATTTTTAAACTCTTTGACAAACGGGGGGAGAATGCAAATCTTGAACACCTCATAACTTTCCCCAGAAAAGTGTGCAAAAATTTAAAATAGGTGTGCAAAATTGTGCAAAATTAGTTGAACCTAGCATCATCAAAATTTTAAAACTTTCTGACAAACGGGGGAAAATGCAAATCTTTAAACCTCATAACTTTCCCCAGAACTGTGCAAAATTTGAAAATAGTTGAGCAAAATTGTGCAAAATTTGTTGAATCTAGCAGCATTAAAAGATTTCAACATTTTGACAAACGAGGGGGAAATGCAAATTATTAACGCCTCATAACTTTCCCCAGAAAAGTGTGCAAAACTTGAAAATAGGTGTTGAAAATTGTGCAAAATTAGTTGAACCTAGCAGCATTAAACGATTTCAATTTTTTGACAAAAGGGGGGAAATGCAAATCTTTAACACCTCATAACTTTCCCCAGAAAAGTGTGCAAAATTAATAGAACCTAGCAGCATCAAAATTTTTGCACATTTTGACAAACGGGGGGGGGGGGGAATTCAATTTTTTTTACACCTCATAAGCTTCCCCAGAAAAGTGTGCAAAATTTGAAAATAGGTGTGCAAAATTAGTAGAACCTAGCAGCATCAAAATTTTTCCACATTTTGACAAACGGGGGGGAAAATTCAAATTTTTAACACCTCATAACTTTCCCTAGAAAAGTGTGCAACATTTGAAAATAGGTGTGCAAAATTATGCAAAATTTGCCGAATCGAGTGGCATCAAACATTTTCAGTTTTGTAACAGACGGGGGGGGACGGTCCCCGTATAAAAAACAGCTCTAGTTTTCCTTGTGTGGGTGTGCAAAATTTTATTCGCTTAGTACGGGCGGCAAACTTGACCGACCCCGAATAATGGAATGTGGATCGGTCTCCCTAGACGTGATCCGGTCGGCTAGGTGCTTAGGAGTGCAACGACACTATCGATACTTTTAAAAAATATCGATTATTTTTTGTATTCGATACTTTTGTCTCCATGCGTATAACAAATAATGCAAAATGTAACTACAAGGTGGCAGTAGAAAATATAAAATCGAATCTTATCTTCCCATAATTTGTAATGTGCTCTGGCTTTAAGTTTTGTTAGTTTATACATTAAGTATTTATGTGAATTTCCAGGGGGGAGGGGGCACGCATTGTGACTTTTAACCACAAAAATCACATATTATAGTTATCTGCTTCCAAATGCGGCTTATATATAGACTTTTTTGATTCCGAACTATTTCTTATCGTACTTTTAATTGCGGAGTTATGAGTGTTTAAAATTCCTTTCCAAGAACGGAAAATTTTTTGTTTTTCCCTCCGAATATCAAAATTAATTCAATTTGTATATATTCGAGGTTAACCCATTTACTATTACCGATAGAAATAAACTTTAAACATAAAATATCCGCGGGTATCAAATGTGCAGAGTTTAAAAATAATACTACCTTCAAAGCTTTATACGAAATTGTACTTAGCTCATTATCGCCTTTAATAATTGACTCATGTTATAGTCCGGTAAACCCAAAATAGGTAATCAAATATTAACTTAATCGTTTAAAATTTATTTTCGAATGTGGTATGAAAGTTACAAATTAGACCGATATCCTTGAGAAAATTTAATTTGCCTACGATTATTTGCAGTAAAAATACGATTATTTTATTAACGTACGTTTTGTGCATTACCATACTAAATTTGTCCTAAATAATTTGGGTCAGTTTGGGTTAGTTTGGGATAGTTTCCCGAAACACCATACAAAATATGCGTATTAACGCGTAATTATATAAAATAAAATTGCAAGACAAAATTAAAAACTTGGTGGTTTTAAGCTAAAAGTGTCAAATATTAAAAATTAGAAACAAACACAATCTAGAATCAAAATATAAGTTAAAGCCACAAAACTTCCCTAAATCGATGTATTCCCCTTCAAACCCTTACATCAGTGTTATTTTTTTTAAGGTTGGTGCAATTGGTATGTGGAGGTCAATTCTGGTAATGTTTGAAGTAAAAACTTCTTCATGCTTTATTTTCAAAGAAAACGTAGAAACATCGATCAAGATATTTTTTTTTACTCCAAAAGCACTTTTTTAGAAAAGTCGATTACTTGGCGAGAATCTACGCTAAAAATTATATTAGAAGATACTTTAGAAAACATCTTGGCTTTATAAAGAATCAGCTATTTGAATTTAAAATTTTCGTCATTTCGAGTTTTGAGATGACACATCACAACTTAACATTTTATTATTGCAAAATCGAATCATCTGGAGCAACCAAACCTTTTAACGTTAAGGATGGGCATTTGAGCAGAACATGCCAAAAAATCGCATCGATTGATTGATATTGAAATGCCGCATTGGTGATTTTTTGATTTTCAGCTTGAAAATTATAGTTTAAGGGTACCAGCCAACGCAACAGCTATTTTCAAAAAGAAGAAATCCATTTAATTGAAATGGTTAATTTTAAGCTGGCTGCTGAATTCAGCCGCACACAATTGATTCAAGGTGGCACATCAATCTTCGTCAGGACCAACATAGAAGTAGAAGAAACAAATGGTATTAGGGAACTCTCGGTGGAAAAAATACGGAAATATGTTGTATACTAATTATGTGTAGATATTTATAAAATGTATATAGTTTCAACTTATAGGTCACCCTCTGGTAATTTTGATTTCTTTTTAAGAATTTCAGAGGAATCTTTAAACTAGATAGGCTGTGGCAAGAGAATTGTTTTAGCGGAGGATTTCAATATTAACTTTGGTAGTAACAGTGCTGAAGACTGTATGTATAAGGATTTTATTACGACTTATGATTTTAATCAAATTTTTAATAATAAAACTAGTGGGAAAAATTGTCGGGAGAATATATTTTTAAATTTCAGCGAGGAGGTCGAGCAGTGTGTGGCAGAGAGCGAAAATTTTAACTTGTCTGATCACACGGCCCAATCATGATGCTAGATTTGTTTGACGAGGCCAATCCGGGTTCAGTTTCTGCTACAAAGATCTGTAGGCCCATAACTGAGGCAGTTAGAATGAATTTATTTGCATTAGTTGGGTTAGTTTGGGAAATCTTGGGATTTTCTTGATGATGCATCCAGTACATTAGATGATAGTATAACCAGGTTCATCAATTTATTATCTGAAGCTTTTAAAATCTGCTTTTCCTGAAAAAACTTATCAAGCAAAAAAACCCTAAAAATCTTTGTTCATGGTTCGATAACCATCTAGGAGAGTTCATTGAGCGGGTGGGTTTCTTTAATGACTTGTATAGATCAAGCCCGACTGGAGCACTGCTTCGGAACTTCTACAGATCGAACAAAGCAATAAAAAGCACAAAGAAAAGACATAATGATGCCCGCATCCAAAATGCAAACAATCCTTCTAAGGTAATGTGAGATATTATTAATACGAATCGTGGTCAGAAAGAAAAATCATTAAATATTAATATCCCTGCACATAATTTCAATAGATATTTTGTTAACATTGCTCAGGAGTTACTAGGTGACCTAAATCCTGACAATAACATGTTCGATTTTCCAACTGCCGCCAAAAGGGGCCCAGGCTTTACATTTCAACCTGTCACTTACAATTAAGTTAGAGAAATAATAAAGAACTTAAAAAATAAAACATTTAAATTCACCACTTCTTAAATTAGTGCCGGAAATCATAGGGTATCAATTAACCAAACTTATTAACCAATCGATTATGAGTGGACGTTTTCCTGATTTGCTGAAGCAGGCTTTGGCTGTGCCAATATACAAGAAAAAGGGGAATAGGGATGATATGGGAAGCTACAGGCCTATATATCTGCTTCCGGTTGTGGCGAAAGTGCTGGAGAAGTGTATTACTGCTCAGATACTTCATTACTTTAACACAAACCACCTTTCCATTGCGGTGCAACACGGCTTCAGAAGACAGCATAGCACTATCTCCAGCATAATAAATCTTCTTACATCCATACTGGGAGCATTTGAGAGCATGGAGTATACTAGCACTATTTTCTGTGATTTAAGCAAGGAGTTTGACAGTGTCTCCTACGCTCTTCTCATTGGCAAGCTTGAATCATATAACTTTGACGCAAGCAGTCTACAATTTATGAAATCTTATCTTGCCAACAGGTCTCAGAGGGTTCGAGTGGGGAATGTGCTGTCGGAAAAATTGCAGCTTGAGGTGGGTGTTCCCCAGGTATCAGTCTTGGGACCACTTTTGTTTTTAATATACATAAATGACCCGCCTGAAAGTAACGGTGCTGCCAGCTTTAATCTATTTGCTGAAGATACTACCATTAGCCTGGGATTCAAACCTGCGAAGAGATAGCTGAAAGAACGCGTGAGACACAGTCGGCTGCTGGTGACTGGTTCCGTGCGAACAACCTTGTTCTAAATAAAGCAGAAACCAACCAAATGATATTTTCATTGAGGAATTGTGAGATGGATCTGGAGACGGAGAGCGCAGGGGGGGGTTTTGAGTGTGACTCTGGACCCGGAATTAAAGTGAGACTGTCACATAGATAGCGTTGCGGCCAGGCTCAGCAGCAGTCTGTTTGTCCTTCGGGGTCTTGCGGGTAGTGTATTCTCTGCTTTCCTACAGTATAGTGGTCTGGGGCCGAGCAGCCGCGGCTCCTAGAGTTTTTGCTCTGCAGCGTAGAGCTGTGAGAGTTGTGGCTGGATTGGCTTGCAGTAAAGACAATACTGATTGTCTTTGCTTACAGGGAAGACTGTCAGAGTGCATTCGTGAATCTCGAAATTCTGACCTTTCCGTGTATTTTTAGATTGGAAATTCTTATTTATGCAAAAACAAACATACGCAAATATAATATAAACAACGGCTTTCATACATACGACACACGTAACAAGGACGATCTAACACCACCTTATTTTAGACTTACAAAGTGTAAGGATCTTCCGCTGCAGCAGTTCAAGGGGATGGTGAAGGACTTTTTTCTTTCGAGGGCTTTTTATTGTTTAGATGCCTTTGAGAAGTGTGACCTAATATTTTCAAATAAAACACATAAATATGTGAACATTTTTATTGTCTTCTAATATTGTTTTGTTGATGTTTTTAATTACTTTAAGGTCTTAATGTTTTTATATATTTTAATCCTATTTTTAGTACTATATTTCAACTATGCTCATGCAGTAGCTATATATATGATCTTTTTCACATGTGTATGACTTTTTTTTAGTTTGTATGTGTGTGACTTGTGTACATTGTAATTACAAAACAAATAGAAATATGAATCTGAAATCTGATATCTGCTATAAAAGGTTTTGTAATAATTTTCCGTACGAGATCGGAAAATGCGAGAAAGTTGAGGTTAAACTGGAACATGCAGAATAACGCAGACAATATTCAAAGCTTTCAATACTTCCGCTGTTTACGATTTTGAATAGATATCTTTGCTTTTGCTGCAATATTTTGAAAAAATACACCTTCTTCCGATATTTTGGCATAACCTTTAGATGAAAATATGTAGATTTGTGCATTTAATTGCCTGAAATATCATTGAAAAATGTGTGGGGATCGAATAATATGGATATTTTTTGGTGATTAGAGAAAGTTTGGTAGATTTTAAGGTTATGTATCTGAAGTAATAGTAGAAATATAGCAAATAAAATTTGTTTTGAAGTTTTCACTTGTGTCGTATGGTCACACAACGTCTGTTTTTGAGACAGCTCTTTTTTGTAATGAGGTCAGAGGATCAGCTTGAAGTAGCTATCGCTAATTGCCATTTAATCAAGCTTCTAAGCTAACCGAATCGTATACCATTATCAAGTGGTACTGGAACAGATGTTAGCTTCACATACTATCCAATATTATGAATGATGGTTTCTTTAAATTTAGAGCACATTAAAATTAAAAAAAAAATTAGAAATATTCTATGTTTGGCATTTTGGTTGGAATCATTATATCTGTAAACAAGTAGATGGTAGTACCTCTTCAACTAAGAATTAATTGCAATCTTACTTTATTAAGATTATAAATTTAATCCTTTTGAATCTATTATAAATTAGAACATAAAAAATATGGTGCAGTCATTCTAGGTTCGAAGATCTGAGGCTCTAGATAAATTTTTCCAAACATATTATTGCTTTTAATGCTTTTCATACATTCTTGACTCGTGATGAGTATAATAAAATTTAGAAATATCCTCATACAAATTTTATTAATAAATTAGGCCATCAAAATTTATTATTGTTCATTACTGAGTCATGAAAGCCAGAAATTAGGCCAAGATCCTTCGCAAAAATAAAAGTGCGAAAAATTGCCCACGATTTGATTTACTGAAGCAATATTTAATAGACTCGATGATTACGAAGAGGTGCAATTATGTCGGTATGTCGGCGAAGTGTTTGGTACCTATAAGGAGCCATATATTAATGATTTAATAAACTAATGTTTATATTTAGTGTTGCATTACTGGTCTGAAGTCGTTGAAGTACCATTATTGTCTGTCTATTAGATTTTATGAACGCTCGAGCATTTAATTTAAATTTGCAGTTGGCGTAGTGCGTGATGGCATGAAAATATTCATTTGAATATAAACATATTAAATAAAGATGGTGATGCTGTAAGAACGCTCAGGATGAAGGTCTTATGAGCCCAAAATGATATGATAATAACTGAAACTAGAAAAAGGTTGCGCAATTCAGAGTGCAGAATGCTGAAAATTCATTAATAGGAAATATATTCATCATTTCTACCACATTTAAAAATAATGCATATTAAATTTTATATCCTCTTTAGGGTGGTACCTTGAAACCCATGAATTTTATATTTTATCTTCGGCCAGCATAATGCATTTTAATTAATTTTTATAAAATTCATACTTACAATTTCATAATAGCTTAGACACATCTGGAACCATGTCAGAATTGTTCACAATGACAAAAAATGTTTATAAGTATTTCAAACTTGCACACGCTTCAAGCTTGTAATATTCGACACTGAAATAAGTTCAGGTTCCTCAACCTCAGTTTCAGAATCGGAAATAGATGGACCCGCATATGGTGCCTCTTCAATACAGACAATGATGGTTAATTCTTCAGTCTCGGTTGCCACAGCGCTATCAAATAACGCAAATTGCTTTAAATCCGCAAAAGTATCAGTGAATGTAGCAAGCACTTGCACGAGCGAAATATAAGTCTTCTTTTTCGAAGTCCTTCGTATCTTATTGCATATAAATTCGGCTTTAGAAAACCACTTCTTTAGTGTCATAAGGGACAATGTTTGCCAGGCCATCGAAATATATTTTAAGGCGTTGATTAAGGTAACAATTTTCTCTATTTGTTGTAAAGGATAACCACTTAACAAAATAACTTCTGTAGAGCATCTTAAAGTGCTGAATAATGTCTTGATCCCAAGGTTGGCAATGTGAAGTGGTGTTTGATGGAAGAAAAATAAGTTTGATATTATCCAGTGCAATTTTGGGATGCGATGTTGGATTATCAAGAAACAATCACTTTCCTATTCTGCCTCTTTGGCTTAACGTCAAATTCGTGAAGCCACCTCGTCATGATGTCGCCTGTAATCCACGCTTTTTTATTGGATATCCATTGATGAGATAACTTGTCGATGTGCGTCCTTTAAAGCAATTTTGCCTTCCATATTTGCACAGAATAAAGATGTAATTGGAGTTTTACAGTTATTCTTCCAGAATACATATCATTTTAGAGACCCGTCTCGTCTGCATTATACACATCTTTTGGGGCGTAATGTTTTCAAATTGCCAATAACGTCTCCTTGCGAGTTTTCACATCTGCAATATTAACATCTGCAGATTTTCCACAAATTGTCCCAATGAAATCCTTCTAACCATCCATTTGATGCTTTGACGTCGCTTAGTCATAGGCTCTGTGCAACTCAAAATTTATAATGTTAACACTGAAAAATTCAAAATATGCCTACAATTTAAAAAGGCAAAGCTTAGTATTATGTAAGCTATGCTTAAGGTAAAAATTATATGGCATATCTATCATACAAACATGGCAGCGATTGCGGGTCTCCTAAATCTGCCACCTCTCCAAATAGGAGGCCAGATAAGCTAGGTATAGATTGACAAAGACGCAGGCGACCATCATGGTGCCCAACAAGCTGAAAAACGCTAATGAGCGGGAGAGTGAGTTGGGTCCACCATCAGATGTTATGCCAACCAAAACTAACTATTACCATGTCTATGACGTCCTCCTACCAGAGAGGAACGAATGGGCAAAAGACTCAGAACATCTGAAAACAACAAAGAATAGTTGGTTCAAGACCTGGAATCGCTGCATGGAATAAAAATGGTAAGGTTAAGCTTAAGTGATCTCTAAGCAAATATGCACCACTTTTCAGGCTGAAGTTAAAGCCGTTGATACGACTGCACAGTGTCTCATCGATAGAAAATGAAAAGGCAAGCCAATCAAAATATGGTCGGGCAGTCAAGCGGCTTTAAGAGCTCTTGAATCTAGCCATTCTTTATCCAAGGCAGTATGGAACTGCCAGGAACTACTCACTAAACTAGGTAGAGAACGTAAACTTACTGAACTGGATACCTGGACAATCTGGACATACAGGATATGAAGCCAACTAAAGAGCTGATGTTCTTGCGAAGCAGACGGTCGCAACGACCTTCATAGGACCCGAACCATTACTGAGAATAGCTTACAATACAGGTAAAGAAACCCTCTCTAGGTGGATCCAACAGCAATTTGCAGACAAATGGAGAGAGATATCGAGCCTAACTATTTTAAAGATGGCAGTGAATCTGCCATCAGGAGTGAGAACTAAACAACTTCCTCAACTTGGCCGACAGCAGGTACAAGCTGTAGTTGGCATGTACACTGGCCATTGTCGGCTAAGAAGCCACATGAACATGATAGGGCTTTTCGAAGAAACGGAATGCCGCTTGTGCTTGGAGGACGAAGAAACAATGGGGCACTATCCAGCAATGGAAAGAACCAGATAAACAGTGTTTGGAAATTCTCAAATTACACTTGCAGATTTGAAAACTATCCACTCAAGAAAGCTATTCGATTTCATGAAAAGGATCGAGCCTCAGGCCTAGTTGAAACCACAGTGCCAAGTGTCGCAGTGGAGAGCCCCATTTGGGCCGACTCACCTGTACGAATACGAATAGGTACTAATCATATGTGCCATTTACATCTTGTTGTGTTGTATTGCTCTTTTGTGAGAAATGAATTTAGCATTGTTGTATATTGGGAAATTTCAATGAATGGTGTTTTTTTTGGAGAAAGGTCGATATAAACTGATACAACAGAATGAACTTTTCAATTTGTGAACTTGGGGAACTTGGGGATTCAAATTCGGTCGCTATATGGTAGTGGTCACTAACAGGGGTTTTGCTGTATAATTTAAAAAGTCTGATCCCTTTTTACCGATTTATTTATTTTTTGGTTAGTATCAAACTGAGGGGCAATTTAATCACACATATAAAAGATGCTAATGAAACAAAATTAATCCGAAAGATACAGAACCCTGCAAATAAATAAATAAATAATATAGTCTATAAATTAAACATTATTTAACGAAAGACCAAATCTCTTTTTAAAGTTCTTTTGATTTTTGCGTGTGAAAGAGAAGAAATATCAATTAAGTGCTTAAAGCTAATAAAATGACCTAAAAACCTATACAGAAAAGAGTTTTACAAATATGAAGCTGGAATGCTGTTCACTTGAAATGCATACGAAAAGTTGTTAGTCTAAATTTTAATGTACGCATCTCCAAAACTTAAAAAAAAAATTAATGCCGTTTTCAAAATATTAAGGCAAATTTCATGGCCTATTGACTAGGCTACTGGGTGTTTTTAGGATTGTGCATATTTTGCATGTACAGGATAGTAAACAATACATTATAAAATTTAATTTGTCTCGAAAATTTACAAACATTTGTTTTCTTTTTTGTTTGTTATATTTAAATAATCCTTAGCCAAATTTGTGTTTTACATTTTGACTAAACATCATTAAAATGTAACAAACAAAAAAGGCAAATGAAATTTTATGAATTATGTAGTTTAGTATCTGTTTGTTACATTTTAATGATTATTTCTCAAAATGTAAAAAACAAATTTGACTAAGGATTATTTAAATATAACAAACAAAAAAGAAAACAAATGTTCGAGATAAATGAAATTTTGTAATATATTTTTTACTATCATGCACAGGGTCATTTTTTATATTTAGAGAGCGTCTAGCACGGTAATTATACGAAGTGAAAGAAAGTTTTAAACACAAACGTTCTAGGTATCATCCTAAATTGCCAGAAAATATTCTAAACTATAATACAGGGATATCGTAAAGCTGATAAAAGCACAAAACACAAACATGGAAAATATTGTATATTAAAACAAAAATTAATTTTTTGCTGAATTCAAAAATATATAATGCGTTGACATTTGGTTTAGCTATTTTCGAAATATTTGAATTTTTAAAAACAACGACGGTCCCATTCATTTCATAAATTATTTTTAAAAAATACTTTAAATTTTTTGATTCTATTGTGGCTATTAATAATAAATAAATATAATAATAATATGTTATAATATATAGTAATATGTTAATTCTAGTTAAATAAAAATAACAACTGCGATTTAATTAAACAAAATAATCACGTTTTTAAAATGCAAATATGTCGAAAACGGGTAAACCAAATGTCAACACATTATGTATTTTATTTTTGAAAGTTTTCTGGCGATTTAGGGTGATCTCTACAACTTTTGTATTTAAAGTTTTTTCCACCTCGAATAATAACCGCGCTAGACGCTGTCTAAATATAAGGAATGACCATGTATATGCACAATATTAGAAACAACCGGTGGCCTGGTCGATAGACCATGAAATGTGCCTTAATATTTTGAAAACCGCATTTAAATATCTCCTTGAGTTTTGGAGATAGGTACATTAAAATCTAGACTTAAGAAAACAGCAGTTTATTTTATAGATTTTAAACCCTGTACAGGGGGGCTCGAATTCAAAAACCGTAAGAGATACAATATCGGTCAAATTAGGACAAAATTGCGCATTTAGGTGCCTAACGATATGCCGTTTGGAAAGTTTTAAAATTCCGAGTATTTCCGGAGATATCCGTAAAAACGAAATATTGAAAAATCGTTCTGTTTTTTTCCTGAGCTTATTTAAAAGCGGATTTCAAATGGAATTGCATTCCTGCAGTACCACTTTTTCTGCTCTATACAATGGTGGTATCCAGTTTCGAATCCGACGTTTCGCCTTCGACAGGTCATCATCAACTTTCTTTTTTTAAATACGAACGTTTATTTTTTTAACGGTTTTCAGATGATATTGGCGTTATTAATATGAATATTTGTTTTTAATTTTTTTATTCCTTATTTTTATTTTTATTTTTTATTTTCTTAATTACTTATTTTGCTTTGGCGTAATTTTAAATAGTTTAAAGTTTGAAATTTTGATATTCTATAAAAATATTTTATTTTGATTTTTGTGTTAAGTGAAAAATTGGAACCTTTATTTTGAATAAAAACAGAAATAGTAAAATTAAATAAACAGGTTTGTTTAAAATTAATTAAAAACAAATTAAAAACACAAAATTAAAATTTAAAAAAATAATGAACAAAAGATTAAAAACACATATTCATATTAATAACGCCAATATCATCTGAAAAACGATAAAAAAATGTAAGTTCGTATTTAAAATAAGAAAGTTGATGATGACCCCTTGAAGACGAAACGTCGGATTCCAAACTGATTACCACCATTGGATAGAGCGAAAAAAGTGGCATTGCAAAAGTGCAATTCAATTTGAAATCCGTTTTTAAATAAGCTCAGGAAAAAAATTAAACGATTGTTCAATATTTCGTTTTTTTCGAAAATACTCGGAATTTTAAAACTTTCTAAGCGGCATATTTGTAGGCATCTAAATGCGCACTTTAGCCCTATTTTGACATTGTATCTCTTAAGGTTTTCGAGTGTCCATTACATACACTCGAATTCGAGCCACACTGTACAGATATAAATTCAGATAACCTATTAATGCAAGATATTAGCTACCTAAATAACGTTCATCTATATCAACGTATTTTGTCGAACGCCTCGCTGAAGTCCGTATATACCACATTGGGATGCCCAAGATGCAAAAACATATCACGCATTAATGAGTCTAAACATCAAAAAATTGTTGGCGCTTAATTAAATTATTAACTAAAGAATAGGAGTATTTGTGTATTAATTTTTCAAAAAGTTAATGAACCTATAACATGCTAAGATAGAGATAAGTTGATCAACGATTGATTACCGTCGGCTTCACCAATCGAAACAATTTTTATTTTCAAATTCTAACTACGGACTTAAAAGTCATAATTAAGGGTTTCAATATAAACCTTAAATTAAGACTGTGAACAATGAATTTGGATTTACTATGAAAATGCATGAAATCAGAGTTGAAAGTTTAAATTCAGCCGCTAACGTATGAATTCTGACTAAAGTCTGAATTCAGAGGTTAATATTTAAACAAGTAACCCATCCAACATTTCTTATACAGGAAAAGGAAAAGCTCGTACAATTTATACCATAACCGGAAGGGATGTTTTTTGCTGGTGCATTATTTAGCAAACGCGAAAATTAATATTTGGTGATAATTGAAATTTAGTAAAAACAATTTATTCGGCAACTATAACGTTGAACACAACTAAGGCATTGTTCGATATCTGAACCACATTTATCGAATATGTGACAGTAACAGCCATCCAATATATACCTTCGGAACTAGCTTGATGCACCACCCACCGCACAAGGACCTTCAAAATTGCCCATCTTCATCACACTGAAGATTCGTCCGCATCACTTTCATTAGCCTAAAAATTAAAACTAACCTAAATATGTTTCTTATGCGTTTCAAGTGAGCAGCACTCTATTTTCCTGGTTTTAAACCGTGTACAGATACGAATTAACATATGCCATTAATGCAAGATACTAGCCATCTAAGGATCGCAAATCTACATTAACTTAGTTTATCGAAGGCCTTGCTAAAGTCCGTATATACCGCATCAACCCGAAATCTGCACACCAAGTTGTGATGCAATAAATGATCATAAGTTTGACTCTAAAGATCAAACTTAAATAATAAAAATGTAATTGGATATTAATTTTTCAAATCTTAGTAACTGCTAATAACGTGCTGAAATAGAATTAAGTTGTTCAACGAAAAAATTTGATTTTAAAATTTTGAAACGGTTACATTCTAATTATAAACTTTAAACTCTCTATTAAGGATCTGAAGAAAGAATCCAAGTTTAAGTATGAAACCAGAGTTGAAAGCCCTAATTCAGACTTTAAAGTTTTAATTCAGAGTTTAGTGTTTGAAGCATACATGTATCCCTCTAGCCCTTTCCCATATAGGAAAAGGAAATACTCGTACAATTTACACCATAATCCGGAGAGATGTCCTTTTCTTGTGCATTATTTGGCAAACGAGAAAATTAATATTTTGTGATGATTGAAATTTAGTAACAATAATTTAATAAGAAACCATAACGTTGAACACCACTCAGGCATTGTTGAACCACACATACAGAATATTTGACAGTAACTGCCATCCAATCTTCCCTCGGAACTAGCTTAAAGCACCACCCACCGCACAAGGACCTTCAAAATTGCCCATCTTCATCACACTGAAGATTCGTCTGCGTCACTTTCACTAGCGTAGCTTCGCCAAGATATATAAATAAAGCTGCCGAAGATGTTCTCCATCATAAACCTAGTAGATCTTCAGTAGGTCTGCATTTTTTTTTAAGTTTTCGTTTCGTATTTAGCGAGTGTAGCAATCATGCGTTCTTACGTGGTAAGTGTCAGTTTGTAGTGTTTGTATGTTTTGCGCACGGGGCCGAATGGGGTTTTGTAAACGAAGAAACCCTGTAGAGGATTGTTTTGTGATTATTTTTGTGTCGGGGCTGACTGTGTTGTTATGGATTAGTTGCTTTTTATTTATTTGAAATTATAACAATCGACACATTGGATAAAAACCAAACTAAATAAAATATTTCTAATTTTTTCTTTTTAATTACGGGTCATTAATTTTTCATGTAATTTGAGATTAAAAATTTTAGGTGAACATGTTTTGCAAAAACCGATTTTAATTTGTCGTAATAATATTGGATTTAATATTAAAAAAATTATTAAAAATCGTCGAATAAAAGTAATTTTTCCTAAATTTAAAAACAAATTCATAAAGATCATTTCAAAGAAGATAATGCGTTTACGACATTTACCGAAGTTTTTTTTTTGAGAAATAAGAGTTTTAAGTACAATATTTCTTAAGTAATCGACTGAATTGCATGATTCTTAATTTAAACTCAAAATAACTCTTAATTTGCTTCATAGATAACTTGGGTTAAGCTTGATTAACCTTATATTGTTTTTGCTTGTTTTATTTAAGAAATAAGCGACAATATTGAAGATTTTAACATCATATTTCTTAAATAATTCGCTAAATTGCATCGTTGTCAGTCTCAACTCAAAACAAGTCTTCATTCGCTTAAAATAACGTTAAAATTTATTTCTTAACATATATTTATCAATGAAACAAATTACTTTATTTTGGTTAGTTTGGGTTAACCTTGTTGAGCATTGTTTTCTTTATACTTCTTTCTTGAAAACTAGGAAAAAGATAAAAAGTATATATATTTTGTACAAATAAGTTTCACTTTCTACAAGCTAGTGCTCGTAGACTATTTATTCAAGCCCACACAATATTGTAATAGATTTTCATATAAAATCCTTTTTAATGCTGCTCCCTATTTTAAGTTGATTGGAAAATATTTTCTTTAAATCTGCGTGAAAAATGGAAAATGGAATTTGTCTACAAATATAAATAAAATATATTCCAATTTGCAAACAAATAGATAAACATGTCTGCATGTTAATGGGGCTTAATAAATAAAAAAATAATGTTTACAAATACGCTTCATTGTATCAACTTTTCCATTAAGGAAATTAATTTTTTATTAGAAATCCGTCGCGAAATTTAGGAATTCTTCCATACAACAAAATGCAATTATACTAGTCAGTTTTACTACTTCCTTTTGTAGAGCGTACAGTTATATACTTACACGGTGCATTTCTATAATACAATTGAAAGAAAGTGCAATTAAGTTCATTGCCTAGATGTAATTTGTCAAATAGCGTATAATCTTAATGCTTGTTAGTTTTGGTTGCGTCACCAACAAAAAAGAAAATTAATGGTGATAATGTGTTTGTTTCACCTGGGAGATTCGCAAAATTGTTCTAATTTGAGAAACTATTCATTGTTGTTTTGTGAAAGAAGAGGCGTCGATGTAGACGATTAAAAATTAAAATTATTTTGTGGCCTAAGCATATACACTACGCAGATTTAATAAAAAATAATTAAATAATAATTGCTAATAATTTTATAAATTTCTACTGTATAAAGCAATATAGCTGAGCGTTATGTTCTCGAATATAACAATACATAATAAGCCGTATATAATTTTTAAACCAAAAAGTTTAATACAAAGCTTTTCTATCCAAAATTTCGATGAAATTATTGTCAACTTTTAATTGTATCAATACTTCAGCGAAGCTTCAAACTTGCTAAGCGTTTTGGGGATAAATAAGCATTAGCTTATTTGAAAGTGTCATTTGAAAAATGATTGTCCTTCTATTTCAGACGAACAGTTTGCGGTTGTGCCAATTGTGAAAAACATATCCAACAAAGGCATTGATACTGTAATGTTCTAATTATATTGGTTTATATATATATTTAAATAGGCAGGGTGGTCCAATCGGGAAACTTCAGCAGCTTATTTCGCAGGTCAGAATAAGTAAAAATGTTCTAATAATTTTTTGTCGGAAAATGTATTGTTTTAAGTATAGAGGGGGGCGTTGAAATGTTAGAAAAAAAGAATTTCTCCCCATTTTTTTAATAAACTTTTTCGCTCTCAAACTCGATCGTTGTTAAAATCACTTAAAACAAATTTATAGCACAAATATGAGCTAAATTTTGATAGTTTTGAGATATTCGGACTTCTTCTTCTTCGGGTGCCATGTGCCGCTGGTCGGCGATCATTTATCCATATAGTTGTGTACCATGTACCATGTACTACACCAATTTCTTATATTCTGCAGCCAAGAGTGTACTTATTTATTTATTTATTTGTTTATTTATTTATTTACGAACTTGCCACTTTACAATTTTACAGCCAAGAAAATACTGTCTAAAAATACATAACATCTACAAAACATCCAAATAAAATATCCTTAGGCATACACATATTTTTTAAAATAACAATAACAAATATAAAAAAAAATCTTACAAGGTCACTGAATCGCATTCAATTTCGCAACTCTCCCCCTGAACGTTCACACACCTGGGCCGAACACACAGACTCGCGCACTCAACCAATACGCCCCCCTAACAATAGTTGACATGGGCTCACTCCTGACATAGTTTATGCAATGAAAAGGAACTTTAAATACTTCTTTATGCCTAACACTTCTGTCCGAAACATGTAACGAAATCAAACCAAGTAATGCAGGGCAATCTAGAATGCACGACCCTGTACAAGAAACACATATCCATCAAGAACCTCTTCCTCTCCAGGGAATCAATGCCCAACAACTCTCTCACATGACCATACTCATACTGATCCCGGGCATACCCACAACAGTAAGCAACCAATCTTAGAAATTTATTCTGTAGTCGCTCTGTACGCTCAATATGAGACCCAGACCATAGAACAATATCCCAGAATAGAACGGACAAGGCAACAAACAATAAAGAATCTTCAGTGTAAAGATAGAAAAGTCAGCAGAAAACCTCTAGATAAATCCCAAAATTTTAAAAGCTTTTGAAGTTATGATGTTAATATGATCATTAAATGAAAATTTACAGTTCAAAGTGCCCCCAGATCCTTAATTCCAGTACACTTCGTTAAAACAATATCATTTATAGAATAAGGAAATGCAATGGGGTTCCTCTGGCGAGAAAAAGTAATGCTTGCGTTTTCTGGCATTAAGATTCATACCATTTTCCCGGCACTATCGAGGAAAGTTTCCTTCTGGAGTTGGAGCGCATCAGACATGGAGGCCACATCCCTAAAAAGCTTCACGTCATCAGCAAACGCAAACGCAAAGAAGCATTAAGGGACTCCCAGGAATACATCTGGGTAATTTTTTTAAAAATAGAATGAAGAGAATCGGTCCACAGTGGGATCCCTGCGGGACATCAGAAGAGACTTCCATTTCAGCAGAGTAGTGATTACCAAGCCTGACAATCTGACTCCTGTTCGTCAAGTAACTGTCGATCCAATTCAGTATCAACAGCCCCAAGCCCAGCGCCAGTAGTTTAGCAACCAGGAGACCATGATCGACCCGATCAAATGCCTTAGAATAGTCCGTGTAAACGGAGTCAACTTGCACTCCCCTCTCCATGGACTCCGCAATAAAGTGCTCATATAGGATCAAATTTGTGCCGGCAGATCTACCCAAAAGGAAATCATGGTGCTCTTCATTCATTATTCCTCTACAATCCCAAGAGAGAAACCTATCAAGCAACTTGTTTTCGACCTTTTCCCGTTAATATTAGCTTCGATATATAGTAGCGAGGTCCTTTCATGATAATTTACGCCGTTGTTTTACATTGTCCATTAGCGCTCTTCGCAGGACTTCATCGTTTGTCATGTGAGCATACGCATCAGTCGGTGCAACATCCATAACTCTAAAACTTAGATATAGTTTCAACTTTTAAGGGCGGAGATCTTGATGATCTCTCTAGATTAAGGCCGATATCATTAATAGGGACTTTCGCCAAGATAGTTAAGAGGCTTGTTCGGTACTTGGATGCAGTAGGAATGTTGAGTGAGGCGCAATTCGGATTTCTTGCATCAAGGAACACCAGCGGTGCCATGTTCTAATTCTGGAAGAGTCTTTATCTTCATCTGAATAACAGTGATAGTATTCTGTGGTCTGTCCAAGCCATTGGAGATTTATGTCGATGCAAGACTGAAATTCGATCAGCATGTATGTAATCTAAATACTTAATTGTCTAGGGGTTGTTTTGAATTGGAAGTTATGGTATATAAATTGGAGCCTGTAACTTTCGCGCTCATGGACTTCTGAGGTCCTTGTTCTGACCAATTATTTAACTTGGTCATTGCTTTGCAGAAGCGAGCGATACGTGTTATGTGCAGAGCAAGAGATAGAGACTCTTGCAAACCGCTCATTATTTCACAAGAATTTTTAACACTTCCCAGCATATTTATTCTGGAGACAGTATGTCTGATACACCAGAAATATAAAAGTGAAATTAATACTGATTCCCTAGCATATCCGCACCTTATCCCTCTTATTTACTTCATCCCTAACGAAGAGCTCGTTTATCTTTAATGGCAAAGAACTGCTTAATCACCTCCCTGGCGAATTGAGGCAAATTCCTGATTTAAATAAATTTAGAGCAGAGGTGAACATTTATCTTGTAGAGAGAGCCTACTACTCGATTGTAGAATTCTACAGCTAATTACAGTAATATCTGTGTATTTTCAACGAAATTTCTATGATTTTAATTCATGTATCATTTTAATTATTGGTCATATTTTTATGCTAATTTTTATTATCATTTTGACCATTTATGGAGTTTGTGATATGTACAGGAGCTCTTGATATGTTGCGAACGCCTTCGTGATCTCAGGGTATGTTGTTTCTATATGACACTCCTTGGTTTCTAATTTTATGCAACTAGTATACAAGTATTCCAGCTTTGTCAATGACTTTTATTTGTGACATTAAAGCCATGTTTGGATTTGAGCTTGAGTTTGATTCAGCGTCCTGGCTGTAAATGGCCAAGTTTCAATACCATACAATTCAATAGGCCGTACATAACATTGATCTACACGTATTCGGGTGTATAGCAGCATATTTCCGCTTATTATCAATTTTAAAGATGGTTTTTTGCATAGCTAATTTATCCCTTCACTTCTTCATCACATCCTCATTTTTCACTTAGGGTAGCGCCAAAATACGTGAATTTTGCGACGTTTTCAATATTTTCTTCGTCGATATTAACCATCATTTTTCTTTGGGCAGTATCCTCGGTAATTTTACCAACGGCTGCTCGTGTTTTGCATCATCACAAGCTCTCTGGCAACCAATAAAGCAGATGAAAACATCCTGCCTTTGGTCATAGCTTTTTAGCACAAGTAATTTCATTGGAGCTTCTCTAGTGCCAAGTCCCTTGATAAAGTCGAATTGTGTGTCACCACTTCTACCTCCACCTTTTTTGTAACTTCTAGAATGAATCACTGGAAGAAACGCTTTAAGCGCATGACTCATCAAGCTTATGACTTTGTAGTCTTGCCCAGAGTCATATATTACATTTAGTTTGGGTTAGTTTGGGTTGGCTTGGGTAAGCTGTATCTACCTGTACTGTAGTATCTACCTACTCTAAAACTTTTGCATAATGTCATCGTGAGCTGAATTTTTACCATTCTTCGTACAATTTATAGGCTCTAGAATTTTTGGGCTATTCATGTTCTCTGTATTATCCAATGTTTCCAAGTAACTCCTCCAGGCTTCCTTTAGTTCTTCGGTCTTCCTTACCTGATCCTTATTGATGGCAATGCTGTTCTTATATTTGCTTCAGTCATTTATCTTACCTTTCTATGAAAGTTGAAGGAGTTGCGCAATTGATGAAATCTCTCAGCTTCGTCGCATTGTTCATGAGTCCATCTCTGTTTAGCTTCTCTTATTTTTTTTTATTGTGCGATTTAGTTTGTTATATTCGACATGCTACGCTCACCCATAAAGTTCAGTATTTCTTCGGTCAACCATGGATTGATTTTTTTCTTGCTTCGGTAGTCCATGAGCAATTTCAGTTGCTTGGATGTTTGTTTTCAACTTATTCCAGATATTGTTAGCTGTAGTTTCTTGGTTAGGGATATTTTATAGGCAAAGTTTGTCTAATTCAATGTTCACGTTTTCTTGTACTAAGGGTTGTCTTAACGCCTGAATCGCGTGTTTGAGATGTTTGTAACAAGGGCGTTATGGTCCAAGCCAATGTCTGCTGCTGGGTAGGATGTAACACGACTGATGCTACTCTGATGTCTGATGCGTACTATATTTTCCGGTTCATCCAGGTGCAGAGGTTTTTGGGGTGTAGCTTATAGCTAGTGTTCTTTACTAACCCAAACTAAATTTTCATCACGACACAGTTAAATTAGCATCTCACCTCGCTGGTCTCTGCCACCCACACAAAATGCGTTTGGCAGTCCCGCTGCCGACTTTTGGGTTGATATCACCCATTATTTCCTTGAGAATTTAATGACTGCAAAACTTCTCTATTCTGCTCATAAAACTGTTCAGCTTCCATTTCTGGTTTGTCTGCTGTATATGCATATACTTACACTATATTGATGATAGCTGGTTGGCACTCATTTGCAGAAGTATAATTTGGTCTAAGTGTGCACATATCTAGCCATCTCTTTAGATGCAATAGAGCCTACTCCATTTCCATGATCTCGGAAAGAACCTGAGCAATAGAATGTTCCTACACGTTCCACTATTCCTCGCTATACCGAGAAAATCATCATCCATTCTTTTCATCTCTTGAACTTCGTTATCAAGCTTTCCTGTCGCAAAGAGACTTCGGGTGTTCCAAGTTCCAATTCGCTCTTTGGTTTTCATAATATCAAGCAAAAGGATTCTTAGCATCCTTTGGTGCTTTAACACCTACCAAGGACTGAGGGCCGTTGCTTTAAGTTCTCCTGCCATGATGAAAAATGAATGGATGGACAAAATGATGTCCTGTTTGTGATCATCCTAGATTCCCGTTACTTTTGACGATATTGTGGGATGGCATTTCGTTCATCACTAATCTAAGGTACTGGGTCGTCAGAGCCTCGCCTGTGGAAATAGGATAAGCCGGTGGGAAGGTGAGATTGACATTTGCGTTAACGATGAAAATTGAGATTTTTTTGCTGTTGTTAATTCTATACTCTCGTATTTGGCAGGAGGAAGCTACCTCGCCCTATTCTGTTTCATGGAAATGAAATACTTTAAGTCGAAAAATATTGTTTTCTCAAAAACGGTTCATTTTACCGAAAAAACCCTTTGATTAGTACATGCAAAAGGTAAAAGTTGGCAAAACAAAATATTAATAAGAGCTATAAATTTGTTCTTAAAGTATTATTATACCGACGGTTCTGAAAGCGAAATCTAAAAATGTATTAAAAAATAATAAAAAAAGATTTTTATCTAACGTTTTAACGCCATGTACCCCAAAAGAAGGAATTTTCAGAGACAAGTTTATATGATTTTTTTTAGTTACTTTGAACTGGAATTATTATTTGGACCACCCTGCATATGCCTATTAAAAGTGTTGCAATTTTGGCTAATGTTTTCGAATTTTAAAGCTGCAAATTGCATTTACAAAATTTCTCTATACTTTTCCTATTTTCGGTGATATTGATATAACAAACAGTCTCTTCATTAGCGATATTTTACGAAATTTTACTTTCGGTTCTTAATTTATTATTAATATTGGAAAATTCCACTGAGCTCTCTACTGCGTGTGTGTTTGTTGCGATATCAGAAACCTTCCTAAAATGATTTTAAATATCTTAGGCTCGAATTCCAAAAATTTGCATTTTTTATGTGTAATAAAGTAAACAAAATACGACCAAAACGCGGTTCGAATCTTTCTACCATTGACCTCATATTCCTCGACACGTTCGCAGCATTGAACGTGCCGAGCATCAAGATGAAAAGTGATAGTACTTATTGGCCGCGGCAATAGTAAAATCTAACCATCTATAGTACTTTTACTTTCATTCATTGCCTAAGATGGGAGTGTCAACTAGATAGATATTATCTACAGTGTTATCAAATAATAGAGATTAAGACTGGAAAGAGATATTTTAAGGAAAAAGGGAACGTTTATAGAATCTATTCTGATTCAAATTAGGATTATTGTAGATAAATGAGTTGTGAGCGCTAAATTGTTATTGGCTGAGGGCTTGGCATTAACGTTTAGGTCTGGTTATGCATTGTTCAATCAGTTGGTAGTTTTGCTTGTCCATATTAAATGCATTGTTGCCAAAATGATATTTTATATGGGCAATTCCAATTATTCAAAATGAGCGTATATTAGGCAGTGTCACGCACAAGTGAAAGGTAAAACACCATATTAAAATACTCAAATAGTGATGTCTTTTTGTAAGGGTATTTGTAATTGACAGTTTTATGTTATAATAATTCACCCAAAATACAGTGTATTTGTTGCGAAGATCACTATCAGGAATCTGGAAATGGTGATAGGGTGGCCATGAAAGACTCGAGCACTTAGGCTCCATTGAACCTTCTGTACATCCTCTCTAGGTCAACCAATCCATCTAGGCCATCGCCCAGCCTAGTGTTGTAAAGAAGGCGGCCATGAAGAGGCTATTCTGTCCCTTAGTTCCAAAACACCGCCGCAATTGCAGAGCAGATGCTCTACTGTTTCGTCCTCCTGTTAACAGCCTCTGCATAGAGGTGTCTCGCATAATCTCATTATGTAGAGATGTTTTCTTAGCTGACAGTGTCCAGTCAGAATCCTCGTCATGAGTCGTAGGTTCTTCCTTGACATACCCAGGTATGTCTTTGCTGCAGACTCATTAGAGTAGCTTAGTAGCTCCCTGGAATCTCGACAGCTAGTTGTTTCGTATCATCTTGCCCTAAAGTATTTATCAGTGATCTTTTTTATCATATGTATCAACATCGCGATAGGTAGGTCGGAGGTACGGAGGCCGTAGTGGCTCAGTCCTCCTTTTTCTGGTGGTCCCATCTCTTCCTGGAGTTTACAGACAGGGAGTGCTTCCCACACCACTCTTCGACTAAGCGAGGGACAATCTGCATTCGATTTCACAGGACTCTTTCGAACTTTCCATTGAGCAGTATCGTAAGATCGTCTGCATATGCATTGGTGTCGAGTCCGATTGAGTTGAGGCGATACAAAAGGCTGTCAATAACAAGGTTCCATAGCAATAGCGATAGAACGCCTCCCTGCGGGCAGCTTCTGACCACGGTGCCTCTAACTACAGCATTTTCCTCCTTTATTTGCACACTGACAACAGGAGGGACGCCCCTGTTTATTAAGGCTGCATTGATTTTTCCAACAGTGGTTTTATCAAACGCTCCTTCAACATCAATAAACACACCTAAGGTGGACTCCTTATTGTCCAGCGATCTCTCGATCTGTTAAGAACAGAACAGATCACTAGAATTACGACGCAGGAGTATCAAGTACAAGAAATTGCAATTTGTCATTCTAAAACTACTAAGTAGAGGGATCATAAATTGAAGGGAATGTCATAAAAACGCGTACTGGTAAAACATTAGTAAACAGAGATGAACATCAATAAATCAAATTCAATATAGATGTGCCCTCTAAATATAAATATCAATATTAAAAGTACCAATACAAATAAAAAATGCGATTATATATTAAACATTTCCAAAGAAAAACTCTGAGCAGCCACTTCAGTACCATTCTAGAATAATGCTTATCTTGGATCCACCTAATGCTCAACAGGAAATGATCAAACAGATCTTTGCTATTATAGAATAAAGATTTCTTTGTCTGGGTGGAATAAGCAGAGGAATATTATGCGTGATGGTAGTAGTATGCAAAGAAGGAAAATGAATTTTATTTTTAAACTTGCTATGCATCAAGCACGCAGACTCCAAAACAAAAAATCAAGTCAGTGTTAAAGTCTTTAGAATAGCGATAGAGGTCTACGAGAGGTTCGAACGCGGACCGTGCATATATATTTTAGGGCTCTCTTTCTCTATTACAAGACAAACCCACTATTAAAGAGTTGGCCCGTACAACCTCTCAAAAAACAGATATCACATCTCAAATGAAGCGCTATCAGAGCAAGATTTTTCTTCCATTTGAGGTGCTCAACTGATTGATAATTACTCTAAAAACGTAGCAACCTGAAGCCAATCTAGAACGTAATCTATCTTATATGCTCATCAAATTTTAAAATACTTTAAAGGTAAATGCCCAAAAATATATCTTATTCCATCTCTCATCTTCCAAATTACATTTAAAGTGTATAATGCAGGTTTTACTGACATTTAATAAGAGCCCATTTGAGTCACACCAGAACCTAATTTTCTGTAAGTCACATGACACTAGCCCATCAAGCTCATTGCTATTCTTAGTATGTCACAAGGCTGTAACATCATCAGCCCCCTATGTCCATAGCAACGAAATCATTAATAGGTAAATAATAAAAATTAAATCGGACCCAAACTGACCCATGTGGAACCCCATATATTTCGTTCTTTGGCTCTGGAGTAGAGGCCACATATAAAACGATCTGAACCCTGTCCGTTAAATATGACTTGAATTATTCCAAAGTCTTTCTCCCAAACTTACACGTTTCCATCCTAAAAAGCTATATACCCTGATTAACGCAGTCGAATGCTTATGAAAGCTGCTTTCATTAATTCATTTTAATTATTTTTTTATATAAAGTGTAAAGAATGAGAAGAGCCTCCAGATCGGCCGCCATCCGCCACTTAGCCAATGTCTCCAGTATTTTCGACAATGTTGGTAAAAGGGCCCTGAGTCGAAAATATGAAAGAAAATTCTCATTGGCACACTTAAATAGTTGTACACTCATAACCCTCTCAAACATGAAGAAAAAGTGCCAGAAGCAGAAGACTTATTCATAACGCCAGACAAAATACTGCGATTCCATCCCACCCAAATACAGTTTAATCCCTTATTTGGGAAAATATGTGTCCAAGTTCTGCTGGGTATGTTGGTCCAATAAAAAAATAAATCCAAAATATATATTGAGAACTCATTTTAGTCGTATCAGAGCCTATTTTCCTGTAAGTCACATACCACGAGGCCATTAAGGTCACTGTTATTATTATTGTGCCACAAGACTGTATCATCATCAGCAAAAATAGTAAACTCGTCCCCTATGTCCAAACTAACCAAATCATTAATATATAATAAGAAGAAGATCGGACCCAAACTGGCCCCTGCGGAACCACATATATTCCACTCTTTAGCTCAGAAGTACAGTTCACATATGAATTGCTCTGAATCATGCTCATCAAATTCAATTTGAACCATTTCAAAGTCTTTTCTCCAAACCCACATATTTCCATTTTAAAAAACAATATACCCTGATTACCGCAGTCGAATGCTTTTGATAAGTCGCAAAAAGCTGCTACGACTGATTACTTATCTTTAATTTTTATTTAAGGTGATTCTAAGAATGAGAAGATCATGAAAGCTAAATTACACTGAGATTAGTATTTTGTGCTTCTCCAGAAAGACCGTCACCCGCCTTTTAATCAATGACTGCATAATTTTCAACAATGTTGGTAAAAGAGAAATGGGCAATTCTAAAACATTTATTGAGAGCTCATTTAAGTTGTACCCGAGCGTATTTTGTAGGTCACATGGCATCAGGTCATTAAAGTCACTGTTATTCTTACTGTATAGCATCATCAGGAAAAAGAGTAAACTTGCCCCGTATGCCCAAAGCAACCATGTGATTAATATGTAATAAAAATAAAATCGGACCCAAAACTTGCCCCTGTTTCAGTTTTTAAAGCGATTAACGCAGTCAAATGCTTTTGATAAGTCGCAAAATTATTTTCATTAATTTTCATATAAAGTGATTCAAACAATGAGAAGATTGCATCAGTTGTAAAATTAGAAGCTTGAGAGCCAAATTGTACTCGGATGAGTATTTTGTGCTTCTCTAGAAAGATCATCATCTGCCATTTGGCCAATCTCTCTAGAATTTTCGACAATGTTGGTAAGAGAGGAATGGATCGACCATTTGAAGGTAAACATGAGAGAATGCACCAGAGGCAAAAGACTTATTTATAACGCCAGACAAAATATTCAATACAATATCAGGGGGCTTAAGCACATCTTCTATGCAATTTCATGCATTCTATTTTTTTTCCGGATAATATGTGTCTAAGTACCGCTAGGGTCTGTTGGTTCAAGACAAAATTATTCTAAAACCCTAGCAATGTGCAAAACCGCTTCCTAATTGACATTAATATGCTTTTTGGTGTTGAATCGGAATATTGCAATTCTTTTCTAAATACCATCAAGCCCATTCCATTTTTTCCGAAAACCATTTTTCGTAAATATGTAATAAAAATTAGATCGGACCCAAAACTTGTCCCCTGTGGAATCCCCATACATTACACTTCTTGGCTCAGAAGTATAGCCCACATATAAAACGCTCTTTCATTCAAATCGTCATGTTTCAGTTTATAAAGCAATATACCACGATAATGCAGTCGAATGATTTTGATAAGTCGCCAAATTATTCTTCATTAATTTTTATATCAAGTGATTATTCAAAGAATGAGAAGATTGCATCAGTTGTAGAATTAGATGCTTGAAAGCCAAATTGTACTAGGTTTAGTATTTTGTGCTTCTCCAGAAAGATCATCATCTGTAAATTTGTCCAAATTTTCAAAAATTTTCGACAATGTTGGTAAAAGAGGAATGGATCGATCATTTGAAGGTAAACATCAGCAGAATGCACCAGAAGCAAAAGACTTATTCATATCGCCAGGCAAAATATATGCCGCTATTCTAAAACCCTAACAATTTGCAAAAGCGGTTTGTAATTGAGCCGATTGATTATATGACTAGCGCAATGGCAATAAAGTCTAAATGGGCTGATTAGTTGCCTACTAATCAGGATATCAGCATTAATATGCTTTTTTTATTTTAAATCGGAATATTGCAATTCATTTCTAAATACCACCGAGCCGATTCCATTTTTTCTTAAAACCATTTTTCGTAGCATGGAAAAAGGTTTCAGCCCTACACATGATTATGCTCCTCAAATCCAGAACAGATGATCCAATATCTAATTAATAACGTCTCGAAGACTCGCTTGACCTCTTCTAACCAATAGAATAGGTCGAGTAATTAAGTAATAAAAACTATAACCTGAACCCAGCTATGAACTAGAGACGACCTATTTGATTTGGTTGCAAAAATCAGTTGATCAGAATGTAGCAAATTCTTAGGATTCACAAAAAAAAATCATGAACGCGTTTCCATTTAAATAATTTTGTTTTTTTGAGAGATTTTTGAATTAATTGAAAGAAAATTAATCTTTAAAAAATAGCATGCTTTGTTTGGAATGCAAAAATCCATGCTTAAAGAAAGCTATTTAAAGTAGTTATAGTCCAGTAAACGCAAACTAAAAATCGAATGTTTTCTACACAATAAACATAAATACAATTTCATAAAAAAATATATATATTTATCCGATCTCTGTGTTACTTTACTTAGAAAGTAAGTATCCCTAAGACAAGCGGCAATTATTAAACAATATTCAACCAGGAAACAAATACATTTTTTTCTATCACTTTTACTTTTCCCTAAACGCCATAGGCTACGTAATAAATTCCAATATTTATATATTACTTGTCAAAGCAAATACAATTAGGTAATGCTTTCTGTAACATTAGCAATGCCTTTCATTTCATTAAACATATTAAATACTAATGGTTTCTCATAATTAAAAGGTGTCTAAGGCTTTGTTTGCTTTTACACATATTTCAAAGGTCTTATTTCGTGAGTCCACACCCCCATTAGCATTAGCAATGTTTTTCTCAATATCTTCATCTAACACTGTCTTCCTTTCAGCTTTAGAGCTAGCTGCTTGGTTTCAAATTGTATGATTTTAAATGTGTTTGAAGTGTACTTCTAGAAACTTACGAGGTTTACGCTGCATCTATCTAGCTTACAGCTTTTATGGTATTGCTGATTGTTGAAGAGCTGTTCTATGTATTTTGAGGGGGTTTGTGTTTTTGATCACCTCCTATCTTTATTGATCAACCTGAAAAGAATAATAATATCTTTGGTGAAGCATGCAGAACTAAAGGTGTCAACATTTAAATAAATAATTAAATATCCGAAAAGTGTACATAACAACTCCAGACCACAAACAGGAGCGAAACACTTCAAATAGAAACTCTAACAACTACGATTACATAAGGTTCTATATACCCAAACAGCTGATGACGACTTTCTAATTCTGGACATTGCCACGTTTACACCTTAAACTTTGCCACATTTTCCTGACCATCGAATTTTTGGGGCAAATGTGTCATCCCTCTTAGTTTTGTTATACTTCAAGTTACGTTGCAAGTTTTAATGTCTTTGAAGATATACCTCATATATTAAGGCCAATGAGTGATAGATTTTGACAGGTTTCGTTGATCAAATGTAGTTTTTCATACTTTGAAGAGCCTCAATTATTCCACATCACCCTACTAAGATGCAAACTAACAAATTGGCAAAAGCAATTCAATTTATTGTAATTTTCATATTTTAAAAAGCAGAACAATGTTCAACATAAAATACATGAATTAACAATCAGCTATTTGGTATCTTCATCGGACAATACAACCATGAAGCAATGCTTAGGCTTTATTCACATGACCCAGTGTACATATTATATATGTATAACATACTTTTGCATTTACTTTCGTTTGTTTAAGCGATAGAACCCGTGACTAACCTGCACCAATTAGATTCCCATAGCGGTAGCACAATTGCATTAACCTTTACGAATATGAAGAAACACCGACAGCGATTATATTCGAAGTATTTATTCAAACAATTACATCAAACGTGTATTTACTTAATTGAATGTCCGTTTTTGTTACATCTTTATTAGCGATGATTTAATATCATCTAAGGTCGCGCGATGACACTTTGGAAAAGCCGACGTGAAATTATTACAAGGGAACTAGAAAAATTACAAATTATTCAACGTGATCGTGTCATTTTGTTTCACATCAAGAAACCATTATTTATTTCTTAGGAGCTTCAAAAGCTAATATCAAAACCTATGTCAGTAATCGTTTAAAACTTGGCACCATTTAACTTATTTTTCAATTTTTTGAACATAGAGACGTTGTTTAGTGTTTAGGTTAGTTTGGTCGAGAGCCTTACCTTGTTTTTGTACGTGACTTCAATAAAATTAAAGAATTGCTATACTGATACAGACTGCGGTGGTCAGGTGATCATGGACTTTCTACATCCCAGAAGTGTATCAACATCTAATGTTTCAATAATAGCAAAGGCCTTCATGCAACCAAATCTCAGCAAATCCCAGCATCAGAAATAGTAACATTTGTATCCAAGAAATATTGGTTGTAAGGTGGCGCTAACAAGCAAGCGAAGTTATTTTTTAAAGCCCAGTTGTGTACAATAAAACGTTCATATATCTAGACGAATTTTAAAAATCAAAACACATATCAGCATTGACGTTAAAGTGTGTCCAAATTTACTGAAATATCTGCACGATTTACATAGTGAACTACCTTTCTTCCCTGAATCGATTGTTCCCGAAGACTCGAAAGTCAAAATTTAAAAATCATCTTCAAAATTTACAACAAGATTTATATCATGGCCTTAAACTCATGATTTTTGCAAACTTATGAATAACGCTGTGTTTGGAAAAACAATGCAAAAAGTAAATAAAGTGTAAAATATAAGGAGTGAATTTTGAATGTGTAATAATGCTTGATGATTCAACCAGGTTGAAAACTTTCGACCAATCACTTCCTGACAAATATCCTAGTGCCTGGTCCCTGAAAATCTGCCGCATCTTGTAGGCACAGGTGTACTAATGCCTATTGTTTTAACAGTTCATGGTTCTTCAAATTTCTCCTCCATTTGTTCGCAATTATAGAAATGTCTGATGTTTTAGCAATATTAAAGACTTCTTTGCAAACGCTATAATGTAAGTTGTCGTAGAAGTAGGATCTTGATGATAGGCCCGGAGGGCCCTTGCACCATACCTAAAATCCTATGAGCTATCTGAAGCATGTTTCTGTTCCAGATTATTTTTGCCTGTACCACACATAATAATATGTTAATGAAATAAAGATTGTATTAAACAAATAAAAAACAAAAACTCATCAGGAATTGATAATCTTTCATTAAAGATATTTTTAGCAGCTTGCCTGACTGTGTGCTGAGGGTGCTTGCTAAGTTTATAAATTTATCGTTTGATACAGGTACTTTCCCCGAGAGTTTAAAGACCGCTCTGGCGAGGTCTGTTATGAAGGATGGCAGCACGCATGCTCCATAATGTTATCGCCCTATATCATTGCTGCCAACGCTCTCTAAGATAGTGGAAAAACTTGTTAACTCTAGGATGGTGTCTTTTCTTCAGAGGCACAGCTTGCTAAACGTCAACCAGTTTAGATTTCAAGAAAAAAGCAGCACTACTGATGCAATATTCAACTTCCTTCAAAGGCTGTATCTTGGACTGAATGAGGGGGAGATTGCGGCAGCGGTCTTTTGTGATTTCTCCAAAGCCTTCGGGTATGGTATCGCTCGATAAACTGCCAAATTAAGGATTTAGGGGTAAAACTTTGAGCTGGCTTCAGTCTTATTTGACACAACAGAAAACAGATTGTCACGGGCCACAATGGTATACCTTCAACACAGAATATCGAGCATGGAGTACACCAAGGGTCACTGCTTGGTCCCCTGCTCTTTTTGATGTACATCACCTAGCTTACATCAGCATTAATATTGTGGCTAAGAACAGATAAAGTGACCTTGGAAGAGACGATTGGTCGAGATATTCTCAAAGTAAAGCAGTGGTGCGACTGCAATAAATTGACTTTTAATATCTCCAAAACAAACATAATCTTCTTTAAGTATGCGGTCACAAACGTAAATCTAAACGATGAACCACTTATTAATAAAAAATGTTCAAAGGTTTTGGGATAGTTTATAGACCCTTCTCCGGAAAAACTAGCCTGATCATGTTATGCGTTGAGGATGGTTCGTGATGAATTGGGCCATGACATTGCAAAGGATGTATACTTTGTACTTGTGGAGTCGCATCTCAGATATGGCGTTTAATTCTGAGGGTTTACCAATGGTCGACTTATAAATTCAATTTTTCTTTGCGTGAAGTCGGCTCTAGGGAGCACTTCCAGCCCCTGTTTATCTGGGAGAGACTTCCTACATTGATTTGCATCTTTATTTTATTGAAGGTGGGCATAGCCACACATATAATATAAAGGTTCTATTAACAGTAATGACGCCAGGATAACTAGGTTCAACAGCAACAATTTGGGTTTGTGCACTCCAAGAAGTGCAAAATTCTATAATATATGAGGGAATAAAAATGTATAACTGTCTGTCTCTTGAAATCAAGTGTTTGACCAATATTGACCTCTTTGCTAGACGGGTAAAGCAGCTTATTACTCTCTGAATGAGTTTTATACGTTTTATTATATTCATTAATTTGTATTTTTTTTCTCTCACTGATTTTGGCTATGTAAATACCATTTTAAGAGTCTCTCTGCAAAACGCTTTTTGTCCCGTATTTGGTACTTTACCATGAGACCAAAGTTAAGTATTTAATTGTTCATTAATAGTTCATTATCTTTTTTTATTCTAGTTACCATATGAATGTTCGTACCTACTTATTGTTTTGCTGCTATTAATGTGATATTATTCTTATAATTATTTTTAGTTCAGCTTTGTAAATAAGGGCCTTCAGTCATTTTTGTACAATAAAGCATGTTTTGCCTTTGACTTGACTTTGAAGATCTTCCCTCAACTACACACCTAGTCTGCACTCTATTCTAGTCTATTTGAATACCTGAAGACGGCGTGCGCATCTGCCCAGGTAATGAAGAGAGGCTTCATAGTCTTCGTCGCACTCTCGGCAGGTAGTGCTCTCCTCCCTCAAGGCCCATCAGGCTCACGTGTTCCTTAGATACCAGTGCTCTGTAATGATCTCCATCAGGGTGCTCAGAAACCTCCTATCCCTCGTTATGAGCCATTCCCTGGTCTTATCAGGCTCAGCGATAAATTTCTTGGCCTGTCTGTCTCCGTGAAAGTTTCTCCACTCGCTTGAAATCCGAAAACATCAAATGTTTGATGTTCAAATAATATCGAAGGTTTTCAAGCAGCCACGTGCAGAAAAAGCGTCTGGAGACCCGATGTAATTTTCGTTACCGCATTCTCCAACGCCATCTAGTGTAGGTTCGATGTCCTCGCGATGCAATCAATTTGCAGCAAGAGCCCTCGTGGTCGAAAGGTCTAGATGGTTGGGTCTCACCTGGATGGGCCGGGTTCAAACCCCGTTGCTTTTTTTTCATTGTTTTAAGGATAGGTTTCTAAACAGTTTTTTTCTTGATTTTGGGTATGTCTTGGGTTAGTTTGCATTAGCACCTGGTTAGTTTCCTTTTCTTGAGCCCCCGTAGGGAGCGCAGCGAGCGGAAGGCCATGCGAAAAGTGAAATATTACTTATTGTAATACGTGCCCGTACTTTGGATGCTCTTTTTACGAAATATTTTGCTTTATCTAACTAAAAATCAGGATATATTTAACAAAAGCCGTATTATAGTGGATATACAGCAGCTTGCATGTGTTTCCGCGAATACATTCACAAAGAATCCCCCTTCTTTCAAGGAATAACTAACCTAACCTAACTATGGTAACGAAAATTTACTCGGGTCGCTAGACTCTTGTCGTGCAGATATGTTAATGTGAAGGATTAGTTTTTCTGTCAAATTATTATCTTTTTCTCTTTGCTTTTTAAATTTGCATCTAATTCAGCTAAACGACTATAGGACTTTTTCGGTCCTGGTCTCAAGGTGTAAATTGCACAAGTGCCAATTAAGTGACCCCAATGAAGTTAAAAACTAAATAGGAATTTGAAGTTTTGTGCAATTTGCTAACTGAAACCAGGACCAAAGAGATCATATGTTTTTCTAGATGAATTTAATTTGAAAATAAAGTGGTGGAATCGCTGGGCTTCGCGTTTGATCCAATTAATCGTTTTTTTTTTTCATGTCGGACCCGATTTAGTAGCTTAATTGATCGGCGTGACGTCATACTTATTAGAGATTAATTAAAGCATATATGCTTTTATATTCGGGTGGCCTAGTTTATTATTTAATAATTATTAAATTAACCGTTTTCATTCATATCGGACTCGATTTAATCAGGTTAATTGAGCGGCGTGACGTCATGGGTAATAATTTGACACACAAGGGCACACTTTTCGGTAAATACTCAAATTCATTGTCCCTAAAAATCATCCAACCCTTATGAGAATATTAAAGATTTTAGCGCAATTACTTCTTGATAAATACCGCAATTCTTCGTCCCTGAAAGTTTTCGACTTCTTGTAGCCACAGGTAACAATACTGAAGTTTTTCATGAAATCGCTCCTTAAAAAACACCTTAATTGGTGGGCCTTGAAAATACTCTACTCCTTGTTGTTAAAGGTTCTAAGTCAAGTGAAGTAAACACTTCTTCGCAAATAATATAATGCGCTATTTCTGAAAATCTTCCACTTGTTGGTTTATCCTCATCGATCTTCAGTTCATGTTTTTCTCCACATTGGTATGTTTTATAATTATTATTCCTGATATTCAAAGTTGACGTTAATGGCATTAATATTTGGCCCTAAATTAGATAATTACATACCTATGCCAAAATAAAAGGATATGGCTAGCAATAAAAAACGAAAACAAAGGTAATAGAAGTAATATTAATATTGACGTTTTTAAATAAAATATTATTAAAAACCATCACATCCCGACATGGATAACGGTTTTTGGCTCAATCTATCCGATATATTGTTTATTATCTGCGAGTAAAAATATGTTAATATTTATATTTTTGCTAAGACCTAGGTTTCCCGAAAAATACTTATGGGGCTGCTAAGTTGGTGGCGTAAAAGCCAAGATCTTTAAACCATTTTATTGAAAATTAAAATAATTTTTTTTAAACTGGTAACATTTCGAGACAAACAACAAGATCTATATCAAAACTAATAAAAAGACTGTGGAAGGAAAGAGATTCTTGAGACCTCGCCACTTGAAATTTGTTTCTAAAAAGATTTAAATTTTTATTGTCAAATCGGACTTATTATCTCCAGTCATTTAAATAGGGAAATAGGGAAAATCAATCCGAGGCTTTTCTCTCTTCATCAAAGAAGTATAGCACCGCGATTCTTCATTTATCTCAATGTACTTGACGTACACTTTAACTTTGATTTGATCTGCTTCTAGTTTCTCGTAGGGTTGGTTTGATAACTTTTCAGGAAGACCTTATAACACTAAAATAATTGAAAACATCAAAATAGCATTATGCAATGACATTTCCTTAATTTGCATTCCGATACCTGTTCCGCGATAAAAAGAAGATCTAATATCTACCATGTGCAATAAAATCTATTTTTATCGCTTGAGTGGCACTGGAGATTTTCGATGATGCATACGGAAACAAACAGTGATTCGAGTAATATTAATTATCTTCGGGAGTAATCTGTACTTCGTGTTAAAATAACTTCTTTTTTTTCTAATACTGGACCGATAAAATTCAAATTCAAATTAAATTTCAAATTTTTATAGGTGATAAGCATACACAACTTTATTTTCACAAGTCATAAGTTATACTTAAATAGTAAATAAAATCACAACGATATTTACACTAAGTAGAGCCTAGTGAGGCATTAAGACGAATTCAAGAACGAAAACAGACAATACAATATAACAATTACAAAATACAAACTACAGTCCTGATAAATACATCCAAAGAACATCTCAGACGCCTTTTCCTTTATTACCACATCATAATCCAATTGGTCCCTCATCAACGAAAAAAATCAAGTCAAAAATCCATGTCACTCAGCAAGAACTCCTGCTCACTATAAAATGCTTCAGCCTTTAGATATTTCTTAGCATTGTGTTCAAAAAGTCAAGTCCAGTTGTTTTATCACTAGTGGAAAGGCGTTATAAAATGTTATTCCAAAGTGATTTTGTCCATCTCTGACCTCGTCGGTTCTACTATATTGTATTGTAAGATTGTTTCTCCTCCGTGTCTGGTAAGCATGCATGTCACAGTTGCGAAGGTAGTTATTAATGTTCTTTTTGATGTGCAGCAGACAGTTTAGGATGTAGATACAGGGGAAGGTAAGTATGCCAAATGATGTAAAGGCATATCTACAACAATCGGAGTGCCCAATACCAGCCGTCAACCTCATGCAACGCCTCTGGGCAGCAAACACCTTAACAGCATGAGATGAGTGCCCCCAATACAGTACGTCATATGCCATGTAAGAGTGAAAGTAAGCAAGAGCACTCCCCGAGAAACAGGAGCCCTCAAATTACGCATCATATAAATGTCCCTATTAAGTTATCTTAATAGATCGTTGTCATAACCTTCTCAAGTTAATTTCAAGACCGAGACTACTCTCAAAAACTTTACAGGATCAGTAAGTATTATTAGGTCCAAGTGAAAAGTTCAGTGATTGAGCTTTAGTTTCATTTATACGAAGTCTGTTACAAAGAAACCAGTCGAGGATTCTCTACTGGCCATATTAGTAGATTGATCCGGATCATTGCAGCTATTAATTTTTGTTCTATCGTCAGCAAATATGTTGTTTATATATAACAGGAATAAGATGGGGCCCAAGACAGAACCCTGGGACACACCATGCTTTACTGATTCAATTTTGGATGTTTTGTTATTGTAGGAGACATATATCCGACGATTTGAGAGGTAGGACTCTAAAAGATTTATACTATTGGCACTAAAATTATAGTACTGGAGTTTTCCAGTCAACATGGCATGAGACACACCATCAAATGCTTTAATCAGTTTGAAAAATGAGGATTGAGCATACTTTTTTCCTCGAAACAATCATGAATTAGCCCAGAAAGTGATTAATGGCTGCAGTGCAGTGGTAGATTTGTTGCTGCGAAAACAATACTGAGAGGGATTAAGCATTGCATGAGTTTTCAGATATTTATGTATCTGGTTTTTGCGAACTGTCTCGAAGATCCAACCGAACAGGGAGAGAACTGAAATGGGTCTATAGTTGGAGGCAGCCTCTGTGTATCCTTTTTTATAGAACGTTACTACTCTGGCAACCTTTAAATAGTCAGGGAAAATATAGGAGGAAATACGCTTGTTTATTATTTTTAATTCTTTCAGAGACTTGATAATTTTTACATTTAGATTAAAATAGTCCTTACTAGGGCTATTCTTAAGGTTTTTAATAATGTCCCTCATTTCATTAAAAACTAAGCTCGTAAAAACAGAACACAGCTTCAGACCTATCAATTCCCCAAAAATTTAGACGAACTAGTGGAGTTCCTAATGATGTTATATGCCATGTTGGAAAAATCGTGAAAAATATCAGAATTGATGCTTTGCGATATGGGGGGGGTTTGGTTGCCGATCATTGGTTTGGCTCTTACCTTCCTCAATTTTAAAACACCTCAAGGCCTCACTAGTCACCGACCCAGCACTGTTTCTCTTTACGTTTGTTAAGAATTATGTTTCCCTGATTATTTTGAATTCATCATTAAACCAGTGTAATTCATATATTTTATGGGGATTATCCTTAATTATTTTAGTTTTTTGGAGAAAACAATGACATGTATCGCATGCATCTAGAATCGAATTTATACAAATTTCAAACCTTTTCTATGGAGAGCAGTTCCAATTATTCAGGAATGTCCAGTCACCACTATTTCCAATCACTTGAACAAGATCAAAAAGTCCCTCGTCGATGATGGGCCTATAGATAATCCTAGCGTTAGGACCCTGTGGTTTTAGTTCTTTTATTCTAATTTTAAGTGGAATAGCTCTATGGTCAGAAAAACCTGGCTCAAGCACCCCGCATCACAAACATGATAAGTTTCAGTAAGCCGTAGGATTCAAATAAGTTAGTCAGTGCCTGCGCCTTCAAAGAATCACTATACATGTTTACATTAAAATCATCCGTCACCACTATACCCACTCTCATGTCCAGACTATCCAACATCTCTGCTAGCTTTCTTAGGTATATTTCAAAGTCCCCATCTGGAGAGCGGTACGTTATTACGTGTTATACCTGACAACTCGAAGTCCAGTGCCTGAGATGAAACAACACTAGAAAAGGGTAAAGGACTGTCATCTGGCTCCTTGCCCTCATGTTTTTTAGTAAACCTACAAAAGCCAGAGACCGGAACAAATCCATCGATATTTATCACTGGCAAAGTATGTTTCATTCAAAAAAATTCGTCAATCAGAAGACTAGACTTTGAAATGGTTCTACCTCAAAAATTGGATATCAAACAGCGTTATCAAACCTCTACAAATATCTATAGGTTCTAGTGTTTTTATATTCCGAAGTAATCTGTAATTCATGCCAAATGTTCTTCTTTTTTCTAATACTGGACTGACAAAATTCGAAGTATATTTCATACAAATAAATTTGTCATTCAGGAGAGGAGACCTCGAATTCGTCTTACCTCAAAAACTTCAACTCAGACAGAGTTGTCAAATCTCTACAAATATCCATGGATTTGATTTCTTTATCTTCCGGAGTAATCTGTAATTCATGTTAATCAATTAGACGAAGAGCTAATCACCACAAAATCGAAACGAAGCGGCATTTTAGTCTGGACCAACACTAAGAAGCGTCTTAATAAGAACAAAACCTTATTCATCTAACCAAAAGACAGATGGGAATGTGGGGAGTCGTATATTGGGGAAATAGAATGTCTTTTACTTGTAAGAATAGAAGAAACACACAAGGAAGGGCGAAACAACAAGATTGGAGACCGCTGACTATATTTGTTCCAAACAACACAACATTAAATGGCCAGAGCCGCGGGTGGTTTACAAGGAACCTCATTAGAGCAAGCGCAATGTTTTCTAAGTGTACACGTACAGAAAAAACATGCGCTTATATATTTTGTAGTTACTTATTTGCCTACGCACTATACCCATTACGTGAAGAATAATCTTTAACAGCACGCAGACTAAATTTTTTTCAATAAATTGCCGAAACCTCTTTAAACAAAAGTAGGTCTAGATAAATTATAGTAATTGCTTATATGTGCATTGAAATTACATTATCAATTATTTAGCGTTTTTCCTTTACTTTTGCTATTTAAGGAATTGACAAATATAGAGAAAAACTAAATGCCTATTAAAGATTTTTCCTAATGTTTACTAATGACAGTATTAAGTACAAGGTGAGAATATTGCGCCATATATTGACTATAAAATATCCACTGTAACGGAGAAGCTTTTTTTAATGAAATATTTATTGTTTTTAAATTAAATTTATGCTAACAGTGTATGTAATTATTGTTATGTCGTTGGTGTCTGTTTAACCAAATCTTAATTTTATATAAGGAATGCGCCTTTTACACCTTACAATTATTCGTTTCACTTTGATGCGTTTTGAATTTGTTAAGGTAAAGAAACTGGATATATCCAGTATTTAATTTAAGTCAAATATTTTCATTATAAGGGTTTCATTATAATCCTTCCTCTCTCTAAGTTTCTGTTAAATTCTATCCCATTGTAGCTGATAGCACAAATCGACGGTTAGAGCCATAAAGCAATCTTAAACCATAGGCGTAACGACAACACCTGGCACTCTAATTGCTTTGTTGTAAATAGGATTTTAGGCTCCGGTTTTCGTGGGTAGATACTCACTCACCTTTAGACGATTGTATATATCAAAACAAATCAACTTTTTAGTTGGCATTCGGCAAAGAGCAAGTAATATCTCGTTATAAAATGGCTTCAACTTCAAGTTTCTTCCCAGTTCCTATTCAGCGTGTTAGAAAGAATTCATATCACCTGGAAGAAAAACCCTCACACTGAAAGTCCATGCTGCCGTCGTATACCAGCAACCTACAAATCATGTCCGCACCATAATTACGACTAGTGCCAATGTGGTAGGAGTTGGAGAAGAACCTATTTATAGATTATTGCAAGAAAAAATGTAAGAACCTCAGTGGATCCATGCCACTCCCAAGGAAGAGACCATCAGATATTAGCAACGATGTTAAAAATGGTATAAGAAGAAAAGTGCATACTATTTACTTCGCCAAGGAAATATTAATGTTGGACAAATTTTGCAAGTCACTAAATATGGCAAAAACTTACCCCAGCTATCAAGAAGTAGACTATAGGCAATTCTTCATGGGATGAACTTATCGATGGATAGAGCATTATTTGCTGAATACAAGAATATTTGGAACCAAAAAATATCCCAATGAACGCAAAAATATTTTTTATTTCGGTGAAACTTAGCTTAGAAGAGCACAATGTATCAAAAGTCTGGCAAGACGTTCTGAGTTCTCAACAATGGACAAAATTAAGACCAAAGGCTGATTAGAATTTCAATCGAATTCAACTAAATTTTACCCTGAAGAAATGACTGCTGACGTAGTTGTTGGTCCAAATATCATTTTAGTCTATCTTTGCTTCTCTTATTCATATACATAATGGAGTTGGCTTATGTTCTTTCCATCTGATTTTCTTGTCGGATCTTCAAGCGACGTATCGTGCCCATTTTTAAATCTGACCTGGTTCCAATATTTATGCGTGCTTTTTGTAAGTTTCACATGCCAGCTCCATGAATGAATATATATTTATTATACATTCTTTGGGTGAAGCTTAGCTTTCCGAAAACTATATTTAACCATATTTATTTGTGTGTCCCTCATTGCAGTTGTTCCACTAATTTTCATTGAGAAGCCAACCTTTTTAGGGTGGTTCTTCAAATTCATCTCTTGCAGCTTATTTTGTTCTTCCCTGTCTGATATATATTCATAAAGTTAAGTTGATAAAAATATCCACGCTCAATGTGAACTTTCCAATTTACCTTTACGATCACGTTGTCAAGCAAATATAAACCTGGTGTGAGAGTAATGATAATGCCTAATAAGATCGATCGCTGGTATTGAGTCTTGGCACGTTAATTTCAATCATAGGTCTATTTCTAATATTGATTCTATAACGCTCTTATGAGTTGATGTGGACTGTAAAAACCACATTGTCAAATCTACTATCTAAACTCACGCATATGCGCTGTATATGCTTTGATCTGCAGACTTAATTGTGACATATCTTTGCAGAGTATCCAACTGTTCTACTTTGTATAGGTTCAGTCGCTGTTTAGTTATAAAATATCTTTCTGGGGATCTTCTTAATTTTCAATTGATCTTTTCAAAACTCAGCAACGCATTATGATTTGCATGCTTCGTCTTCATCGTCTTCAAGGGCAGATATAGACCTGGTGTGAGAGGAATGATAATGTTTAATAATATCAAAATGGACACTGTACGTTAATTTCAGTTATAATATCGACTCTATATAATTCTTCTTACAAGTTTATGTGAACTCTAACAATATAGAATCAACAGCGCATGTGCTTTGGTCCATAGACTTTTATGTGTCATATCTTTGCGGAGTGTTCAACTATTCTACTTTGTCTAGGATCAATCACTGCTTAATTATGGAATATCTTTTCGGGGTTCTTCTCGTTTTTCTGTTGACATTTTGAAAACTCAGAAACGCATTATAAGATGCATGTTTCGTCATCATCCACGCGCCATCTGTAAAGAATGCTTCAACCAAAATGATATTCTGACCTCACCCTTACTTGGTTACATTTATTAAGAAAAATGTTGGTATTTTCCTAGAGTATGCTAATGATGACCAGAGGTAGAAATGAACTTCGTATCCCTCCACATCGCTCGGCTTTCTTTGAAAGGTGACCCTGTTACCAGGCTGTAAGGGCCTTTCGACATTTGCTCCCTGGCATAAAGAGGGTTGGAGGAACCGAGAAGCTTAAAAAAGCAGTCTCCACATTTACGAATGGAAATTGCTTTTACTCTTTTAATTTTGAATATTAATCTACCTGTGAACCTCTTACATTTTGAATATATTTATTTAATCTAAGGTTTTAATTAAAATTGTTTCAATTTGTTGTAATTTTTAACTTCTTGTAATTTGTAATTCTCATTAATCGTAAAGCTTTTGTGACGTTGTTTTTTCATCTTATATATGATCTTGTTGGCAAAAGAGAGATAAATAAATAAATAATTTAGATGAGTTAGAATTATATCATCGTTCTAGTGGAATGTTGTTGGTCGTCTCCCAATGGATACATCGTAGTACATGCCCACAATTAATTTCATGCATCTGCTAAAACTCGACAGGCATTTTACCTTTCATTGGTGTCAAATGCTTTTAAAAAATCTGCGAAAGCCAGTTATGATCTAACCATATTTGAGTGAACTATATATAATCTGATCTAAAACCAGTTTATTGTCGAGGTTGCTGAAGACCTATTATTCTAGTTAATCTGTTTTCGGCATTTTTGTAAACAACTTTAATGAATTTTCTTTTCAATTTAATTAATTTTTGTAAAAAAAAATTATGAAATCGTGTTATATCCTGGCATTTCAAATAGCCATTCTAAACGACAGTTAAATTGAACTTTGTCACATGTTGGACTGCGATACGGAGAAATAACCAATCAGCTGACTGGAAAGCGAAGTGAAAACAGACAAATACTAAAAACCAACAAATAATGCAAAGATACATAGAAGAGCAAATACATTGAAACAAAATCTGAGTTAATCTAAAAATATGTAAATATCATTGTAACAAATATTTATTTAATTCAGTGGCCACTTGAGATAAAAGTAACTACATTTTTATATATTAATTAATTACAGTGTAATAAATAGAAAGCAACATAGATATTTTATTAAGATATTTCATTGGGTAAAACCACCTAAAAAATTAATTACTTTACATCTTTTGCAGGTCACACTCGCACTATGCAGCCTTCTTTCTACATCTATTGCAGGCCATCTCCAAAAGCGTGACGGTAAGTGCATCCAACGTTCGTCTTTTTTGCATTATTCTTAAATACCGTTGTTACAGCTACGAAATGTGCGAGTTTCCGTAACGTCTAAGAAAAAGGCATGGCGCAACTAGAGAAATTGAAATTTCTTTAGCGTGACTGTGCCATCTTCTATTATTTGTGCTTTACTAATTTCAATATATGGTATTTTTTTCTTAGATGCAGTTGCATTAACCCTTTGTGT